>OX422209.1:575762711-576362711 GCA_949130495.1 Sambucus nigra
TCATATTGTTTCCTACACCACCAAAAGTCTCTACATGGAAAACCCAAACCTTATAAGTCTTGTCAAAACCATGCATCTCAAGGTGATTTCTCACCATTTTTCGGGTGTGGTATACTCAATTTGTGCATCTCTTACATGGGCAATAGATTTTTGTGGTCTCAATGTTTTTGTTTTTGTATTCATAGTTAATAAATCCTTCAATCCCATCAATGTATTCTTTTGAACACCGATTATGTAAATTAATCCAACTCTTATCCATGATACCTAATAATGAAAAAACATATGATTCTAAACAATTTGATATAAAAATTCAAAAAATTCAATAGCGAACTAATTGAAATAATAATAATATAACCCAACAATTCAACGCATCAATTTTAATATTTACATCATTAAATAGTCACACAATCAACATAAAAAGTCAAGAAAAAAGCATGTTTAGCAATTAAAATTCACACAATCAACATTTGAGTACTAATGCACTAAATCTTAAGAAATGACATCATCTAACGCAATTAAAAAGTCACACAATCCACATTTTAACATCTACATCATTAAACATTTATATGTAAAAAAACTCAACCAACATACCAATTTTCATCCCCGCTCGAATCATTATGTTCATATGCTCCTTTGTATGGCACATACACTTCATCGTCATTAACCAATTTTTGATTACTCTTCAATTTATTTTTCTTACTTTTAGCACGATCCCGCATTGCCGAATACAATTTATGGACTCCCAATTCTTTCAATTTTTATCTATTCTCTTCTATGTTCTTCAACATTTGCCTCTCGTACTCCTTCAATGTTATAAACATTTTCTGATAAAAGATATGTAATTAGAGAATAAATGAGGCAGAGAGAGAATGAAAAATCGAGTTCATCTTTCTAGATTCTTTAAAGATCGTGACATTACTTTTTTGTGTGTACTAATATTTTGTGTAAACTAGAATTTTCACTAATGCTTTCTTTTGGGTACCACCTAATATGTTGGATCTTGTGTCCCAATACTTAGGGTCCGTTTGATTGGCGTTGAATTTTTTTCCACAAAAAATACTCAATTTTTACTTTTGAGGTGCTTGATTCCATATGCATTCTATTAAAACACTACTTATAAATATGAAAAGTGTTCCATGTTTTTATCAATTTTCACGAAAAATAATTCTCACCCACCACCCACAGAATTGATTTACATGGAAAACTTCAAAAGTAAGACCAAATCACTCTTATCTTTTCTACACATTTTCCTACCTCTAATAAAAATAAATTATTTCTCAATCATTTTCCAACTTTGTAATCTAACACAATCTTAGTGATTTAAATGTTAAAGATTTAGCATTTGATATGGTATTGGATGTAACCCCCAAAAAATATGGTATTGGCTAACATTGGTGATTTTTTCCAAGGAGATGTATGTTTGAATTAATTTGGGTTCATCACATATATCACAAAATAAAATCATAATCAAATAGTAAATCAAACTAATGGCATGAACTACTTGCAAATGCCATGAAATAATTAACACAAACAAACATATCAATAATTCTAACTAAAATTCACACAAATAAGAACACAGATAGTTTCATAAATTAATCTTAAAAATATACTACAACAGCCAATTGACAATTCGGATTTTCAATTGGCTCACCCTCAACCTCCTATCACCACTACAAATGAACAAAAATAATCAGAAATTGCACCCAGTAAGAATCTATATGTAACATGAGTAATAAAAAAAATATACATAAGAAGCCATATACGACTTACCTAGGGAGATGTTACATAAGATAGCTGGTGACTAGGGCGGCGAGGCTAGGGTAGAGCGGCGAGCGTGCAGCGGGTGAAAAGAGAAGTAGAACGACTAGGTTTATTTTTGTGTATTTTTTACTTTTGTTTATTTTCTTTGGCATACAAGATCTGGTGCGTGAGGAGGGAAGCTAAAATCTCACAATGGGGAACCCAAATATTTTGTGCCGTCTCATAAATTTTATCTTTTGAGACGGCTACTAATTTGCAGTCTCTTTAGATACTACCTTTTGAGACGGGGAATAAAAGTTGTCTTAAAAAGAGTCATTTTTTAGACAGTTAATTTTATCTGTCTTAAAAGTTAGTTTTAGAGGCCCAAATTTTAACCGTCTAAAAAGGTTTCGTGGTAAAAAGTATTTTTTTGTAGTGATTATTCTTACGACTTTTATCACTTTTATGTATCCTAACTCCTATTTTAAGCTTTTTAATCACACAACCTCTTTTATATATGTTTATATACCTTGCGAGGTATAATTGAGCTTTTATAGTTAATGCAATGCTTAGTGTGATAATTGGTTGCATTTTGAGGAAGTTTCATCATCTAACGAAACTTCAACAGCATTGTAGACTTTTCATATTTCATATCCCATCTAGCCGATCTCCATGGAAGCGTAGTTCGTTGAGTTAGCTTCGGGTGTTCATAAACCGTGCCTCATTTCGAGTCTGAATGATGAAGTTTGAGTCATTTCCGTAATACACACTTTTTCCCTCTTAAAAAACCAAAGTGCCCCAGAAAATAGAGCCCCGATCGACTAGTCCAAGGACCGCAGTCGATCGATCATTCATTTTATGCCTATGATGGAAAGCATTGGGCTTTAATCAAATCACCCGATCGGCCGTCCCTTGACCGTAGTCGACTGGGCCCATCAGACATTTGGCGATTGCCCCTTTTTGTTTCTTTTTCCTTTTCTTTTATTCCAACTTACTATGTATATGTAATTTGGTTTATTTATAGAGAAATATAGTGTTTAGTTTTAAAATAGGGCTTAGGTTGGATTTAGGGAGCATCTCTCCCTCTCTCCTAGGGTTTGCCCATTCGGGTATGTAGTCCACTATTCATTATCTTCTTCCTTCAATTCAAGCTTTCTTTTGCCATTTCTAGCTTTATTAACTAGTTTATATGCTTTGATAATTAGTTTGCATTGGATAATTAATTTATTTATTTGTTAATTGGTTGTTTCAATTGTTCTTACCATATGTATTAGCTAGTTTAAAGGTTAGGATCATATTTCCGCCATTAATGTGTATCGAGCCTTGAAATCTATATTTTGATTCAAAATACTTTTAATTGAAACCTCGTGTATTAAAATTATAATATTAGGAGTTGAACATCCTTTGTCATTCAATGGTATTATTTATAGAGATATTGCAACTTTAATCCATTTGTGACCATTTTTGATAGAAAGTTAAATCTCGCAATTTTGGTTTAGGTAACTTCATATGTGATTTTTATAATCACTTGAATATTCTAAGTTAATTGCGTGTTTGGACCACATTCCTCAATATAATTTATTGGCCCACGGAGGGGATGGGGTTCTATTCCCGTTTTATTAGTCTTTGTTTAGTTTTAATTAGTATAGTTAACTTTTTCCTTTTAAACTATCATCATCTTTTACACTTTTATTTGGGAAGTAATAAATCAATTAACATCTATCAAACATTCCTTGTGTATTTTCAATACCGGGACTAGCCTCTGTACTCCACAAGACTGTAGTTAAAGTTTAGATTTTTTGCATTACAGTTGGAAACCTATAACAATTATTAATGTATCTACACGGAGGCTCGATTTCTGCCACATCAAAATGACGCCGTTATCGGGGAGTGTTTTGTTGTTGATTTTAATTTATTTACTATTTCATAAAATATTTTCCCTTTGTATTTGTGTTTTTTGTTTTAACCTTTTTTTAGGCATGTACATTTGTACGCCAAGAAATGTGGAATTCTCGGCCATACACCTCTCTACGTGGATTTTCCATCTACAAACTATTCAGTAATCATGTCTTTATAGTTATTTTGGTAATTATAATGGTTCACGTTTTTATGAGAATAGTTCTCAAACTTTTCATTTTGAAGAATCCACGCCTTCACTTATTTTCGTACGTGAAGGCCTTCGCATTCTTGAGAATGAAAAGCTTGAAAACAGACCTCGAGAAGAAAATCATTGTTGGGAACAAGACTTGGAACCGATGATGATTTTTCTTCTAAGACTTTTGAATTTGAAAAATCTTTTCAAACAAATGAGGAGTTCGAGGTTCTAGAGCCAATAAATCTTACTTTGGAAGAAACTATGATTTTTTCCCCAAAAGCATAATGGATAACGCTAATGGTGATAATTTGAAAATTGAAGCAGTTTGCGATGAAATGAGTTCTTATTTGGAAAACAAAGAGGAGGTTGAGACTTGTGTTTCTTCGCAAATATTTTTTTAGAACATTTCATTGAAAGTGAATCTTTATCCTTTGAAATTCAATCTCCAAGTGATGATGAATCACTTGAGATTGACTTTATTTCACCCCCATTTTTGTTCATCATTATTAAACAATTACAAGTGACTCAAGATACCTATGAGTCGATAGAAAACTTTAAAATGTTTAATTCTTTTACTGACGGGGACCGTTTACTTGAATTGTTTTCCAAGATGGGTTCTTCCATTTTTTGTACCTTACCTCCCATTCTACTTGAAAAACCTTTGAGAAATCTTTTATTTTTCTTGGACCCCAATTGTACATGTCCCCTTCAGTATCCAAACCCCCCATCACTCTCCAAAAACTTTTAATTTGTGATGGTTCATTTTCTCTTCCTAAACCATTTATTTTCCTGTTCAAATGAAATTCTTATTTTTCGGGAGGCATTCACTGAAATGAGGTACCACCTTTGATTCCTCAAAATCAAATCTTGTTTTGGCTGGACCCTCAAAAATTTTAATTTCTAGTGTATATTTCATTAGAAATTCGAATTTTAGGTTTTACATATTAGGTTGATTTTTTTTTTCGTTTTTACTTATTGTCTAGTGTAATTAGTTAAAATTTTCATTATTCTTTTTTGTTATGCTTTGCGCAAACATGTTTTGAAGAATCATTGGACTTGTACTTTTCGAATATCGCTCGATTTTGGAAAATATCACTCTTTTTTTCTTTTCTTTAACTTGGTTCTTAGTTCATACTGAGGAAAATGCAATGTTTAAGTTAGAGGGTGTGGGATATTCTTCCCATTGCTTTTTCAGTCCATGCTTGGTTATATGTTTTGCCCAAGCATGCTTTTGTTGTGAAATTGAAAAACACAAAAAATATTTTGTTTATTTTTTCTGCTTTGTTGGCATTTTGCTTTTGTTTTCGCTGACAAATTTGAATAAATTTCCAATCCAATGGAATATTCAACGATGCATGTTCTCAATTTTAGTTATTAGATTTAGTCCTAAAATCAGTAATAATATGAGAAACTTCTTTAAATGATCTTTAAACCAATAAGCACATGTTATTTGCTTGTTTAATTGATTTAGTTTAAGGCCTTTATAACTCAATAATCTTTTATTGCACTGTATATATTTACACCAAGTGAGATTTTGGCTTTTCATCATTTCTGAGTGTTTATACATTACTCTTTCCTCCTTGAAAATGTTAAAGTCATTTGTAATATCAATATTCTTTCATTTGATCGTTCATTATTTGAGTTCATTTCAAAATGTGTTACTTGATCATGATTTTCAAAGTTGTCTTGAGTCAATAATTGCATAAACTTTAGGAAATGATCACATGCCCTCTTTATTATTTCAACCATATTGACCTTGACCTCACTTTCAATATTTTCCCCTATCAACCCCTTTGATCCTCAATATAGCCTTTCTTTCCATAACCCAAAAACCCATAACCAACTCTAAATTGTAATTATAAACCATACATATTACCTTCCATACCTTTGTTTGGAATGACCGGGGATTGAATTATTTTGTTATTATGTGGTTGCAATTAAGCATATGAGTGAAAATAAATAAGGCATATGATCCCTCTCTAGGAGGCTCACTGCCAACCTTATCTCCACAGATTGGCAGATGAACTTCAGTAGCTCCCAGGGGTCAAAATGATACGACCCGTGTTCATATGGCCTCGTACTATCGATTCATGTTGTGTTGGGGATATATGGTCAGTGATACTTCATAAATATTACATATTTGCGCCCGTTATTCTTATCACTTTTCAGTTTCTTAACTCATATTTTAAGCTCGTTAACGATACAACATTTTTTTATGTATGTTTATATGCTTTACGATGTATAATTGCACTTTTGTAGGTATTAAAATGCTTCTCGTGATGATTGTTTGCATTTTGAGGAAGTTACATCATTTAACTCAATTTTAATGGCGTCGTAGTCTTTTCATACTTTGTATCCCAACTAGTTGATCGCATGGTAGTGTAGTTCATTGAGTTAGCTTTGTGTGGCTGTAAATCACGCCTCATTTCGTGTCAGAATGATGAAGTTAGAGACATTTTGGTAATGCAAACTTTTTCCCCTCTTGAAAAACCAAAGTGCCCTAGAAAATAAAGCCCCGATCGATAGGTCCAAGGACAACAATCGATCAGTCTTTAATTTTACAACTACGAAGGAAGGCAGTGGGCTTTACTTAGAACCTCCAGTCGACCGCCCGTAGTAAACTGGGGCCATCAGATATTTGGAGATTTCCCCATTTTATTTCCTTTCCCTTTTCTTTAATTCAAACATACTATATATATGTAAGTTGGTCTATTTAGAGAGATATCTAGTTTTTAGTTTTAAAATAGTATTTTTGTTGGAGTTTAGTAGATTCTCCTCCTCTCTCATAGGGTTTTACCATTTGGGTATGTAATCCACTAGTCATTATCTTCTTCCTTGAATTTAAGCTTTCTTTTGCCATTTCTAGGTTTGTTAACTAGTTTATTTGTTGTGATAACTAGTTTGTGTTAGTTGAATAGTTTCTTTCATTTCTTAATTAGTTGTATTAATTATTCTTACCATGTGTATTAGCTTGTTTAAAGGTTGAGATCATATTTTCTCCATTAATGCATATCGGGCTTTGAAATATAGGTTTTGGTTTGAAATTCTTTTAATTGAAACCTTGTATATTGGAATCATAATATTAGGCATTTAACTTCATATGTCATGCAAGAATAGTATTTATAGAGATATTGCGATTTTAGTCCATGTGTGACCATTTTCGATTGAATGTTTAATCTCTCATTTTGAGGTTAGGTACCTTCATGTGTGATGTTTATAATCAATTGAATATGTTTGGTTAATTACGTGTTCAGACTAAATTCCTTAATACCCGTGTTATTGGCCCATGGTATGGATGTGATTCTAATATCATTTTGTTAATCTTCGTTTAGCTTTAATTAGTGCAGTTAACTTTTTCCTTTTCCCCTTTTAATCAATCAAAATCTTTTACACTTTTTTAGAAGTAATAAATAAATAACGTCTATACGAACATTTTTTTTTAAGTTTAGTTCTTTCACATTGCGGTTGGAAATGAATAACAACGATTAATGTATCTATACGAACGCTTGGTTTCTGCCACATCAGTCAACCTATCCTACTCGCGCCTTAACAGGTTCTGCTCTCCTTTTGGGAGGCATATGAAACTCAACATAAAGTCCTTAATAATAATACATAGATAAGAGTACAAATAAAGGTCTGTATCAAAGGATTGTACACAAAGTCGAGGAGAATCTATAGCCCTTGAGGCCTAATATCACAATCTCGTAAAAGCTGTAACAACTCATATATTTTAACATCGACGTTGGTCACTTCCTAATATTAAAATATACAACTTGTCGAAATAATTTAAATATCACCCTTATCATGTATGAAAACAATGAAACAAGTGATAGGATAAGAATACAATATGATAAACCTTTAATACTCAATTGATAAATGCATGATCAACTAAAAAGTATAAGAGACATCTCTGTGACTACTTCTACAAGTCTCAACTAAAAAGTATCACTACATAGTCTCACTACACCAACTTAACTCATATTAAAATATGAAATATAGATTCTAGAATGTCTTGCCAATATACACGCCAACTAAATCCATAATACTCAACTCACAGAACTGAAAAATGAAAGATAATACATCATGGAGATGAAAACACATTAATGCTCCTGATGATGAGGATTACAATAGAGAGGATGGATGACATGTTCTAGATGGTTAAGAATCTACGTGTGTGGTTCAGCCTTAGCACCTGAAAGGTTTCCACTAATATAATTAGCTCAAAACTGAAAAAGTCACCAAATCTACACAACTCAAAATAAGTTTTATATATATATATATATATACGAGTGATAAGTCCATAGTTATCTATCCTACTATGATAACCAACCATATGTCATGGAACCTCACAATCAATTTTAATTAACTTATGAGTTTTAATAATTAATAATCTCTTAATTAGTTAAACCATAACAGATTTTCCCCTTCTCCCTGACTATTTCAAGAGCATGCGGTAGGACAACTAGGCACCACCTATATTTCTCGTGGCCAAAACTATAAACAGAAGTAAAATCATATGACGCATAAATGAATCACATCACACAACTAGACACCACCTATCCCTCGCATGGTCAAAACTATAATGCACAAAAAATTCTACCACGCCAATCGGGTACCACCTCATGCTAGCATGTCCCGGACAAACAAAATCTTGAGTGATGTACAAATGAAACTGTGTTCCCTCAGCATCCATCAACAAATATTATACTCTCTCGCCACACAAGAATAACCACATCCATTTATTCATCATATTTTAATCCACATCATTATAACGTATCATTATTCCACATTCCTCATTTAGTTTATCACTTATATAACATTATTATATCCCATTTACCCCACCCTTCGTACTAATCTAAGTTATCGCCTAAATCAATCGTTACGTTATTTCATTAACTTGTAAAAGGATTTCCAAACCAATCATGAGGTCATGTCTAGTATGTGACTACTAAGTTTAAGAATTATAATAAAAGAGATACGTGAATATAAATGATTCTTAAATTCTGCCTGTCTCTAGACTCCATACATGAGATGCCTCATAAATAAAATTGAAATAAGGAACCCATTGATAAGCTTTCATCTGGATGGGTTAATTATTAAGACACTAGATTTAGTTAATGAAATATTTATACAAATTAATTTTAAGTATTAGATAAATTAAACAACCAATTTTCATTTCCAACTGCAATAACAACCACCTGCCATAAATAAACAACAACCACAACACAACATAAACCAACAACATTTAATTCATACTCATTCTAATACAACTATTTCAATTCCAAGAACATAAGAAAAAAGTAGTTAAGGGCTTAATTTAAATTCAAATGCGCTTAGGTCCAATTTTCAAATTTCAAAGACCATAAATCAATTAAATGAATTCTAATTACGATTTGATATTACAAACATGGGGCTATTCACTATTCTTGCATTTCTATGTGGAATTGAGTTCGAATTATTAAACATCATGTTATAAATTACGTTAATTAGGCGTCCATACTAAAAAAATATCAACCATAAAGTTAACTGTACAACCCTATATAGAACATGCATTCTCAATAATAATTAAACCTCGATTAAGTCTTAATCACCCATTATTAATTCAAATTAACACAACTCTTGTATATGTATCAAACCCTAATATCCAAGTCTACTAGCCCATGGTACCATTTCACATTTCATAAATCAACTAAGGCCAAATTATAATTTTATCCATGTAAGGTTATCCAATTTCACCAAAATAGGCAAAAGCATAAGGGTTCTCAAAACCCTAGAAGTTACTAACAAATTTTAAGCCTATAATTAAGGTTTAGGTGAAATTAACAATTTTATATATAAAAGGAGAGGAGTAGTTTAGTAACCTACCTTAAAATACTCAAAAATGTTATAATATTGTTAAAATGTAAGAGCCTTGAAAAACAACCGTAATCAGCATTAAAAACCCCTTGAAAAAGCTTGAATGTGATTCCCTTTATTGGATTCTTGATTTAATATGTGTTTAAAAACTCTTGTAATTTGGTTATGAAATTACTCTGTAATTTACATGTGGGGTTAAAGAGAAAGTAGGGTTTTGTGAGAAAAAAAAGGTTTACGGGTTCTGTTGAGGAGAAAATGAGATATGCGTGTATAAGGGAAAAAGAAAGGGCTGAAGCCCACTTTAAAAGAACACACCCACTATAGCAACTGCAAACACCACTGTAGCGACTTGGCACACCCGCTATACCCATTTGGTAAGCCCGTTATAGAGGCTTCCCAAATTTTGAGCCACAAAAACAAAAACTCCCACATGCTCTTCGAACTCTAAACTTATCTTATAAAAATGAACAAAAGATTAACAGACCCTTAGGCTTTTCATAAACTTTCTCTTTTGTCCAAATTAGTTCATAGTTTACAATAATTACAATTTGCATACCAAACTTTATAATTATAAAACTTAAGACCATAAACTTTAATAACTTGCCAATTAAACTCTACAGTTCTAATTTAATTCGTTTTAAATTTAGATTCTTATAAATTAACTTTGAATTTACAAATTAAGTTAAAGTTAATCCGAATTTCCAATTAACTAATCCAATTATCTTTAGTTAATTTATTATTAGTTACCTTTTAAATGTGGGGTATTACAATGGAGATGTGCATGACTTGATCCATTTAACGATTTAGTATGTGACTAGACGATGGTGTGACTTCATGGTAATTCTCCATTCTTTTGTGTTCGCATGTTTTAAATCTATTAGGTGCGATACTCCTAAGAATTTACAAATAGATGCATGAGAATGTCCCCGAAGGTGCCTTCGTGGGGTTTACGAGACATGTAAGTATATTCTACAGTCCAATGATGGACATGCTATTTAAAGACATTATGCCACGGTATGGTATATATTATTAGATCGCGTGTATCTCATTGTTTAGGTGACATGAGTTGGTGTTGTTACTTAGTTGTATTAATTGCATATGTATTTAATTACATTTCTATGTGGTAACAAGATAGAACGATAGCTTGATAGATAGACGACTACTTGAGACTTGTTATTATTATGCCTTAGGTTGCGACACTCGTGTATCTTATTTCACTTGTGATGATAAGTGAGGTATCTTTTGTATGTGAGTATTGACGGGTTGACATAATAGTACAAATGAGTCTCGTGATTATTATTACTATATTGATATATTAAGTTATTTCTTGCAACATTTTGGGCTCTAACCTGATATGTTATCAAATTTTTCCAAGTGTTCATAGGTAGGAGTAGAAGGGCTGCGCATCTAGACCTGCCACTTTTTCATTCCAATAATTTTTCCATTCTTATCTTAGGTTATTATTTCATTCAATTACTTTAGTTTTGATTCTTTTTGATTTAGAAAATATACGGTCCTTGTTGGTTCTAGTTTATTTATTCAAATTGAGATTATTTATGGGATTTGAGATGATATTATTTACCTATTATGGATGTGGAGACATTTGGTTATTTTAGTATTTATATGTTATTTTATTGCATGTTGTGAATCTTTTAAATTCATCTATATTATTTTCTTATTATTACTGTGATGATATTGATAATGATATAAATTGTTCTAATGTGATCTATCTTTGGCATTAAGGCTTGACCACCTTATACGTGGGATATGAAGGGTGTTACAGTTTGTTTTAGAGTATCCCAGATTCTAGTGTCTTAGGTTCAATGGGATTTCTGTTAAATTCTGTTTTGCATTTTTTTGAATTATTAAAGACTTACACCTATTATTAGTTGTATTCTTATCTCAGAATCAGTATCTAATACAAATTCTTAGGTTCCTTTTAGATGATAAGCACACGAGTCATGATGATTGGCTGCTAACAAGGGTACTGACCAAGATGCTCAGTCGGAGCAACAACCACAGTAGCCGGTACCACAGGAAGCACCCAAAGTGGACATGGCTTCCATCATTTCTCATGTAGTCAATATCAGAGTGGCCACCATGCTACAACACCTTCAGCACTCTATATAACCATAGCCGTAGTGGCAGTGCCAACTCAACTGCAAGTTTTTACTTGGGAGAGGGCACATGTGGCATTTTCTAAAGGTAACCTACCAGAGTTTGTGGGGACCACTGATATCTTTGTGGCGCATTAGTGGATGAAGGATATTTAGAGGAACTTGAGCATAATTGGTTTCACAGATGTTCAAATGCAAATGCTTGCTAACTCTAAGATGGTGGGTGAGTAATTGTAGTAGTGGAAGTTTATCACCACCGTGG
Organism: Sambucus nigra; assembly: GCA_949130495.1. Lineage (NCBI taxonomy): Eukaryota > Viridiplantae > Streptophyta > Magnoliopsida > Dipsacales > Adoxaceae > Sambucus > Sambucus nigra. The sequence continues at coordinate 575,774,782 of OX422209.1, forward strand.
ATGAAAGGATCACCACAAAAAGTATAGAGTTTTTGAGTCTAACATAGGGGAGTTGCACTATTGCGGAGTATGGGCAGGAGTGTTGGAAATTAATGATAAGTGACGAAATTAATTATTTAATTTCAATTGTATTAAATTTTGAATTTCTTATTTATGTGGTTTTAATAAATGTCAGATAATTAATTAGGAATGTGATAAATAAAGATATTAAAAGATTTGGGTAAACCTTATCCGTTAGTCACATGATGGTTAGTGGCATTAGTGGGAGACTTGAAAGAGTCCCACCTTCACTAGGATTCCGGCCCTCTTCCCCTTATAAATAGAGACCTCTATACCATCTAGAGTCATCTCATAACACACTATTTCTGAGGTGGGAGAGAAATTCCGAGATTCTATTTTGAGTGTAATTCTTTCAAGAAGGGAGATTGATGGAGCAATTAATCAAGATTGATCAATGCACTGGATCAAGGTAAGTCTTATTTTATATCGTTTAGACGTATTTTGTGAAAACATGAAGATCTAAGATCATTTTATTAAGAACAATTGTATGTTTAACTTTAATCATATTAATGTGTTCATGATTAATATTAGGGTGAACTTTAATCATATTAATGTGTTCATGATTAATATTAGGGTGTTCTTAAGAATGATTTTACATGTGGTATCAGAGCTAAAGTTTAAGATCTCATGATTTTCCGTATTGATGTTCGTCTATAATGAAATATGTGCCTGAGACTTTCTGCGACATTTTTATTTATGTCATAAAATTGCTTTTGTGCCTGAGACCTTCTGCGACGTCTTATTTCTGTCATTAAATCTGCTCTTAAAGTGTGTCTCAGATTTTCTGTGACGTTTTTTGTTTCTGTGGCCAATACTCATTGGTTAGAATAAAAGGTCAAAACTTACTCGGAATTTTACGAAACTCACATGGTCGATTGAAAACGTCGAAATAAAGAAAACCCATTGTAAACAATGGGCACCACCTTACTTTTGCGTTTTGTCGTCGTTAAGACCCTTAAAATTGCGTTTTTGCCGTTTTTGGTAATAATGTTGACGCCAATATCTTACTCCAGAAAATTGATTTTTGAATTCCGCAAATTCTTTTGAGATCCTGGAGTAATTGTCTACATCTCTGTGGTGCTAATTAAAATTTTCTATTTTTGGCAAAAATTACGATTTTCCCAAATATTATGTATTTTTCCACCACAGGGGTTGTTTTTAATGATTCATGGTTGTTCTAATATTCATCTTATGTATTATTTGGTATTGATGAAAGGGTTCAATATAAAATTTTGAATATTAGATGTATGATTATGTGTTTGACAATAACATTTCGATATATTAGGTTATTGTGCATAATCTATAATTGGTAGCGCAAAGGTCCTAATGTAATTATGAATTGATGTTTAGACAATAATATTTATATGGTGTTGGATGGGGAAGACATAAAAGTGTCTTAATCTATAATTATAAATATTTGATTATTATGTATGCATCTATACTTGGACCATTAATTATACATTAAGTTTTGAGTATAATATCTTTGGGGCATTGATTTTACATAAATAATGTTTATGACTTCCAGAAAAATTATTTTTGAATTCCGTCGAATATTTGAGTTTCTGGAGTAATTTTCTACAGTTCCATGATGCTAACTAATTTTTTGAGGGAAAAGTTTATGTTTTCCATATTTCATGTATATTTTATCTAGAACTCTGATAAAACATTGCTCTAATGATCCTATTTTAGTTGAATATTCGTGCCAAACACAGGCCAACATATCTCATATGGTAGGATATTAGACTTACGTTATTGTCAATATTCATATTTTGATGAGTCTCGTGCCAAACACAGGCCAATGATTCATATTGATGAATATTATGATATTCGTGTTTTAATGAGTCTCGTGCCAAACACAGACCAACGATTCATGTGGTTGAAAATCAGAATTATTGTTTATTCTAATGCTAGTACTCCCATTAAGTTGAATTAAATGCAAAACACAAGCTACAATTCATATGTGCGGATACTAGATTTATGATTTCGTTGCATGTATGCATATTTAAATGCATGACTTGCAAATTTTGAGACTCATAAGTAAGTATTCATTCAGTTTAATCAAATGCCAAATACAGGCTAAGATTACATGTGAAGATATTGTACTTGTAGTCATTTCAGATTATCCTAATGTTTGTATAAGGTTAAATTGAAGCGCAACACATGCTGATATTTGAATCAAATAAACATTGGAATTTTTGCAAATGTTAAATAATTGACATCAATGTTAAAAAGTCATATTTACATATGCCACTAGTATGATAATTGTGATTATAACCGTATTGTGCATTAGTATGACCATGAATGATTTGGGTCAATATTTCTGATTTGTTACTCATACATAAGTGATGAAGCGAAAGTAAATGATTTATGTCTTCCATTTACTATTATTGTGTAATATCTCATGTAAACTCTTTGTCTATTTGATTTTCACATTATGTCTAATTTTTCGTGAATTTCAAGTTAGGGAATAGACAATAATATAATTATTCATGTATTACGGGGATTTTGAACATGTATGCGTATCTCTAATATTTATATAATATAAGGTTTGGTGTTCATTAAAGTGCTCCATACCAGAAGATATAAATATTGTACTAATGCATTAATATCATGCTTATTTTGGTTGCCTACGGGTCCATGTATGATATTGAATGCTAGGATGATGATGCATTATGATGTTGCATACATATTATTGTTTATTCATTTATTGTGATTACAATAATTGAACAAAATGTTAGTGGTGATATATATTTTGGAAAGGTAATAATGGTCGTCAAACACAGATGCCATAGTTTCTTTCACTATCATATCACCAATTAAGTTTATAAAAACCATAAACATGAATAATTTAGCTTATTGATCATGCGATATTTAATGAAAATAAGTGAAAAATTTATTGACTTGTGTATGTAAGTCTTTACGTAATGTAATATTCATATTATGAAATGTTTGGTAGTCACTATAGTGACCCAACTAGAATGGCAATGCATATTAAATGTAAAGATGATGGTAGTAGTAACTCGTGATGCTTATAATTGTAAAGATATTAATAGGGTATATTGAGTTTATTTCTTCAAGCAAGGTTATTCCTTATAGGGAATCAATTTTGAGTGATTGAATGAACATCATAGATCACATACATTATTATAGTATGTGAAAATAAGTTGTGCACAAATGTCGTGTACAATATAATGAAATAACATTATACCCAATAAAGTAATCTACAAGCATCATATAATCGATATTTCACGGTTACTACTGACAAAACTCACGGTTATGCACTCAATTTATCATGTAATCGATGTGTGTGTTGTTAAATCAAAGCATTAATGAAGTGAGCAATTTATCTCATTATCTTATCACATATTATTGTATCCCATTTTATTTCTCTAAAAATTTCATATTTAATTTGGTTAAACAAATTAAGTTTGTTTACATGTTGCACACTCAGACTAATAATGATAAAGATAATATGTATCTTTTATGATTTGAAATGAGTTTTTCATCTCAGTAGAGTTTTCAAGTTATACTTACTGTGTTATATAAAGTATTTACTTTTGATGCAAGGATTTCTTACAAAACAAACTAGAAATGCTAATAAGATTCTTTTCTTTTGTTCTTGGGGAATCAAATCGCTATTTGTTTTCATAAACCCTCAATTTCTTTTGGAAAATGTTTGTCTAGACTTGATCGTGAGGGATATGTTCTAAAGAATCTTTTGATGTATATTTTTTCAAGGGTTATGATTTTAGTTTTGATGTTTTGTACAAAATAAAGTTTGGACATAGTTCTTTAAAGATTTGTTTGATCCTGCATCATAATCGTAGCGCTTTTTTTATGAAACTCTTTACATCTTGTACCAAATTAAATCTAGACTCTTTTTCATAATTTTCGTGGACGAGATTTTAGTAATGTCTCTTACAAATTTTGATAGTCGAGTTGTGCTCTTAAGGTATTACGATGTCTAATATAAAGGATGACCTATGTGGCCCAAGTGGGAGATTATGGGAAACTTCCCTTAAAGTGGACCTACATAGATCATATAATTGTCATTGACACGTATTTATTGCATTAAAGTCAAATTCATTATGAAAGGTGAAATTAGTGGTAGTAGAAAATCATGAAATATGGTTATAAAGGAAGGTAGGGTACTTATGCCATTATCGATAACCTTCTTGAGGTTATAAAGGAAGGTAGGGCACTTATCCCATTATCGATAACCTTCTTGAATCCTTGTTCTTTTAGTTGTTAGATTGTCTAAACAACAAAGAACAAATAAATGATCAACCACTAAATGATAGTATTGTCACCGTGAGATAAATGTAGATAAAATCATAAGGAATAGTATTAAGAAGATCCTAAAAGGTCTACTATCCTCGATGATTATGTGGTGTATCTGCATGAACATGAATTTGACGTAGGGATAAATAATGACTTGGTTTTATTTTCAAAAGTCATAAGAAGTGAAACTAATGGACTACAACCAAGGTTGAAATCTCGTTGCATTACATAATTGATGCACTAAAGTCGGGTATAAGGGGGTCATCAAGACCAAACGCGACACTAACGGTAGTTTAACGAGATAAAGCTAAATTGTAGTAAAATATTTCACTATTAATGAAGAAAAGGTTATAAATGAGCCTTCTCAATTATATGTAAGGACATGGAATTCCTATGACATTAGTAGCTCATTATGATTGAGAGTTACATGAAGTGGATGTGAAAATTACTTTTTGAATTCTAATAAACCATGCGTATATGTTTAGGAGATCATTTTATAAACATAAGTTTCCCACATGACGTATTTTAAGAAATAATATCATTATTTTTTTTAATCGTTGTATATTTGTATACACCTTAAGATCAGTGGGAGTAAATTTATATATTTTCTCTATATACAAGCACGGATTTAGAAAGTAGAGAATCAAAATAATTTTATGGGTTTAAAAGTTGTGTATGAAGTAATGAGATACTTAAAGGACTATATGCTCACACTTATGATGTATGTGTTCATTTAAATATGAACAATTATTGTGACTCAGATTTACTGGTTGTGCGGATGGTACGAAGTTCACTCTTGCTTAAGTATGTTTGTTTTGGTTTATCAACCAATATAATGAAGGAGTGCAACACAAACCATCCATTAACTATTGCGAAAGCTGAGTTTGTAGCATGTTTGATGCTACAACTTATGTATTTTGGCAGCGTGACTTCATTTCGGGACTTGGAGTTGTCGACACTATTATCAAGTCGCTGAAATATTATGATAATGTCGTTGCAATCTTCTTTATGAAGAAATGTTAGGTATTCCTAAAGTAACTAAACACGTTGAATGAAATACCTATCAGTTAAAGAAGAAATTCAGAAACAAAAAGTGTCAATTGATCACATTAGTACGAGTGATAACATAGCAGATCCTATTACGAAAGGACTATCTCCAAAAGACCTTATGGAACGTGTCAAAGAGATGGATCTCGATTAGTAAAATTATGATTGCTATTTGACTTAGTTGTTTGACACTATTACTTGAATTCAATAAAAGTGTTTCTGATTTCAATTATTTCTGTCATTTGTGAATGCATGCATATAATTATGAATTATTGTTGACAGAAATAGTCCTTATTCAAAAGGACATTATGAGGCCATTATGATACCCAATATTAAAGGCTCAGTTGAATGAAATATTGGTGTTGTGGTACATGGAAGGAACCATGCTCTTGAATAGTATGGAACCGCCATGACTCGCATCCGGGAATCATTTGATTCAGCAAAATAAATTTATCAATGATTGTGCACCTTATGATACGTAATCTAATTATGCGAATTATTAAGACCAAGTGGGAGACTGTTGAAAATTAATGATAAGTGACGAAATTAATTATTTAATTTCAATTGTATTAAATTCCGAATTTCCCATTTATGTGGTTTTAATAAATGTCAGATAATTAATTAGGAATGTGATAAATAAAGATATTAAAAGATTTGGGTAAACCTTATCCGTTAGTCACGTGATGGTTAGTGGCATTAGTGGGAGACTTGAAAGAGTCCCACCTCCACTAGGATTCCGGTCCTCTTCCCCTTATAAATAGAGACCTCTATACCATCTAGAGTCATCTCATAACACACTATTTCTGAGGTGGGAGAGAAATTCCGAGATTCTATTTTGAGTGTAATTCTTTCAAGAAGGGAGATTGATGGAGCAATTAATCAAGATTGATCAATGCACTGGATCAATGTAAGTCTTATTTTATATCGTTTAGACGTATTTTGTGAAAACATGAAGATCTAAGATCCTTTTATTAAGAACAGTTGTATGTTAAACTTTAATCATATTAATGTGTTCATGATTAATATTAGGTGTTCTTAAGAATGATTTTACAAGGAGGTCACCAACCTCTCATTATTTTTCCCATGGGAGGTGGATACTGAGGGCGATAATATGTATTGCTTCATTCGTGAGTTGACTTGGCGTATTATGTCGATAATATCGGGGAACCCGACTTACACCACTTATACACATGTGGCAGTTTCCTCTTTATTGCACTATCAGGATCATAGAAAGTTCCAAAAAGGAAACGGGTGAGAAGAAGCCCAATGGAAACACGTCTTTACAGCCTAGAAAAATAGGAAGAGCTAACGCGTGAGATTCATATCGTATACAGGGGGACCAACAACCTATGGAGCCACTGTTAGAAGATAAACCTTAAAAGATACATACAGGTTATGATGATCATAACCTCGAGGGCCGTAATGGCCAATGGCAACAGCCCTACCAGGTTCAGTAGGGCAGAGGCTAGTAGGGTCATCCTGAGGGTAAGCTCTAAGAGCATGTACAATGGTGAGGCTGCCACGAAAGGCATAATACCATACACATGAGGTTTACCTTTCGCCCGCGTGGTCGCGCTGTACTGGTGGAGCTTTCCTACGAACAACAGAAGTTCGTAGGAAGCTCTAACGTCTCTCTAACGGCTAGTAACGGCTAGTAAACGGCTAGTTAATTCTGCATAAATAACAGCCCAGAACTCTTAATCCTCTACTCCTCTACTGCTTCCTCTACCACCTCTACTACTCCTTCCTCTACCACCTGTGTCCTCCATAAACATCCTTCTGCTTCCTCTACCACCTCCCAACTCCATCCAACTTCTTCTTTATTATTCCCAAATTGATTTTATTCCATAATTCAACAGATTTAAATATTATGGATGGAAAAAAATGGAAAAAATATTTAAATATCGGCAAGCGAAAGAAGCACGGATCCACATCAACGGCCAATCCGACTCAACCTCCGGCAAGTGAATCTGTTGATCCCGTCTACAAGCATTACACGCGTATTTTCGATGGTGATACACACGCGTCAGACGGACAAACGCCCATTATAAATGGTAATAAATATGAATATCGGGGTAATTGGGCGGGGCCAATGAAACTATATAAATTGATCGGAGATAATAAACCGACGATAAAAGAATTTATCGACGGTGCCGGTTTAATGGCCAATTTATTTTCAAGGGTGATGCCGAATTCCGACCAGTGCATTGTGACAGCGATGATCGAACGTTGGTGGGACACGACGCATACATTCCAACTGCCATTTGTTGAAATTGCGTTCACGCCTATGGACTTCACGATGCTTTCAGGTATTATTTAATTCGTATTAAATCCATTATTTAATTTTATTTATGTTCAATCTAAATAATTTCAATGTGTACAATTAATTTTCATATTATTTTTATATATGATGTGTATTGTTAATTTTTGTACAGGTATCCCGATTGGGCCTGGGCTACCCATTCTAAATTTGCCTATAGAAAACTACACAAATTTTCAAAATACCGTGAACGAATTTTCCCCCCAAATTCATATAGAACGATTTTCGGGTGCGGGAATCCCGGTTGCCGACCTTAAGAAATACATTGTCAATTTTGTGAATCAACCGGACCTTCCCGATTACATGATACCAGTCATAGCTCGAGCATTTTGGTTTTATGTAATCGGGAGTCTATTCTTTCCAAATGCCAATTCCACGGCGGACCTCGGGTTTTTACATTATTTGGAGGATGTTGCGGCGATTGGCACCTACGATTGGGGTTCGGCAATTTATGCCCGTACAATATGGTCAATGGACAAAGCGAGCAGACGGTCGTTAACTAGTGTCGAGTGTCTGTGGCAATTAATAGAGGTACAATTTATAACAATATTATTTTAATGTTTATGCATTATATATTTAGTTACAATTAATGTACATGTATTCTAATCAATTTAATTTATCTAAATATTTTGCAGTACTTACATCACGAGTATATGGCGACCGCGTGTCCGATTATCGTGGATCAGACCGTAGATGTATGGCCTCGAATATTTCGTTGGTCAAAGTCGAACAGGAGTCGGGCAAAGGGCGTGCAACGGTTTAATATATCGGGCAGCCAACATCAACTTAAGATGCGGTCCCCTGAATCAATCATATGGCAACCATACGAGACATCGGCCATGCAAGAATCCATGAGGCAACTCATTCAAACTCTTCAGGGCGGTGCACCTACCTATTCAGGGCAAAGAAGTGATCATAGGCAATCGCAATCTAGACGCACTGGGTCATATCGCAATGAGGAGTCTAATGATTTTTCTTATCAACCTGGGCGAACTTCATCAATACGGGCTTCGGATACAGATCAACGTATCACTCTCTCTCCGGAGAGAACTAGCGCTTTGGAGAGGTTAAGTAGAGTATCTCCTTTCAGTCGGTTAGGACCAAGGAGGAACATGAATCCACCTAGGGCTCCATCAAGAAGTTTTCGACCGCCACCAGGATTAAGAGAAGGATCTGCGCAATCGCGACCAACCACTCGTCGAGATAAATCTCAGGAAGCTACGTCAGAGCAATCAGTTGCTCGGACTAAACGGCCCGAGGAAGGGAATGAAGCATGGAAAGGTTCCATTCAACGATTGGAGGATAGACTGGGAGAAATGGCTAAGGCAAGAAATCCCTTACAGAGAACTTTTGTTCAAGGAACACCCTTTGTGCAAGCCATTGTGGATTTCCCCACGCCGTCGAAATTCAAAGCACCCGTAGTGACTCCCAAGTACGATGGAAAGACAGATCCCGTACTTCATATAGAACAATACCAAGCTGCTGCAGATATCTACGCTGTCCCCGACGAGATGAGGTGTAGAGCATTCTCGGGAACTCTTACTGGATCTGCACAGATATGGTACAATAATCTTCCTCGGGGTAAGATTTCAACTTTTGTTCAGTTAGCCGAGTTGTTTATTGGCAATTTTTGTTTTGGAGCAAAGTCGGTAAAGCGAGTAGCACACTTGCTAAGTGTTAGACAGAAATCAGGTGAAAGTACTAGAGATTACATAACTCGCTTCAATAACGAAAAGTTGGAAGTCATAGATTATGAAGAAAAGACAGCAATCACTGCTTTGATGAGTGGTTTGCTGCCTAACAAGCTGTATTACACTTTGGCTAAAGATCCACCTAAAAATATGTCGGAGTTGATGGCAAAGGCGGCCAAAATCATGAATGCCGAGGAGGCTATGGCTGCGAAGAAGAGTATGGATAAAGAAGTTAAAGTGGAGGTCGACAATTCTAAGAAGAAAGATCAGAAAAGTAATGGCGGTGACAAATATTCCAAGAATAACAGGATGAAGTTGGAAGCCCTAAAGAAGTATGATAATTATACTCCATTGAAAGTGGGTATTAATCATGTTTTGGAAGAAATCAGGAATAACGAGGAAATCAAATGGCCAGAGAAACTGAAGACAGATCCCGACATGAGGAATAAGACCAAATATTGCGAATTTCACAAAGATCATGGCCATATGACCAAAAATTGTATAGCCCTTCAGAACGAGATTGAAACACTCATCCGAAGAGGAAAATTATCAAAGTGCGTAGATCGCAGGAGTGAGAGGAAGAATGATGATAGAACTAGAGAAAGATCTAGATCTCCTCGTCGTGCAGGGGAGAAAAAGAGGAGGGACCATGAAGAGGATCCAGATGATGACCCCGATCTTCCCAAGAAGCCAAGGAAACCTGAACGAGAGGTATTTTCCATACGTTTTGGGTCATTTGATTGCAATGTTATTACAGGAGGAGATGCAGGAGGAGGAGACCTTACTGCAGAAAGAAAAGCTTATCTCGGAGAGGCTCAAGCTTGTTCATACATTCAGCGAATAAACCTGGCCGAGGATGATCGTCCGAGGAAAGTAAACAAAGAGAAGCTAGTGATTGGTTTTTCAAAAAACGACCTGGCAGGTGTTCTCTACCCTCATGATGATCCGCTGGTGATCAAAATGAGGATGAAGGATGTGGTCATTTCAAGGGTGTTAGTAGACAATGGTAGTTCGGCAGACATCATGTATTATTCATGCTTTGATAGCTTGAATTTAAAATTATCTCAGTTAGAACCTTATCACAGACCCCTTCTGGGTTTTGCTGGAGAGAAAGTTTTTCCACTTGGGACGATCAAGTTGGATATACTCATTGGAACTTGGCCTGCTTGTCGAACGGAAAGAATACGCTTTTTTGTAATGGATAAGAATGTGCAGTCCGCCTACAACATCATCATGGGAAGAGTTGGATTGAAGAAGTTCGAAGCAGTTCCATCTACAGTTCATCAATGTTTGAAATTCCCAACGAATTTTGGAGTAGGAATTATGAAAGGTGATCAAAAAGTAGCTCGGGAATGCTATTATTCGTCGGCCGAGCAAGAGGAACTTGAAGAGTTACAGAAAAAGACTACTACTTACCAAGTGGAGGAAAGCACAGAAATTGAAACTCTTGACCCTAGGGATGAATCTCAACTCGTTAAAGGACAGGTTGTGGAATCTACAGAAATTGTTATCCTGGACGACGAGCATCCTGAGCGAATAACTCAGATAGGGTCGTCGTTGGATTTTTCAATAAAACAGGAGTTGATAACTTTCTTGAGAAACAGGAAGAATACTTTTGCTTGGAGTCATGAAGACATGCCAGGAATAGATCCAAACTTCTTATGTCATGAACTCAATGTGAATAAGGAGATCAAACCTATAAAGCAAAGAAGAAGAGTGTTTAGTCCCGAGAAGAACCAGACCATACAAGAGGAGGTCGAGAAACTCCAGAAAGCCCAATTTATTGAAGACGTGAAATATCCAGATTGGTTGGCGAATGTGGTGATGGTAAAGAAGAAGAACAACAAGTGGAGAATGTGTGTTGATTTTACTGATCTCAACAAAGCATGTCCAAAAGATCATTTTCCATTGCCCAGAATTGATCAACTAGTGGATGCTACTTCGGGACACGAGCTACTCAGCTTCATGGATGCTTATTCTGGCTACAACCAAATCAAAATGAAGCCTGAAGACAGGGAAAGTACTTCTTTTATTACCCCAAGGGGAACTTATTGTTATAATGTTATGCCTTTTGGTTTAAAAAATGCAGGTGCAACATATCAGCGCTTGATGAACAAGGTATTCACCGAACAAATCAGCCGCAATATGGAGGTCTATGTCGACGACATGCTCACCAAAAGCAAGAGAGCTGCAGATCATTTGGTTGACTTGAGTCAAACTTTTGATCAACTGGATAAATACCAGATGAAGCTTAACCCGACGAAATGTACCTTTGGAGTACGAGAAGGAATGTTCCTCGGATACATCGTCAACCAACGAGGTATTGAGGCAAATCCAGAAAAGATCAAAGCTCTTCTAGGGCTGCGATCCCCGACGACGAAGAAAGAAGTGCAAAGTCTTACCGGACGAGTTGCAGCACTCAACAGATTTGTATCCCGAGCAACTGATAAATGCCTCCCATTCTTCAAAACGCTACGAAAAAGTTTTGAGTGGACTGATGAATGTGAGAAAGCCTTTCAAGATCTGAAGAAGTATTTGGGAGCCCCACCATTGTTGTCTAGGCCAATAAATGGAGAGAAGCTGTACTTGTATTTGGCAGTATCAGAAAATGCAGTTAGCTCGGCGTTGATCAGATTGGAGAATGGAGTCCAGAAGCCAATTTATTATACAAGCAAGGCCTTCCGAGGTGCGGAAATCAGATACCCAAAGCTGGAAAAATTGGCACTGGCATTAATTGAAGCAAGTAGAAGAATGAGACCATACTTCCAGGCCCATACCATCATTGTGTATACCGACATGCCGTTAAGACAAGCCCTTCACAAGCCAGAAAAATCAGGAAGATTGATGTATTGGGCAATAGAACTCGGTGAATATGATATTGTGTATGAACCCAGATCATCGTTGAAAGGGCAAGCCGTGGCAGATTTTATAGCAGAGTTCACATACCCTGATACCCCCGAGGAGCAAAAGATGCTTGCTGACCTACCTGTGGACGATACAGGATCGACAGACACAGATCCAAACCAACCAAGGTTGGTAAAAGGACTTGTGGATGTAGAAAAATCATCATATTTAAATACCGACCAACTCCGATTGGTGGAAGGGCACGAACAAATGATCGACGAGGAACGAAGGATACCCGGGGATGATGCAAGAAAACAGATGATATTTCACCGAGGAACTCTAACAGATAAGAAATTTGAAGACGAGTTACATACATGGAGATTATATGTAGATGGATCATCTTGCACCGCTGGTTGTGGAGCAGGGATTGTTTTAAATTCTCCAGATGATATTGACATGGAGTACGCCTTGAGATTCCAATTCAAAGCTTCCAATAATGAAGCTGAATATGAGGCTATGATAGCAGGTTTTCATTTGGCGAAAGTTATGGAGGCACGTCAAGTAATTGTTTTCAGTGATTCTCAGTTAATTGTGAATCAAATGATGGGAATATATGCAGTGAAGGGAGAGTTAATGGTGAAGTACCATGAAAAAGTGATGGAATTGTTGAAAGAATTTGATGCTATTCAATTGGTGAGGATACCGAGAATGGAGAATGCCAGAGCAGACGCATTGGCTCGACTAGCGTCAGCTACACGCACCGAGCTGCGAAGAACAATACCAATTGAAGTATTAGAAAGTCGGAGCATAGAAGAAGATCTGACGATGAAGATTATTACCCTTGATTTAGGACCATCTTGGATGGATCCTATCAGAGCATACATTGAAGAAGGAGTACTACCGGAGGACAAACTAGCTGCCAAGAAATTGAAGTATAAAGTTGCTCGGTATGTGTTAACTAATGGTGTTTTGTATAGACGAGGAATTATGGCAGGTTTGCAGAGATGTGTGCATCCATCAGAAGTCAAAGAATTGATTGAAGAAATCCATGAAGGATCTTGTGGAGCTCATGTAGCAGGTCGGACCCTACTGCAAAGGGTGATGACACAGGGATACTATTGGCCGACGATGAGAGCTGATTGTATAGCTTATGCTAAGAAGTGTGACAAGTGCCAACGTTTTTCTTCCATCCGAAGAACTCCACAGGCATTGTTGACACCTATAACATCACCTTGGCCATTTGCCATGTGGGGGATTGATCTGGTTGGACCACTGCCGACGACCCGAGGAAGGTTCAAGTATCTCGTCGTGGCAGTAGACTATTTTACTAAGTGGGTGGAAGCTGAACCACTAATTGATATGACGTACGAGAAGGTGTATCAGTTCATATGGAAGAATATCATTTGTCGATATGGTCTCCCCCACGCTTTCATCACAAACCATGGAACACAATTTGATAATGAAGAATTTGCTGCCTATTGTCATCAGTCAAACGTCTTGAAGTTTCATTCAGCACCAGGCCATCCCCAAAGCAATGGGCAGACTGAAGTGACGAACAGAACATTACTAAATGGGTTGAAAAAGAGGTTAAGTGAGGCTAAAGCAAATTGGATTAATGAGCTACAGTCAGTTTTGTGGGCTTATCGAACAACTCCCCGAGCAGCAACAGGAGAATCACCATATATGCTAGCATTTGGAGGTGAGGCTGTGATACCTGCCGAGTTGGGCCTACCAACACATAGGGTGTTAAATTTCAATTCTCCGATCAGTGATTTGATGAGAAGGATGGATTTAGATCTGCTCGAGGAAGTCAGAGAAGAGGCAGCCATTAGGAATGCAGCTTATCAACAACGAACAGCTCTGTTTTACAACAAGAGGGTAAAGAAATGTGATTTAAAAGAAGGGGATTATGTGCTAAAGAAGGTCATTCAGAAGCAGAATAAACTAGAAGCAAACTGGCATGGACCTTACCGAGTTACAGAGGTTGTTCGACCAGGAACTTACAGAATAGCAACTCTAGAAGGAGAAGAATTTAAAAATGCATGGAATGCTGCACACCTGCGCAAGTATTATCAATAATGTCCAATGTAAAACATTTCTCTCATTATGAATAAAACGAAGATGTTTCACCATTTTTCCTTCTGGATGAAAGTTTTTCGGGGAATACTAGTGTAATACACTATACAACGAAAGTGCTCTAAGGAGCCAACCTCCTTTGGTTAGGAGGACAGCTCTTCGGAGCAAAAGTGCTCTAAGGAGCCAACAAATACAGCTCTTCGGAGCAAAAGTGCTCTAAGGAGCCAACAAATGCAGCTCTTCGGAGCAAAAGTGCTCTAAGGAGCCAACCTCCTTTGGTTAGGAGGACAGCTCTTCGGAGCAAAAGTGCTCTAAGGAGCCAACCTCCTTTGGTTAGGAGGACAGCTCTATTGAGCAAAAAGTGCTATAAGTAGCCAACCTCCTTTGGTTAGGAGGATATGCTCTACGGAGCCAAAAAATGCTCTAAGGAGCCAAAAGCTTTAAGGAGCCAAAAAGTGTACACCAGCAGGATCAACCACGGTTGGTAAGATAAAAATATACTCTCATATTACAACTTATGTTGGTCGGGAGGTAATATTGTTACAATGAGTTCTTTGAAGAACAAAATGTTCAAAAAATACACCAAGTATAGTTGGTCGGGGATAAAAACCCAATAACTGTAGTTGGTCGGCGAGGACAACTTATTGATCTTAGTTGGTCGGACGCAATTTTATAATCAAACCAAGTATAGCTCGTCGGAGCTGTATTTGGTCGACAAACATTATTCACCCACCTTGGTTGGTTGGAAACAGTTTGAACATTTTCTCATTACTTTATTATTAAGTGATCGAGAAACATTACTAATACTTGTAACCTTTTATTAAGTTGCTTATTGAACAATAATACTGTTAGTTGTTTAATAGATACATAGATACATATGTACAAATATAAATGTGCTTGATAAAACAAAATTGGCAAACAGAAAATGAAAATCTTTTCATTAATCTAGAATAAATTACAAATTACAAAATTGTTACATGGACATTACTATTCTATTGGTTTTTTACCCTGTGCTTTAGAAACAGGTTCCTCGCCGGCAGGAGGGTCTTCTAGGCAAAGGGGAGAATTGATGAAATTAACATCTCTGAGCATTCTGACGTTCATAACAGAAGGTGTATCCAAAAGATGCTCAGGACGAGATAATTCAACTTGGGAGTGAAGGCTATAATCACCAAGATATTTCGAAATTAGACTGCGAGGAATGGATCGAGCTGGAATCCATGCCATATCCAATTTGAAAGGTGGTACAGGCAGGTCTAATAGTGATGGAGCATGATAGTCCCATAAAAAATGCCCTTGCTCCAACTTTAATACACCCAATGCATTTAACCATCCTTGCTTGTAACCTTCATTATTAGCATGTTCAATGCGAGCATCCAGATGAACGAGAGCTTCATTGTATCCTTCCATCCAGAATTCTCTTGGCTGTTTATGGAATTGGAAGGTTAATCTATCCAATTGTTCATGAAGGCTTTTGGCAAAGAGATCTTTGTTATGCAAGGCAGATTTCGTTGATGCCAGCTGATCTTCCAGAGACAGATTTTTATTGGACATTTCAATCAGAGCACGGTCTTTTACTTTCAACTGGAATGCTTGAGTTTCCAGAGTAGACTGAGTGCGAGCTTCCTCAACATTTTGGCTGACTCTTCCTCGCTCCCGAGAACCTCTTCCTCGTCCCCGAGCAGTTCCAGAAATAGCAGATCTTCTTAAGTCCTCCAGCTCTTGCCTCAGTTTGGCATTTTCGACTTCTAAGAACGAGAAGCCTTCATCAGTGACTGGTATTAATGCAGTAGAGGATGAAGCAGCAGATTCATACTGAGCTAATTTCTTCTGCAAATTGTTATTTTCTTGCTCCAGGATCTCAGCGATTTGTCTACAGGCTTCAATTTCACCTTTTAGGGTCCTCTCCCTGACGTCATACCCAGCAATGATTTTCTTGTGGCCTGTTTCTGAAGAGAGCTGCTGGTATCTATTTTCATAATCTTCATGTAACAAAGCCATTGATTCGTTATGTTGATTTTGAAGATCCTTTAAGGAACCATGAAGCTCTTCAATCAACTGATAGTAAGCGACATTGTTGGCCACTGCTCGGTCGAGTAAAGCTTTCAAGTATTGATAAGCTTCAATAGCCTGCTCTGAAGCACCGTGACCAAGGATATCAACAATTTCCGATGTACTAAGATCTGTATGACCAGCCTTATAATATTGATGGCATTGCTGCATCAGCTCGGTATCATGAGAAGAGATCAATTATATTCTAGCAACAAACTAATGACAAGAAAAAGACAACAATCAACAAAAACAAGTTATCAACAACAGAGATGAGCAAAGATATATTTTATTAGATCATCAAAAAGTTACATCGTTCGATTACAAGGAAATACAGAAAGACTACCGAACAACTTCACACCTTTTCCTTGTCCCCCAAGACTTCCTCGGGAGGTTGGGACGAGGAGCTCGGTTGCTCGGTGATAACTACAGCTTGATCGGTAGAAGTCTTCTCGGGAGGAGGAGGCATGGAGGAAATTTCCTCGGTGGCAGATGGTTGAGAAGCATAAACTTGATCGCCCATAGCCATGGAAGATTCATCTAAAGCAGGTTCATCTTCTTCTTCTTCCACAATTGGTGGAGGAGGACCAGGGAGATGCCGTTGGAATAGCTCAGAATCATCTTGGACTTTTAGCTCTTGCAGAGCAACTACCCAACCATCATAGAAGTATTTCAACTCCCCATATTGGACTTGGGACGTCATTGCAGCTATCCCTCTCTCCCATCCTTTCTCCCAACCAACACTGAAATGTTTCTTGATTGCAACTTTTCTCCTCGATTTCTCCGAGGAGAGCTTCACCTCCAGTTCCTCTTTCTTAACCTTAATATCTCGCAGAGTAGATATTTCTTCTTCTGCCTTCTTCAATTTATCATCAGATTCCTGATGTTTAACTTCCAAATCTTTAATTTTCTCCTCCAAATTCTTGGAGGTTTCAGCCATCTTCATCTTATCAGCCTCAGCCACAGCCAATTTTTTCTCCCAAACAGTTTTCTCCTCGATGTACTGTTGGTGAGATTCCTTCACAGATTGGGTTAAACCCAACAAAGCATCGTCAACATCGGACGAGGAAGTGGAAGCTTTAATAACTTGATCTTTCTTCACGATGGTATTGAAGCAGTTCACCAGCTGAAAGATAAGAAAAACAATAGAGTCAACACAAATATAAGAATTCAAGAAAAAGAAAGAAAGATCAAAGGTATGAGAAATTTACTGAAGAAAGATGACGAGCAGCTAGGGATGTCAGTGTATCCCTAGGAATTTTTTCATCAACCCTGAGAACCTCGGGTATAACTGAGTTCGTTGAAGAACTCGGAAGAAGGATGTTTGAAACACTACTACCACCAGCGGGTAGAGAAGATGCAGTCCCAGCAAGATTAACTGAGGATGATTTCCTCAATCTCTTCAAAGGACGGTCAGCAGCATCAACCAAGGAAGAAGTCTTGGTCGGAGAGATGACAATTACATCAGCAGGAGAATTTTTCTTGCTCGGGGCCACTGGGGGCTTCTCGGCAATTTTGGAGGAACCAGCATCTACTTTTTTAGTCCCCTCCGGGACATCAATTTTGCCTTTCTGGGCTCCAACAGCAGAAGAAGTGTCACCAAATAGAGCAGGAGGAGCTCTTTTCTTGCCCATTCTCTGAGATAGGGGGATATGAGAATCTGAAGATGAACTTTCTGGTGTTGAAGCTGGTTCAACAGGGCGAGCAGTATAAGAGGTTGTGTAACTCTTATACTGTAGTAAATATGAAGCAGATCTAATATGCTCGTCAGCAATGGTCTTATGCAAATTCCAGATAAGTTTCAAATGCTTGATATTCACTTCTGACTCTTTTGGAGTTTTTCTTTTGCTATCAACTGCAAACAAATACATAATAGAATATCAGTCATACATTTTGTCAAACAGGATGAAAGCATAATTTCATAAGTAAAATAAAACGAAAAATAAACCTATCCCATTGCCGTATGGGGGGCATCTGGGACCGTTGTATACTTCATTCCCAGATAAAGGCGCATGTTGCCAATTTTTTATGACCAACCCATGCTCAAAATAATCCCTATTTGAGTCAGGGAGATTAACTACAAGAGCCCTATTCAAATACCTAGTTTTCAAATAATAAATATTATCTAGAACGGCCCATTTATAACAAAACATAATTTCAGGGATCCCAATACGAGTCCCATGAGTTAGATTTAATTTGTGCACCCCGTTAATTATTCTCCATGAATTGGGGGCTATTTTTGCAGGAACAAGATCAAAATATTGACAAAACTCAAGGCATAATGGGTTTGGTGGAAAGGAAAAACCGCATTCAGCAACAAAAAGACTGGGGAACCAATGTCCCTCAGCCAATCGAAAGTAATCTAAAGGCTCAGAAAGAACCTCTAGAGTTACCCACGAAGGAATGGAAAAATCAGAACGGAATTTCTCAACAGATTCCACAATATAAACCATATTGAATAAAAGAGATACAGAAGAAAGAAAGAAGATCTTACAGAAAGAAAGGAGATGTGTTGACAACGAACGGAAACAAAGATGAACGCACAAGAGAAGAAGAGAAGAGAAAGCTTGAATGCAGAGAATGAAAAACGTAGACGACGGTATGGTTACCAAAGAAGTTTAAATACTTTGCATTGGGAAGCGGCGAAAGAAATGATTACCAAAAAGAAATTACTAAACTTCCGGCGGCTAAAAGGACAAAAATTGCACGAAGATCGAAGCGTTTATAAAAAAAGGCGGAAACTGCGAAATAAGAAGGAAATTTGAATACAGTGTTCTTGAAACCCAGGAAGGACATTTAATATTGCCATATACCGAGAAAGAATGTTCCATACTCCTCAAAGTTCGAAATATGAAACATTGGGGGCTTCTGTTGATACCAAAATTAATATGCTGATATGGACGAATAACACGAAGACACGTGTCAATCTACGTGGCACAATAGCAGCGAGGAAGATCATTTCCCGACCAGCCATGTTTCTTTCCGAGCAACAAGAATACACCGAGGAACTCTATCACACCGAGGAACTCCAACGCACCGAGGTACTCTAACTACTCCGAGGAACTCTTGATCAACAAGCAACTAAGGCGGTCCGAACTGCATCTCGGCCGTATCATTAATTATCAGACGGACAACTGTTCAACTATCCATTGTATTCTTGACGTACACGTTGCATTAAATGTATTACCCTTTCATATGTAAATCATTTAATGTATTGGACCTTTCATGTACAGCCTCAAGGCTATAAATACATTGTATCTCCCTCATTCAAAGGGACCGGAATTTCTTGAGAGAACTTGTAATCAAGAATTCCACAAACACTCAGCAATAACATAACAGTGGACGTAGGCTTTATTCCTAGCCGAACCACTTTAAAAATCTATGTCTTACTTATTTATCTGTGATTGAATAATTAGAGCGATCTAGTTTTTTACATCAACATCGATGTACCGACATAACGATTTCATTATATACGCATATCATTTATCTGGGCTGCGTATGATTTTTTGGGATCCATTATTTAAAGGATTTTGGTACTTGGGTGACCGGGCATATCGACAGTTGACAGGCCAAATTTGTATAGCAGACAACCCTCCCCGAAATTTGAGCTCAGTCCCACAATCCGAATACCAAGCCGCCCTTGCTCAGAATTGGCCTCTTGCAAATGCGCATACATCAGTTGTGACCCAAGAAGAGTATGATATATACTGGAAAGCAGTTTCGCAGGGGCCCTTACTTCCGGCGATGGCACGTTATGTTAACGTTGATTTGTTTGGGGTTGGGACAGTGGCACCATCAACATTGCGTATCCCAAGGGCGCCAGTTCCAATTAACCAGCCTTCTGAGTATCATACACAGTTTGCGTCGGCTGGCCCTACACAAACACATGCGCCCAGGTAAAGTTGGACGGTAGACGTAGGCCTTCCGCAGGGTGCTTCATACGAAAGAAGTGTGCCGCGACCTGAGTTCCCAACGAATGCTCCCACAGCGCATGCGTTGTCACAATTAGAGTGGCGTTCTGCATTCATCGACGCAGCAGATAATATACGTGGTCTCCGTCATTTACTCTTTACTGAGACTCGAGAGCGTGAGGATAGGATTGAGGAACTCGAGCGACAACTTGCCGCCTGTAATGTGCGTGGTACTGGTCCTACCGTTAGTGGTCCGAGCTACAGCCGTGAGGATGTTTATGTACCTCAACCATCTCAACCATACGGAGGATATCAAACGCAACCGAGCTACAACGTTGATTTGGGACAGGATTATGACAATGGGCAGAGGCCATCCTGATTGTATTCATTTTATTGTATTTTATTCAATTTTTTATTATGAATTCATTTGCAACAGACAACTTAAATCTATTGTATTCATATTATTATATTGCTGGCACACAAATCGATGGCACACTAATTGATGGCACACAAACCGTTGGCAGAATTATTGAAGGCACACTAATCGATGGCACACTTATCAATGTCACATTAATCGATAAGACACTGAAACGATAATTATTACATGGCACACTAACTGATAACCGATTAAAATAAGATGTCATGACACCCTAATCTATATTGATTACATGGCAAACTAATCTATATTGATTACATGACCTATAAATATTCGTTGTTTCAGATGTGTATTCCTCCACAAATCGAGTTATAATTTCGTACATAAACCTCGTAATGCATAACTATGAGTACATGCCTGACGAAGATTCAGCCTTCTTAACCCATGTTCCCAAGAAAACTTTGTCCGGGCAGAAGCTTCCATATCATAATTGGTCACCACATAAAGAGGGAGTGCGAAGTGCTTACCTTTCAACTGGATGGACAAGTATGAACCATCACGTCGCAAAAAGAAAGGGTAAGGCAAAAGTGTCAACATCAGCTGCTGTTGAACATTTAGCGGTAACCCGTAGTAATGTTGAACGAGTGTTGACTAACCGAGGGATCTATCAAGATCCCCATGGAGGTAGCTGGTTTGGCGAGAAAATGCTTTTTGAAAACATTCCTATATGCACGTTACATTCTTTAGGCGACGTTAATCATGTTATGAAATGGTTAACGCCGACGAAAGGAAATATTCCATGGGATGATCATTTGAAGTGGCCGAGGTTATTTGATAGGCGTTGCGATTTGGAGTGCTACTGCCATTGGCATGGTTTACCCGTGCCACAAGCAAAATCGGCTATATTTTGCAAAGATCCAAACAAAGATAATGAAAAATGTATACAATTATTGCAACGCGAAATAGCACAAATGGAGAAAAGGCTAGAGCGGTGGCATGCTAAATATTTGATAAATACTGAACTTGACGATCCAATGTATGCATCAGATAAGGACTTGCCGGATTACAAAGGAGCCAAAACGGACATGGATTTTGCACATCATCTACCAATAATGTTAATGGGGATGGGAATGCATTATGTTGTTTGCCATGGTTGCCTAGGAAGTAATTGTAATCAGTAAACAAATCAGTCAAAACAAGTCACGTTTATGTTTTATACTGAAGTAGTAATTTTATATAGCACATTTATAACGATAAAAGAAATTGCATACAGTTATTACATATAAATGCGGTAGTTAATATGAAAAGAATTAGTAATATATATAGAAGTAGTATATATTGTGAGGTAGTAATATGAAAAGAACTAGTAATTTTATATAGTAAATATAATTAGGTAATATATATAGTAGTAGTTAATATATATAGTAGTAGTTAATATAAATAAAAGTAAATATATAGAAATGTTAATGGGGGATGGGAATGCATTATGTTGTTTGCCATGATTGCCTAGGAAGTAATTGTAATCAGTAAACAAATCAGTCAAAACAAGTCACGTTTATGTTCTATACTGAAGTAGTAATTTTATATAGCACATTTATAACGATAAAAGAAATTGCATACAGTTATTACATATAAATGCGGTAGTTAATATAAAAAAAATTAGTAATATATATAGAAGTAGTATATATTGTGAGGTAGTAATATGAAAAGAACTAGTAATTTTATATAGTAAATATAATTAGGTAATATATATAGTAGTAGTTAATATATATAGTAGTAGTTAATATAAATGAAAGTAAATATATAGAAATAGTAATAATTACATATAACTGCAGCAAACTTACTAATTCATACGTCAATTTCCATACAGTGAAAAGTAAATGCCAATTTCCATACAGCACACTTACCAATTCCTACGTCAGAATGGCACACTTACCCTAGTAAATCAGATTATTTTTTAAGAGCACACTTACCAATTCCTACAACAGTAACTGCAGAAGTTCATAATTATTGTTTTCTGTAGGACAGTTTACCTTTGTACATCAGATTGGCACACTTACCAATTACTACCAGCACGTTACAATACCACTTATTAATTCCATAATACATCAGTCTGATTATACAACTATAAATAGAAATACAATGTATGAAATATTGTAATATAACTTCTTTATACATTTCATAATTATTCCGAGAAAAATACATAATGGATTACTCCAGTTCTAGCGATGAGGGACGAAATCTAATGCTTCAGTATGCTCAATTTAATGATGGCGCGTCATCAGATGATTCAGACGAGGAGATGATAATATGCATGGAGATTACACGTTGGATTGCAGAACAAAATATAATTTGAGATGGGAAAGAACTCGAATTTAGACGTCGAGTGAATCGAAGGAGAGAAAGGGGACACCAAACACTATGGGAAGATTACTTTGGTGAAGATAAGGTATATAGCGAGTATTATTTTCGAAGGAGATTTAGGATGCGGTATTCCGTTTTCAATCGCATCCTATATTCTGTTTGCGAGTACGACAACTACTTTGTACAAAAGTACGATGCGTGCGGTCGGCTAGGTTTAAGCTCACATCAAAAAATTATGGGGGCTATACGACTCCTCGCTAACGGAGGATCTCATGACGTATGGTCTGAGCAGTACGCAATGAGTGAAACAACTCTATTAGAAACGGTTATTAGATTTACTGAGGCAATTGTGGCTGTATTCGGTCCCGAGTATGGGAGAAATCCGACGACAGGCGATGTCACCAGGTTACTCGAATAGAATTCAAGTCGAGGATTTCCGGGAATGCTAGGGAGTATAGATTGCATGCATTGGCGGTGGAAGAACTGTCCCACGGCCTGGCATGCTCAATATAGTGGTCGAAAAGAACATCCTACTATAATCCTAGAAGCGGTTGCCTCATACGACCTATGGATTTGGAAATCGTTCTTTGGTGTTCCTGGATCTTGCAACGATATAAACGTCTTGCACCGCTCTAACGTCTTTCGAGAATTACGCAATGGGACTGCACCTCCCGTTAATTACAATGTTAATGGAAATATATATGAAATGGGGTATTACCTTGCGGATGGCATATACCCTCCATACGCAACCATCGTTAAAACTTTTAGGAACCAACCTGGCCTATCACAAAAACAAAAATTATTTTGTAAGAAACAAGAATCGTGTAGGAAAGATGTCGAACGTGCTTTTGGTGTACTACAACTCGATTCGCTTTCGTGCGTGAACCTTGCAAATTATGGAATCGGGCATCCTTAGCAACAATAATGAAATCTTGCATTATAATGCACAACATGATTATTGACAATGAACGTAGAGACTGCCCATGGCAAAATGAATACGAACAATCTGATCCTACACCTGAAATTCTACTGGGGCAAACTAATTTTTACGAATACCTAACGCGTGATGCAAATGTTAGGGACGCAACTACACATCAACAACTACGAGATGATTTGGTGGAGCATACTTGGAACACGAGCGGTGATGAGTTGGCCGATTAATGATCAGATAGTATATGTGTATTTGAGGCTTAACTATTCTCTCTATATAATCACTTTTAACATTGTTCTTATGGTGTGCATAAAAATTATATAATATATGTTATATTTCTTGTGTAATTATTTTGAATGGACTGCTTCAATTTAGTAGACATCAATACACCAACTGCAACACATCTTAAACTGAAATAACATTTATTAAAATAACATAACACGATAATTGACATTACATTTATGAAGTAACGGAAAATTAAACAAGCCACACATTTAACATACTAGTCAGCGTTGTTTGCACCAGACAGACCAGAATCAGAATTTGACGACCCCGCAGTGTTTGACATAAGCGCGGCAATCGCAGCTTCAGTCACAGCTACCATATTTGATAGGTCGGTGTACCTTTTCACATGGAATTGTTGTTGCATCTCGTTCATTTTGGTCATATCCAACTCCATGATGTACGACTGTTCTCGGCCTAGACGCACAAGCTGATCTTGTTTTCTTGTAATTTGATCAGCTCTTTTCATCTCAATGAAAGCATCCATTTGAGAATCAAATTTCATGGCCCGACTTTGCTTCCACTCTTGCTTGCTTTTAAACATCTCGGTGAATTCTTCGCAATGTTTAAGGACCGTCGTGTTACAATCGAGGCTGTCTGAACGAGCACGTTGACGGGCACGTTGTTTCTCCCCCTTCCTGCCTGGGGGTCTGTACGGTACTTCACGTACACCCGGACTGTCCTCCGAGTCTAGAGGCGTAGGATTGTCGTTGTTGCACGCTGTGTTATTCAAATCAAATTTCGGTAAGTCTTTCAAAATTTGGTAGCATTTATCAAACATGAATTGTTTGCTCGTTTCCACGCGATATGCCTCGCGGGCCTTTGTAACCGCGTCGAACTCGTTATTGCCGCTTCCTATATTGTCTTTTTGGTGAGACAGTTTTGAAACGTATATCATTACCCGGGAAGAAATATTATTGTAGCGTGTTGAAAGCATAGTCCTCGTACGTTGAATATAAATTTCTGGCGTGTTGTTATATTCATTCATTACAGAATCCCAAAATGTTCCATGTGATATCGAGTTGCCTTCAATACCACGACTCTTATATTTAGCATATATAGTACATAATATTTCATCTTCAATAGGAGTCATATTTTGTTTTCTAGAAGTACTAGAATTAATGGGTTGAGATAAAGACATTTTAATCGATAATTAAAATGTATGGAGAGAAAATGATTCACCTGGAAATATTTTGGGAAAATAATGGAATGGGGTGGAAGAAAAATGAGAGAAATATTGGACCTGATTTTGGAGAGAACTCATGGGTTGATGGGTTTATATAGGAAATTAAGTTTAACGGACGTTTATTGTTACTGTGGTAAAAATGGTTCCTACGAACTTCAGTTGTTCGTAGGAATTCCTACGAACTTCTGAAGTTCGTAAGAATTGCTACGAACAACTGAATTTCGTACCAATTCCTACGAACTTCAGAAGTTCGTAGGAAACCTTTACAAATTCTCCTCCGCTTTTGTATATTTGCAAAATGTATGCAAATTCATTTACAGAATTTGCTCGTTTTTCCTCACCACTCTGGCACCTACGATTTGTACAAATGTGTGAACTTACCTTTTCGTTTGGTTGTTTCCCTCACCATTGTACATGCTCTAACATTGAATGTTTCTTAGAACTTGTTCCGCATGTGGAGATGTGGGGCATACAATCAAGAGGTGTCTTTAAGGCAACCAGGGAGCCCAAGGGAAGTTAGGCTAGCAGGGATACTAGAACGACAAGGCTAGCATTACCAGTAGCCAACCCTACTAGTTGTTTCAATGCCATCATTACTAACTCTACCACTAGTTCAGTCACAGGGCAACCATATTTACAGTACAGCTGCGTGTATCATGTCGCACTAGAGATGCTCAGGTGCACGTTCAGGCGGTAGAAGGAAAGTTTCCTATCCATGGGCATCTTGGATGTGTGTTTTTTTTTTCAAAATGCAAGTGCACTATAGGGTTTATATGGATGGTCAAACATAAACACACCAATTTTTAAAATTCTAAAAAATAAATTAATATTAAATGATTAATCCAATTAAACTAGCAAAATTAAATGTATTTTCGCGTAAACAGTTTACCATATTTCATCTTTCCCTAAAACATGCATCTAGGTGAGTATAACAAGAGTAAAATAAAGCAATCACACAACGCACCAATGTACAAGGAAAACATACAACTTAAAAAAACTTGGACGACCTAACCAAACAAATTCACTATGAACTAGGAATTATACAAGGATAATGACTTACACAGCTCACTTGACTCCTTAAATCCTTGACGAATCTTTGTTCCTTTAACCTTCTGCACATTGACATGTAGGATTCCACCTACACACTACCATAATCTGTGTTCTTCACATGACTTAGTATCCAGTGATATTGGCTCAGTAAGTCTTCAATGAATCAAACATGAAGTCCACCACTTGAAACCTCCACACACACAGAGTCCACCATAAGTAAACATTCAGCACGCACATAATCCACCATATGAAACGATACTTAACAAAGAATAAAGAACCTTTTGTGCACAACACATAGATCTCAAACTAACAAATTTAGATGAAAATTGGATCTTAAAAACTCATGGGTGAAACTAGGGTTTGAAGAATATAAGTTCTGGAAAAAATATGCCACAAATATCTCTTTAGAAAATAAGTTTTCGGCACTCCTATTAACAGAAAACAAAGATTTCGAGGTGACAAAGAATAAGGGAACGCGTTCGAATGAAAAATATTGGCTCGTTCGAATGATGTTACTATTCTCGTTCGAACTAAAATAATCTCGTACGAACAAAGTAATTGATATCATTCGAATAGACTTCGAATGAGCTTCGAACGAGATTCAACTATTAAGCATAAATTTTTTGTTTGAGCTTCATTAAAAGATCATTTGAATGACATTCAGTAACTCATTTGAAACACTCAAAGATATCTTTCGAATGAAAAATGTAATTTCATTTGAGCAGGCTTAAAAACTTGTTCGAATGAATTTTCACAAAAGAATAAAATTTTCTTTAAAAACCTTTTTATGAAAAATAGCCTCAAACACCTAAATAAATACCTAAGGATAAAAGATAATATGCATTCATACCTTTATAGATCCATGGAGTTTGAAGACAAAATGTGGCAAGAAACACGAGATAATTATGTAGACGCTTTAATATGGTATATGATCTCCAATTGTGTATGTCATAGTCTTAAAGGACAAACCAAGAAAAGCCCTAACCTGTGAATCAGAATGTTTTGTCCAAGTGAAATTAAGACAATTACATACAAATTGACTTGATTAGAAATTTGTCCTTATAAATCTCCCCCTTTTTTTATTCTGGAACATAACATAAAAAATAATCCTACGGGTCGTCAATCTCTCTAAATCCTCAATCCAAACAATTAAAGGAAAAGTATAAGCACTTGACATACATAAAATTGAGTAACTTTGCGTTTATGAAATTTTTTTGCATCGTTGCTAACATGCGCACTTGAACACATCTTTCAAGGCAGACAAAATATATGACAAATATAAGGCCATATATGATAAGCCCTCCCGCTTTGTTTATCAATATCCACCTAAGGTAACACGTCTCCCCCTAAGGTAAAAATTTATCCCCCTGAGTTAAAGAGTTAGATACAATTTATCCCCCTTTTTGTTAAAGAATATACAAAGAGTAAGGTGCACAATATAATCAACTTCTCACCCTAAATTCAACACTTGTAAATGTAAAGGAAAATAAGAAATATCATGTAATGATGTGAAGTGAAACATTCAATAATAAATAAACACGGCAACACAAGAACAAGTAATCCAAGCAATAAACACGTGATACCAATTTTAATGGAGAAATTGAAGCATAAGATACCAATGTAAGCAAACAACAAATGACAATATCGTCACAAGACATGACAATATTAACTGCAGATGAATCATATGACAAACATGGATTAAATGCAAATGCAAAGACTAAAAAATAAAAAAAAACTATATATATATATATATATATATATATATATATATAAGGAGACGTTCAAAAGTGAACTTAAAAGATGAACATTTTAATGAACCTTAATAAAAAAACACTTAATAACCCATTAATTTCAATTCCTATGTTGTAATTGGTCCGCGCCAATGGCAATGGACGTGCGTATGACACACACACCTGTTTTTTAATGTAAACCCCCCACCCCCCAAACGCGCGTCCGTTGACGCTGGCGCAGACCGATTACAACATAAGAATTAAAATTAATGGGCGGTTAAGTGTTTTTTGTTAAGGTTCATTAAAATGTTCATATTTTGAGTTCACTTTTGAACCTCTCCCCTATATATATATATATATAATACCACATAAATACCATACCAATGATGTGCATACGTATATAGGTATAAACACCACAAAAAGACACAAAAACATAAGTTTTCCACACTCGTATGGTATCCATGTGTATAAACAAAATGTTGTCCGAAGTGAAGGGGCATAAAGTAGAATCAAAAGAATTTGGACCCGATAACTCAAAATATGTCCAAAGAGTTTTATTATATCGCATTAACTTATCAAACTTGGGTTTGGCTTCAAGTGACAAATAAAGAACTCATAAAGGACAAACATACATAATGTACAACAACTTAGAAATCTTGATGATTCTCAAATCAATAGCATCAAACAGGTAAGTTAGCTAGGAATCGTTATGAAAAAACATTGATCTTAAACTTTAACACCCTTTAAAAAATACATTTCATTTTTTACCTTATTTCTTTTAAAGATATCAATTTTGAAGCATTAATTGCAAAAACATGCCTTGAAAATTGTATTCTTTTCCTTTGCCTCTATTTTCTTCTAGGCTCTTGCCAATGGTGGTTTCAAGAAAAGGAGATTTACTCCCTTCGTAGCCCGTTTTCATCGCACCTTATGTTTTTCAATGAAAATAAACTCCCGTGGAATGGTTATTACATGTACAAATCACACATAGTCAGATAGATATGTATAAGACAATATTAATAGAAGAATACCTCACTTTCTTTTAACATGAAATTTATTTATAAACAAATAGGAGAAATAGCCTCTCCTAGGGGTCTCTAATAAGTGCTAAAGAAAATTTAAGACTAAAAATGTGAGAAAACTACAAAAGATAAAAATAGAAGAATTTATAAATATCCACATTACAATGATAGAAAGCAACTTGAAACTACTAAAAATTACGAGATCTTCATCGTGAGGCAAAAGACCTTAAATTATATTTAAGGGATGGTTTCTCTTCATAACTCAAAGTCAGAAAATAGTCGAATGATTCATTGGCATTTTTAGTTAGTCCCATAGGATTTTGAGCTTCTGTAATCACCATACCTTGAACGATATTTGTTGCATCTTTAATATATCCTAAAAGTTCAAAAGATTGCTGAAATGTGTATGGTATGTTTGAAATTGAATTTTTTTTCCATTTTTTAACCAATCGAGTCTTCAATTAAAGCACGAGCTTGAGATGAACTAGTAGACATACCCAAATCATAATTGGAATAAGGGGTTGTTTTACGACTAGGAATTTCAACATATATATTAACCCCTGGATTTTCATTGGTTTGAGATTCATGACACTTCTCTACTACTTGGGATGCAACGCTATTAATATTTTTATTTAGATTTTGCTAAACCACTGAGACTTGCATTACTGCTAACTCTCTTTGTCAATTTGAATGACCTTCAACTTCCTCTACATAACCCACGTTATTAACATCTGCGTGTTGTTCCCTGCATAATTGGTTGACGTTAGGAGAAACTCCTTAGTTGATAGAATATCCACATGGGGCTACTGTGAATGAGGAGTGACAAAGTGAATATCCTTGTGAAATACGCTAATATTAACTTGATCTTCAGAAGAATATTCCCTACTCTTTCATTTAATATCTCCAATAGCATGAGGAGAATCCTCATTAATTTGGTTATATAAAATCACATCTTGAGGAGAATCCTAATTAATTTGGTCTTCTCCAAAATTAACTAGGTGACTGTTGGGACCCATTTGAATATTCTTTCGAGTTCTTTGGGGCCCATACTTGCGTGAAACAACTGCATATGAGTTTGTGTCCACGTCAGAACCAGATAAATCGACATTTTCATCCCCACTCCCATGAACATTTGAACCTTCCACGATGATAGAGTTTTAACCCATTTGAGTATTGAAATGGCCATTTGAGTATTGGCATGACTCATTGACTCCTGCACAATAGTTTTCTCCACGAGAAAATCTCTCTCAATAGTCATCACGATTTCATTAGTGGGTTTGGTTTCATTCTCCTTCTCCTCCCCTTTGTTTTGAATTTATACCTATTCTTCTATATGTTTCTTCCGTTCATTCATGTTCCCTTCCTTGCTCTATTTTGATCTATGGAAATCTATTTTTTGCAGTTTTCCTGGTCATGACACCATTTCAAATAATAACCAAAGTAATGAGGAATATTATCATACTCCACATCTTTACAATGACCATCATTTATAACAACAATTCAAACTCTTAAGAGGAAGTTTTTTTGGAGATCCATCGTGACACATATTTTGGCTACACTTGACCTTAGAGACCAAGACAATAAAACTCAACTCGGAAATTTTATCAAACACTTGGTGTACGAAAAACACCCAAGACCTTGTTCCGTAAATGAACTAGTGTGCAAACTCCCAATCGATTCAACTAGTGTGCAAACTCCCAATCGATGAAGAGACAATAAGAGCATACAAGCAACAAACAATCAAAGCAACAACAATGATATACTGTGGTTCACCCAAATTTGGGCTACATACACCAATGAGGATTTGTTCTTTCTATAGATAAATGGAGGAATCCAAATGTTATATACACACACAATTTATTTCTCTTAGAAAGTCACTCACAACCTCACAAGAACTCACCTCTCAAATGGGAGCTCTACCTCTCTTTAGCTTTGATAACTCTCAAAATAGCTCTCAAACTTGTCCTCTCCAAAAACCTAGAAATAACACTTGTATTTATAGATTTGAGCCAAAATGACAAATTTGTTAATAAACAAAAACTGAAAAGAATAGGAGAGCCAAAACCTACAAACTCCACATTGGCGATCCTGACGATCCAACCAATCTCTAGAATGCTGAAATTGAACCCCTTTTAAGACCGTCCCACCATCTACCAAGCTAATGCGATTCCCCCAAGCGATCCTCACGATCCAACCAAACTCAGAATACAAACATCAAATCCGCTCGAAGATCATACCGACGTCTAACAAGCCAATACGCTCCACCCGACGCTAAGCCACCCCAAACTTCAACCATGAAGTGAGATACCGCAAGTCTTCACTCCAAGACTCCAAACGACTTCACCCGCCGAGGAACCAAGTTCTAAACTAAGAACTCCCCATCTCATGCATCTGAATGCTTCCCATGTAACCATACGATGAATCTCATTCCTCATGTAACTCGGTGAGTACACCCCCACACAATACATATAGCATACACCCTCTTTACATTAAACATTCAAACACATCAACACCATCTTCCACCTTGAGAAATAACCACGGATGATAAGTAAAATTCCTCACGTCTCATACCCTCCAAATCTCACCCTCGAAAGATGTACCAAGTCTTTGTCACGAAAAATTCCCATTTGCCAATGCTCGCAAACAATAACTTATCGGCCTTCCTTGAACTATCTACACACACCTCGAATCCATCACAGTCTTACACCTCCTCGATTCCAATCGGCCAATGCATGTGTGCAACTAAACCAAGTCAACATCACCCATTGGCACTGGAGGGGGACTTCGATCCATCCTCTCCACTAGTAGGTATTCTCCCATCACTACCGTCTACTCTCGAAAAGCTATAACCCAATGTCTCCTCTTTGTTCACAAACGAGACATGCCTCGAACGTTCGATCACTTGTGCACACTGCTTCCCCATCTTCCACGAAGTCTGATTTAGACGATACAAACCCTCTCCCTTATCTCCCCTCGCTTGGACCATACAACCGCGTGTGACTTTCAAGACTTCACCCGCCACCGACACCCGACAACCCTTGGAATCCAAACGGCTAATGGATATAAAATTCTTTCGCAACTTTGGGACATAATCCACACCACCCAAAGTGCGCTCCACCCCATCGAACATCTTGAGTTTCACCGTACCGACACCCTCAACGGCAACCTTATTTCCGTTAGCCAAAGACATAGAATCTTTTCCATTTTCCGTGAAAGTCTCAAAATATTCCATCTTGGAGAAAACATGATCCGACGATACCTAATCTAATATCCAATCATCTTGGGAAAGAGAGTTAACTTTAGAGATTGTGAGAAGTTCTCCAAGTTCATCATCATAATTCGCACTCGTTACCGTTGCCCTCTCGGAATAAACCTTGCCCTTAACCTTTTCGTTCCACAAAGGACATTCTCAGATCATATGACCTCATTCCCGACACTTGTAGAATTTCGGTCCTTTAACACTAACACATCTCGATCTAGACCTACTACTGTCAATAAAATCCCTGGTTGGAGTTCCTCCCTCCATTTTTCACACCTCCGTATCTCGTCACCTCCACCTTCCTTCTTTCTCATCGTGACATAAGATTGAATATCTTGCACAACCTCGTTGTACTGAAGCGTAGACTTCCCAAACATGAGAATGGTCACAAAATGCTCGTATGAATCGGGTAATGATGCAAGCAATAATAATGCTCGATCCTCATCAATGAATTGAACATTTATCCGGTTCAAGTGATTTATCAAGGCATTAAAAACGTTGATATGCTTCATCATATCCTCACCCTCCTTCATCTCAAGCTTGAAGAGTTTCTTCTCGAGGAACAATTTATTTGACAATGACTTTCCCAAATAAATCTCTTCTATCTTATCCCACATGCCTTTAGTCGTGGTCTCCTCTATCACGTTATTCAACACATCATCCATGATAATCATCTCAATACACGAAGAAGATCTTTGATAAATGTCAATCCACTCGGAATTGGTCATGCCTATCGGTCGCCCCTCTACTCCCAACAATGCTAATTGCAACCTCTGTTGGACAAGAACGTCTCTCATTCATCTTTGCCATAACCTGAAGTTGATGTCCTCATCAAAAGTCTTCATGTCCGTCTTCATTGAGCCACTCGATCCATAACTCGGATCCCATCTCTTAGAGCCTCCGCCCGTAGAGGTTGATTCTCGGGTACTCTTCATATTTTTCGTCATTTGGAACAAAAACAAAAGCTACGCCAAAATTGTAAAAATTGATTCAACCTCGAATGTTAAAACTAGGCAAACAATGCAACCAAAGCTCTGATACCACTTATTGCGCTAAAGAAAGACTATCTCTTGCGACCAAGACGATAAAACTCACTCGG
Source organism: Sambucus nigra (assembly GCA_949130495.1). Taxonomy (NCBI): domain Eukaryota; kingdom Viridiplantae; phylum Streptophyta; class Magnoliopsida; order Dipsacales; family Adoxaceae; genus Sambucus; species Sambucus nigra. The sequence continues at coordinate 575,808,360 of OX422209.1, forward strand.
AAATTTTATCAAACACTTGGTGTGCGGAAAATACCCAAGACCTTGTTCTGTAAATGAACTAGTGTGCAAACTCCTAATCGATTCAACCAAACATCAATGAAGAGACAATAACATCATACAAGCAACAAACAATAAAAGCAACAACAATGATATACGGTGGTTCACCTAAATTTGGGCTACATTCACCAAGGAGGGTTTCTTCTTTCTATAGATAAATGGAGGAACCCAAAGGTTATAGACACACACACACACAGAATTTATCTCTCTTAGAAAGTCACTCACAAGAACTCACCTCTCAAATGGTAGCTCTACCTCTCTTTAATTTTGATAACTCTCAAAATAGTTCTCAAACTTGTCCTCTCCCAAAACCTAGAAATAACACTTGTATTTATAGATTTGAGCCAAAATGGCAAATTTGTAAATACACCAAAACTGAAAAAAATAGGAGAGCCAAAACCAACAAAACACAAGTTTCTACAGTATTCAGCTTTAAAGGATTACCCATAAGATTTCCAATTGAAGTTGTCGGAGTATCCAATTTTAAAGTCTTACCAATGAGATTCCAATTGAAAATATACTTCTTTTAAATAGAATTGAAAAGGAAGAAATGGTAGGTTTACCCATATAGGCACCACAGATGATGCAATATCTAATCGAAAATTCGGTGACCATTCAAACACATGCATATGAAAATGACCTTCATACCATTTTACTTTAATCTAAAGACTATGGAAATCATCCTCGTTAGACATTTTGATAAGGAAACGATACTGATTAATAACTCAATTTTGAAACGTGGATATCAAACCAATGGTTAAAAAAAAAACTTCCTAATCTCATCCTACGAGGGTCGGCCATGGGAAAATTTACACACCAATGCTAGATGAAAAAGGGATGCTAGGTGATCAATTTCTTTTTTCGAAAAGAAAATAGATGGAGCAAATTTATATACAGAATAATGTTTAGTGAGCATAGTGGGGGATATAATAACTTGGAGAATGTTGGAAAATAGTTTGGTAGGGTCTAGAGGTTTTGGAGGGATGGAGTTAGGTTGTTAAGGAATAATGGAGTGCCCCCACAAGGGAGGCACCCATGCCCACTAACCCTATTATGAAAATCAAGTTCGAGAAGATCTCATGCAACATAGGTTGTTATAATCTATAAGATCCCATGCAAAGTGTGTGCGAAAGCATACATTATTATGAAAATAAAGGTTGAATGCATTAAAAATCGTAATCAAAAGTTTTAGCCATATGGAAACATGGAGCAAATGGAATCCAAACACACTGATATGCCACACAAAATGTGTAAAAATAAAGTACTAAAAACTAACCAAAAATCTTTTCGAGTTCTTAAACATTTTTTAAAAACTATATCAATTTCGAAAACAACTCAAAAAATAAAATTAATATTTTTTTTATATTTTTCACAATAAACCCAATAAATGAAAAATCAAAATAAAAAAGATGCATACATCATATAAATAGCAATAACATATAACACAAAGCACAAAAGATGGTATATGAAAACATGATAACACAATAAACCATTAGATTTCACATGAGAAAAGTCATGTGCAAGATTGAAAGAATCAACAAGTCTAACATATAACAAATCGAAATCTGAGGTGTAACGTGATGATCTTGTGTTTGGGTAACCTTGAAGACACTATACTTAGACTTCCTAGTACTTTTTGGTCAAAACAAAACATCCTAAGGTGAACCTTCCTACCACAATATGTGCACGTGTAGACACGACGAGGAATGTTACCAATGGGTTGACCTATTCTAACGTCATTTGCTGAGGTTACGTGGCGTTACAAGTCTCGAGTGGAGATGCACTCACGGGGAGAAGTTGCATGTATTCACGGTGGATGCCTAGGGGTGATTTTCTATTTGTCCGTCGCTTCCTAACGAGGTCAGGTTTTTAGGTCGACGTGGGTCGAGCAGTGAGACTTTTCCCCATAGAAGATGTTTCATGCCATGTCCAGTTGTAGTCGCACACCCTAGTTTTAGGCATAGGCCTAAGAGTGTCCTGTGTGATAAACTTTTTTCCAAGTGTTCGAATTCTCCTGTTGGTTTTATACAAAAAAATAAAATGTTTGGACCTTTTAGGAAAATACCAAGGTAGGTTTAAGGCTACGGTTGGTCTAGAGATTTTTGTTGTATGTCTTAGAGAACTAGGTTATGAGTTATAAGAGAAATATTTTATAATTTCTCAGAGATTAGGAATTTTAGCATATCATGTTTCAAACCGTTGTTACAAACTAAAGACTACATACAATTTTTCCTCCATGATCATTTGAAGATATATGAGTGACTGAGCACCGTGTCCAATATTCAAGTCATCACAAACTCTTTATGGAGGTATACGAACACATGGATTATATTTCTCAGTCAAATTATATTATGGGATGTTTGTTTTTCCTGGAGGCATTTTTTATAAAACATATTTTGATAAGATTTTTTTTCTTTTTCATCTTGTTAGAATAAAATAAAGATATTGTTAGAACAAAATGTCATTTTCTTTAGAACGATGTTCGAACAAGCAATTAATGAGATGGGCTCTATTTTTTAAAACCATTCTCATTGGAAGGACGATCGAGTGAGAAAGGGTTGTTATTCGAATGAATCTCAACCTCCACTACAAGAAAAAAGCCTTTTTATGACATTTTTTTAGTGTCATAAAATGCATTTTATGATACTTTATTTTTCATTAAAAAAAGTCATAAGTTTGGGTGTCATAACTGATACCCATAAAAAGTGTCATATTAGGTAACGGTTATATATGACTTTTTTTTTAAACTGTCATATCTAATATAAAAAAGGGGCATAATATACTCTATAATATGTCATATTTGATTTAAAAAACGTCATGATAAAGAGTTTTCAAAATTTCAAAAAGGTCATATAAAAATTTCATCACATGAGAATTTAATATAAAAGGTCATAAATTAAACATATAATAAAAAAATTAATAGCCAATAATAATATCACAGTTGACAAATAAATCTAAACACATATCAAAATTTACACTAACATAAAAACAGTCTTGAATTTTTTTTTATTTGAAGTCACGTACACCTAAAATGCACCAAACCAAGTCATTTGTCCATATAAAAAAAAATAGTGGGACACAAATAGATATACCCACCATCTACATTAATTATCCACAAAAAAATAATGACCTACTACATGTATCATAGCAAGATATACCCACTATATACATCATTAAAAAAATGTACATAAAAAATCACACATAAATGCGTCAGTCCTCCTTTGACTTTTGCGAAATTGTGTCGACAAAGTGCTCCAAATCATATAATATAAGGCTGAATAAATTCAATGAACTCATGCTGAAGTTCATTGATCTCATGAGTTTGATATGATGACTTTCCAGCTAACTCCTGCATCTAAACAAGATAAATAAAATTACATTTAGCTTTTATCATATCTAAATAAAAAAGAATGTAAAAAAATATTGAAAAACAAGTGACCTTCATTTTTATAGACTTCGATGAATTTTTCAAGAGCTCTCGCATGAACTTCAATACAAAAAAAATCACACATAATTTCTCCTCGTTGTTTAGGGCCCTGAAAATAAAGGAGTTAGTATATTACTCATGTCAAATGTCAATACCTAAATATTAAATTTAATTTATCGAACAAATACCTTAACTTTCTCCTAGTTTAGTACTGATCCTTTTCCTTTGATTGTCAAATACGATCTAATTCCACTACAATAAAAAAAAACTAATGACATAATTATATTACAATTATGTAAAATGAAATCAATAATTTTATTATAAGCATTTATTTAAGACACTACTTATGTGTTTATATAGTGCTTAAGGTCCAAGCTCGGCTACCCTTGTTAATAATCAACCCAAAACACATTGTTCGACATAAAGTCGATCACAAGTAAAACCTAATGATACCTATATTATGAAGAATGATTGCAGATTAGGAATATTATACAAACACACACTTATTATGCTAAAAAACTTTTACATATCTACCAAACTTACCCAGTATTGAATGGAATAACAAATATTTGTTTGTTTGTTTGGTGCCTTTTGTAGAGTTTCTGTTATAAATTGATGCCCAATGTTTTTAGAAACTGCGTCCCGAATGGAGAGGAGATTTACTAATCTAATAACTTCAAAACTCCTTCCAAATTTGTCATATATGAATCTATACATAAACCAAATGTACGTGAGTTAGAAAGGCATTCATGTATGCAAAAATATCAAGGTTCTAAAAAACGCGAGGCGTGACCGAAGCGTGGAGGCCAAGCCTTAAGCCTTAGAAGCCTAGGCGGGCCTTGGCGTAAAAAGGCGTGAAAAGGCGTTTAGGCATTTTTTAATATATTTTAATATTTTTTTACTATGACAAGGCTATTTAAAATACTAAATTAGTACATACCTTACAAACATGTCTAAAATATTTGTAAATTAAAAATACTATTTTTTAAAATAAAATAAAAAAACAAAAAAATTGCGTCTTTTCACGCCTTACTTCTAAAAAACTCACGTTTTTTCACGCCTTATCCCCAAAAAACGCGCGTTTTTTCACGCCTTGCCCCAAAAAATGTTGACCATCGTTGACCACGCCATGATCCACGCCTAGGGCCAAAACTTGGCGTATCTAAAAAGCCTCGCGCCTAGGCACGCCTTGGCGCCGCCTAGGCGCGTTTTTTAGAACACTGAAAAATATAAACTCCATCTAACCTCATGTATGCATTCATGAATTAAATAAAACATGGTAAAACTTAAATCTAACCTCATGTATGCGATAGTGCAAACTCCATCTAGTTCTTACATCTTACAAAACCGTATTAATTTATTTTTTGGAATATAGGTGATCACAAGATCATCACAAAAAATAGCCACTGGAATCTTCAGTGTATCCATTGCCATGATGCTATCAAGAATATTAGCTAATACAATAATTGCGCCAACTTTGCGCGAGAATATTTCTTTTTTCCTTACATTTTACCTGATCAACAATGTCAAACTACAAAACATCAAATTACAGTTATGCTCACATTAACTAGTCCAACTTGAGTACAAACTAAGGAATTCACTATAAACTAGGTGTATCTATTAGCTCTTTCAAAATAGACAAAATTCATCGAAGAGCAGTTGGCGAGGAACTTCATCCAAATGTACAATGTGTGTCTTTAAGCATGTGATGTTAATAAATATACAATGGGTTTGTCAACAATCCTTTTAGATGCAAGAGAAAGTTAATCGTGATGAAGTTCATCAACATTCTTTAGCTTTAACCTTAATTATCTCCAGACACCATAAGAACTTTTCTTGTAAACCCCTCTAATCTAATTCATACTTGTATGAACACCATTACACAACTTGAACCTTACTTATCTCCTCTGATTAAAGGTGGTATGCATGAGACTTGGTCATTTGTAAAAATATAATGGTGCCACATGCAAGGCATTAGATATGGAACGAAATGGAATATCCAAACAAATGTTACTCTGAATATGAGTAGCTTCAATGCATGATGTGTGGCATAGTTACATTGTATAATAATTTCTAATACGGAGTACACTGAGGTAATTAGTTAGAATGTTAGTATTGAGATCGTTGTTGGTACCATATACAATATATGACTATAGACTTGCACGTACACTCAACAAAGATTTTTTTTACAGTATTGAGTTCAATTTTGAGGTTACGAAGGATCGTCATTAGCAGCCGACTATCAAACTGATGCATTTTGGCCTAGGCACTCCAGGGATGGCTACCTTTGTCTATGTCAAATATACCAGACTTGAGAGATTGAATATTTGGGTGGACTTGAAGAACATTGCTAGATGGAATACCCTCCCTTGGATCGCGTGGGAGGGGGGACTTTAATATTTATCTTCTCAAGAGGAAAGAGTAGGAGGGAGTACAACTAGCTCATATGCCATGGAGGACTTAAATTAAGCAATTGCATATTGTAAGCTGGTTGATCTTGGATACATGGGAAACAAATTCACTTGGAGTAATGGGAGAATGCGGAAAACAATAGACAATTCCTCTTGGTTAAAAATTTTCACTCAAGTCTCAGTTAAACATTTAAATCGCACACAATCAGATTATACGAGCACAGTCGCCCGCATCACATACAAGTACCACCATTTTGGTGTTGATTTGGGCCACTAACTCGGGCTGGACCTTACGATAATCGTTCATGATGAATGTTGCGGCTTCCTCCGCGTGGGTCCCTTCTACAAATGCAAGACAACAACCTTAAAATCTGACCCCACTGAACCGGGCCCCGTATACACCAGGGGCCTTCACAGGTATCTGATACAATTGTATTAATGGATTACAACCACATTTATAGTTTTGAATATAATTTAAACCAGATGCTGATATAAGATTTCCAAAATCTTTGAAGTTACCTAAATCCCATGCTTCAAGTCCTTTGAGAACCCGCGTATTTTCAAAAAAATATTTGTCAGCTCTTTTAGCTAGATGGGTTTCTAATTTGAATTTGTAAGCTTCATATGCTTGTGGTTTAACGTTGGACATAATGGCCTCAACATCTTCTTTTCCTGAAGCAAACAATAGAACTTTAGCAGTCTCTTGACACTTTGAAACTCTAAGATTATATCCTGGATTGGAAGTAAATGGCTGCTTCAGGCCAGAAAAAGCCAATAATATCTTGTATGAATCTTTGGTCTCGAGTTTTTGGCTTGTTTGCAACTCGGGTGGGTGTATTAGCTTGTGTTCTTTAGTCTTGAAGTTCATACAAGTTAGGCAACCATAGTTTGAAAGAAATATTACTGATTGATCCAATATGCTATTTTTTAGACCTAAATATCCATTTTCAATCAACTGATCATACTCGATATTTTTTGTAGCTGATATAGTGATATTATTTGTTAATTCCAAACCAATAGGTACGCAACTCCAACAGTAGCAAAAGAGCTAAGACCTGAAGTGTCAAGTCTTTCAGAACCACAAAGAAATCCAGTAATGCCCTGTCTTAGATGGTTTCCTTTACATTGTGGTGCGTACTCTGCTCCTCTCACATAACTTCCCCAGTTACATTATTCATCTGATATGGATGAACTGTTTGCTTGAATCCTATGATTAAACTTGGAAATATTCTCTGTCTGTTGAAATTCATCTACTCTTAACATAACTTCCCCCTTAAATTGTCCTGATCATAGCAGAACCTGAGAATCATGAGAAGGAACAAATTCGAGAAGTATGCCCCTATTAATCATCACAGTCAAAACAGTTCCACCGTAATGATCGATATGAGCTCCCAATGGACAAATTCTATAAGGAGATACAACAATGCAGACCTCTTCAGCGCTTGACCCAGAAATTTCAGCAACATTCTTTCGTACCTCATTTAACTCTGATTCAAATGGCCAAGAAAATCCACCCATTTTCTAAATTGGCCTCAAGATTACCAATCTGAATGCTTTGCCTCAACTGGGGGTTTAAATATATATATATATATATATATATATATATATATATATATATATATATAGAGAGAGAGAGAGAGAGAGAGAGAGAGAGAGAGAGAAGTGAAGTTGAAGTAATTCCAAAGACATATTTATATGTACAAAATGATGAACCAAATCATTTACTTCTTAGGATCATTTGTTCATTTTAGAGTCTCATTCCCCTGCATAAACTACAGAGTTATTCAAGACGTGTATTAATTTTTTTCTTTTCACTTGGATCAGCTCATATAATCGTGCAATTATTCCTTACGGGCCGATCCTAAAATTGAAATAAATTTATAGGTATTTTTGCATGTCCATTGGGTGCACAAAACCTAGAATCAGCAATGGATCAGTGTATTACTGTGAATGAGTCAACTTGCTAATTTAACGTGGTATTTGTACTTCTAAAAGAAAACATGTTGTATTTGTGTCATGTTAAGAACTGTCATCTGTAATTAGTCACCAAGATATCTACGTAAAGTACTTTCTCCTTAAAAATACTAGAAAATCTAACAGGAAGTATTATTTAATGCATTCAGTTTCCTTAAACCATCTCAAAACGTTTATGCAAAATGCCTTTGGGGGAAATGTCATCTTTGAATTTTTTATAATGAAATTGGCAAAACAATATCTCTTGGCACAATGCACAATATCCATAATTTGACATAGATTGGTTGCCAACAAATATGTCTGGCCTGGTCAATGAAACATCCGAGTGTTCCGCGATGGCTTTTCTCCTTGTTTCACATTTATTTCTTCGCGAATTTTAAGTCCCACAAGAATTAGAACTATACATTTAGGTTTTGGTGAGGTAAAATGAATGAAATGACTATAAATGTTCTTAATGAATATGTTAGAGAATGCTAGCATGTTTTTGGTCAAGACCATGGAGTACATACCTGAGGAAAATTGGCTAGGACAAGAAGAGGGAAGGTTCTTAAGATGAGCAGTGAGGCCCTTCACTCCACTATGAATGCAACAATGAATGAAGTGAGGAGAGATGTCATGTTCTACAGTATCACACAGATCCTCTCCGTAATGGATGATTTCACATCAGTAGCATTCGAGGCTAATCGAACTGCAACGAGGCTAGGATTGTGCTGCTCCTGATCGAACCATCCAACTTCATTCCTTAGGATTGCTGAAGAAATAAAATAAAGTTCAGTTTTCAATTGATAATTTCTTTAATAACAAAGAAATCTAACATTCTACACTTGCAAACATTTTTAGACATGATTTCAACAGATGTGTGTGTATAAATATTTAATGTTTTCCACACTGGCGATGATAAATGAAGTCAAAACGCATCAACTATAGAAAGACATCAAAAAATTATTGATTTACACTTACATTTAAAATAAACTTACTGAACTGTTATTATCGCAAAAAAATCCCATAAATTACTGCATTTTGTTGAAAATACCACAATCCAGGAATTTATAGTGAGAAAATAATGAATTTTAGCGACACATGGGAGTCCTTGTAACAAAATATATAGTGCTAGGTAGTTTTGCATTAAAAATAGTTCATGTTGGTTATTGGTAGAACAAGCATAAAGAAACTCACATCTTAAATAGATAGCAATAAATTGATGAAACTACCATTATCATAAAGTCATATTATATCTAACTGCCCAAATGATTGAAATATCGGGCTTATATATATGCAGGTCTGCATATCCCAAGCTCACCTCCCATTATGGATATTGGAAGAGAAGAATATAATTCTGAAGTTGAAAGCATTTTAGGTAAAGACTCTGGAGGTTTAACAGTGGTGGACCAAAATGTCTATGAGATACACATGCCTAAGAAACCAGCTCAGGGATATTTGGTAGTGAAGAAGTTTTTTATGATAGCAAAACACAGGTTCCAATTATTGAAATAATGGAAAGGGAAAATAAAGAAGCACTTGGAGAAATAGAAACGAAACCTTGTTAGCAAACATAAGGTGTCGAAAAGGTGTCAAAATATTGAGAAACTATATACAGACAGCAGAAACAAAAAGGTGTCGAAAACACGTGTTGGAGACAAATGAGTTTATGGGTGGTAACTCAGGGATTTTTTTATGGATTCCATTACAATCTCCTCAACATACTTGAAGATGAAAAAACTATGGATTAACGTAAGCAATGAAATCTGGGCAGACATCAAAATTCACAATCAACACATACTCCCTAGTTCCATTGACTTGTCAAGAATCACAACACCAGTGAGTTGTGTAAGAATCTTAGAGGGTTCCTTACTGCATGGCCTCTAGCTGGCCTCGGGCCCCATGTTAATGAACTTTTGATAGCAATTTGAAATTTTGAAAGGAATCTTGAGTCATAGTACATCAATCCAGTGTCAGGTGGTGTAGACTCGAGGAATTTGTACCACACTTATATAATGTTGTGTGTAGAGGATATGCAACTCAAATTGCTTGATTTGTGCAAGGAAGAAAGGGTTCCATGGTCTGGAGTAATTACAAATTATTCTACCACACCATTTGTGGAGGAAATGTATGAAAAAATAAAAGAAATTCTAACCGAGTATGAATGTGATCAACCGATAGCCGTTACACATTGAATTTGGAGAACGCTGTTGCAAATGAAGAAAGAGGAATCATAAAAGTGCTAGAAAAGTAGTATATAATATATTGACTCATCTGAAAGATAGCATTCCGTAAAATCTTGGCATTCATGTTCAGAAATTTATAAGACAATCAACGTTGGGGAGGTCGAAGTTTGTAGAGAATGCAAATGCTGAGTTCCCAGCTCATCGAGTCCATATCCAACTTGCATGAGGCCTTCATAAGCGGGATACTTATTTCAACCTGTCATGGATTTTAGGATAAAACATGACAAATTGTACTGATGTCACTGGAGGGAAGAAAAGAAAATTGCGTCTATTACAATGGATCTTATTATGCTCTTGGGATTCTGGATGGCACTTTTGCTTCCCAAATGCAACGATATTAAGGAAATTCTCTACAAGAGAAAGATTTCGAAGCCCCATGCTCAATAATTGAATCTCGGTCCATTCTTTCTTGGGATACAACAAATGCAACTGATACATCCACCTACCTCTATTTCTCAAGTGTAAATAAGAGAATTCAATTATTTTTCGTCCATGATATACATTTTATGTTTTTCATTTCAATAAAATCAGAATATACAATTTATTATCTTCAAACATATTATAAAGTTGGGAACTATTTTTTAGTTTCTAATTCGAAAAGCATGAAGTGTTACAATGTGAGAACTACGGAGATATTATTTTCTGGTACGAGTTTCTAGGTTGCAATATGTATGTAGCACCACTTGTATTATGCACTGTTTAGGCTCATTAATTTGGCACACAAGCTTTGCATAACTCTTATTCAAAGTTTTCTAATGAATAAGCAAAGCCTAAATTATGTAAACGAGAATATGTGAGTGTCACAAACATGCCCAATTATCGATCTTACTGTAGGTAAATACATGCAATTTCAATATGGCTTAACTAAACAGGGGATTCAGTCTTTCATTAATCAAAATTAAATACAAAATTGAATAAAATAGCATATATATAGAGGCTCTTATATCACAACTGGGAGGTCAAAAGTTTAAACCCTCTTGTGGCCACCAGCCATAGTGTATCCTGGGAGGGTCCATAAAAACTCTTGGTGATTTAGTCGGGTGATTTTTGAGCACTTTGACATCACAAGATATATAAAATAAAAATGTCCTGTATTTATAGTCTTTACATTTTTCGACCACCAAAGTGCCATAATTACCTTAATAAGCTCCTAAATAAAAAAGAGAACATAATTGATTAGAATCCTTATTTAGTTAAGTAATTTATTATAGCTAAATTAAGATAAATAAGTTGTAGTTAAATTCTTCTTTACTTGGACAGCTCCATTTGGTCCACCTATTATACATCATTCTCCCTCCTTGGCAAAAGGTCATCCATGAGCTTTGGCCGGCAGTAGAGTGCGACTGCACCACCCGAATAAATACTTGGGAGTAATCGGGCTCTTTAATTTTGAACCAAATTAAATTTGAACAAGACAAATAGACATCTTATGAATGATATCTACTGGAGCACTATTTGTCTATTTGTCTTTTACAAAAACAACATGAACAATGAAAGAATATGTTGAAATGTTGGTTTTTCAAACAAATTGATTTTCCTAATATGTAATTCGCTATAACATTAAACGATCATTGAAGTATATGATTAATAAAGAAAACACAAATAGAGTAATCAACAACAAATGATACTATAGTAGACATTAATAGAAAAAGTAAAAACCATTGGCAACAACCTCCTTCGTCCACAAACTAGAAGCAAATATGGTCTTGTAATACTTTTAACAGATCATATGTAATTGAGTTCTCGTGCAAATACATGTTCTACCTAAGATAAAGCTGCTTATTTATGCTTATCTACATTTGGAAGATACGAAATATCAATATATACCTTAAAAAATATAGTGGCAGTTGGTTATCTCTAAACACTTTAGCTTTAGTGATGCACCGCAAACTTTCAGTCTAATCAGGTAGGGAAAGCTTGACACTTGTAAAATATCAAGAAAGTACCATTTGAACAGAAGTTCCTTGAGCATTTTTCCAGTCACATCTACATAATTCAATCTTGGGGCAGTTAGAAAATGAGCCTTCGGATTCCCAAGAAGAAGCTGTGCTGGAAAAGGGTAGCACAAAAACCAATTGATAGACACTCGTTGTAAGTTAACCTAAAACCTCCGCACTCTCTTTTGTATCGCAAAGTTAATCCATTTAGCGATATCAAATATAAAATGTGAATCTAAATCGAAATAAACTCTGAATGCATTAATGGTCCCAACCTTGTGTGAGTTTGCAATTTGATTTAACCAGCTTCCATACTTAATCCTTTCTTCTTCCAGTGACTTCCACAACTCCTTGTTCTTTTTAATTGTCGATAACAACTTCCAAGCATCAAAGTCTAGGCTACCGGTTATAAATGTCCACGAGTTTTTCCATCTACGAGAGAGAATGCTAGTACGTGCCGCTTCTTTCATTTTTAAGAAGGACAGAATTATCACAAGAATGTCATCCGGCAATTGACTAATTTGATCCCCTAAAAACATATTTGCGCTTAAAGAAAAAACATGAGGTTCAGGATTAAAATATTAAAATGTCAACAAATACATGTTTTTAAGAGCAGTAAACTATCTATAGTAAGGAAGAAGCGGTTGAAAGAAGTAGTAATATGTAACTAAGAAAAACTTAACAATTACTTCATATGAAAACAAAATTCAGTTTCAATGGCACGACATTGAAATTACCTTATGTATCACAAACTTAGAAGTAAGCTGCAAGCTTTTCTCCATCTGATTCAGTACAATATTCCTTTTTTCCTTTTTATAACTTAGCCTGCAGAAATAATTAGCAACACAATGTTAGCCAAGTAGTGAAAAACTTCAATGAAAGTTTAAGTGGTCAAATGTTGCTTGGATAGAGGATAACCCAGAGCCTACAAATAAATAGAACAAAATCAATCAAAACATAAGGAGTTTACAACCTGTTTTGGGACTGAGTTCGACTCTACAATACACAAACACACACACACACACAACAAAGTTAATCTCTAAAATATCCCAAGGAAGCCCTAAATATTCATGGTGACAACATTTCATATAAATAACAATGGAGAAAGAGAGCATGGTGAAAGAGGTAGTTACTCGCGATTTATCTTTCAAAAAGGAATCATGAGATTCTAAATCTTAAACATCAGTTAGTTCTTTTACCCTGCAGTCATGCCATTTACATGTTTTAACTAGTTAATTGGTTGACAATTGTTATATATATTTGTTGCATGGATGATTTTGTCAGCAGCAATATGTTAAAGCATAAAATACAAATAGACGTGAACAAAGAAAGAATATGTTGAAATTTTATATTTTCAAACATAGTGAATTTCGTAATACGTGATATGCATAACATTAAATGGTCGTTGAAGTATTTTAATAACAATGAAAACATAAACATTGTAATCATCAACAAACACTACTCCAGTGGTTATTCATAAAAAAGTAAAATGCATTGGCAATAACATCCTTCAACACCAAACCAATAGCAAATATGGCCTTGTAAAACTCTTAACAGAGCACTTATAACAGATTTCTCAGTCAAAAACTTGTTCTACCTAAGATAAAGGTTCTATTCGGATGCTAAAGAAAAAGACTTATAATCAAACATCTCTGATGAAAAACCTCTAGGATTATTCATTATAATTCAGTGTTTGTAAACTTTACAAAAGCTAGATTCAACTTGAAGTGTCTAAATTCATGTGTATGTCTTAGTGGTATATCTATGAACTATTATCTATTGCTTAATAGACATGAACAGAGAAATAACCTGTTGAAATTTTGGTTTTGGAAACAGGGATTTTTGTAATACATGATTCGCCATAAAACTTAACTATCATTGTTGACGTAAAAATTCGCCATCTAGGAGGACCAGTCAGAAAAGGACACCTTTCATCTTACGTGGCAATATTTATACTTTCTCGGCACCCGAGGAGAGTTGGTCGGCACCCGAGGAGAGTTAATCAACACCCGAGGAGAGTTTGTCGGTATACCAACCAACACATAGCATACCAAGCAACTCAAGGAAGACCAACCACAATAGAAGGCCAACAGTATATTCATTGTATATAGATATAAATGTCTGAATGTATAAAGACATTGTATCTCTTTAACTCCCATCACTATAAATACATGTATTCCCTTAGCTAAAGGGACGAACAAGTAAGAGACACGATACACAAAATACACACATCTCTCTCTCTCTCTACATCATATTGTGCTATTATAAACCCCTGGGAATAAAATAACAGTGGACGTAGTCTTTATTCATAGCCGAACCACTTAAAAAACCTTTGTCTCTTATGTGTATGATGTGATCACCATTTCATCTTCAATCATCATCTTCATACCTTCATTTTTATCTGTTGTTGATGCCGATAAGACAACATAGATGCTATTTCTAGTCATCAACAGATTGGCGCCGTTTGTGGGAACGTGTTACAAGCATTGTTCTCCATCAAAAGCTAAGTTTTTTTTATTTTTGTGCATATAACCAATTATATGTTTTACATACATCTTTTGATTCAATCTTGATTTCATATTCATAAGTTGTTGAATCAACTTATATTCATAAATATGCATAAACATAACTTTCATAATCACAAATCTGTTAAAAATTTTATGCATACACATTTATATAGGGAAAAATCAGATCTGACAAGAAATAAAAAATTTCTTTCTCGTCGCAAACTTTTCCTGCAGAAATCTATATTTGATTCTTATAGATCTTTATTTGAAACTCTTGTTAAATTGATTCATTACAAACAAAAGGGATCAGGAAACCAAATATATTTATGAATGGTGATGAAGATTTTAAAAACCAACGACCCATTTGCGGATGAAAAATGAACATTTTTATAGTTTTTGTTAATTCTCAGGGAAACAAAGGGGTTTTGAATTTATTAATTTGATGTCAATACTTTTAACTTCAACATTCTCCAGCAACAAAAATAATGAAACCGCCTCAATTTAAGGCACCGAATATATATAAATCTGAGATCGTAATTTCTCTACAATCAGCCAGATCCTATTTTCCTCCTTTTAGAAAACCCCCTCCATGATTACAAGATATCAATAATTCAGGTTCACACAAAACGGAGGCATCCAATAACCTTATAATGATTGTTCCCCAATAGACCTGCGAATATCATCCCTTTAAAGGCCGGTATTCACAAACCCATGAAGAACAAACTGTATCCAGTTAGTAGACAGAAGGAATGAGAATTGTAAGCAAAAAATTTCTGATCGAAAATCCATGATCGCTGCAAGTCTTTCTACACAGATCGACGATCGCCGAGGTGGTCGAAACCATTATATTACAATATTCGGAGTTTCATTTTATTACACAGGGTGGTTAGCGAATCTTGTATGACTAACAAACCAGGTCGGCACATTTGTCTTACCTTTTTTGCTGAGTCGCTCAGGTCGAGGGTCCTCGATTATTGGTCGGCACCTACTACTGTTCGGCATCATATAATGTTAGTCGACGGTACATCTGTTGGTCGGAGACATGATTGGAGATCACTGATTACTGATCAGCCCTTCGGGACGATGAGGATTATACAGGTCGACGTCCAGTATCTTCGGATGGTCGGCAGTTAAAAAAATAAAAATAAATAAGATTCCTTTGACGATTGTGGGACTCGTTAGTCAGCGTCAGCTTCAGACCATCTAATGTTGGTTAGCATAGACTCCAGATTATCTTTTGTTGGTCGGTATCAAATATTACAGGTTGGCATACTCAATTGTTGACCGAAACTGGTGGTCGGCACCATCCAGCGCTGGTCAGAACCAGTTAAACAAGTCGACGAGCTCCTATTGTTGTTCGGCTACTGTCGAAAATAATAATTCTTGGTCGGTAGCATCATTAGACCATTATTCCTTGGTCGGCGAAACACAGAGTTGGTTGACAATAAATGTTATGCAATTTGAGGGTTCCTGATCTCCTGAATATGGGCTAATATGAATTTTATGTTGATCAGAGACATTTTATAGGTCAGCAACCCTTAAACGTCATCATCGGATCATCATTTCTTGATCGACAACTTCACCAGAAGACCTTTTACTGGTCGACAATACCCATAGTTGGTCGCTACTACCTATTGGTACTCGGAAGCATTTGTTACAAAATTGGGAGACCATCAGCTATTGGTCGGCACCATCTGATTATGTTTGGCAACATCCATTTTTGGTCGGCGGAAGGTGTTGTATAGATCGGAAGCTTCTGCATGTTGGTCGGCTGAATTTATTGCTAGTCAGCAAAACAAAATTTCCTTGTGGGGAGTTGCACTGGTTGGCGGTGGCTATCACCTGTTGGTGACAAGTACTTGAATGGAAAAGTGGAGATTTTATTTTCTCACACTATGGATAAGGATGCAAAAATACGAGACCCCCTATCATTTTCTAATTCACAAACAATCACCTTCTAATTTAATAGTTGAGTGGAGAAAAATTAAAATTCATAACTGATTATTTGCTGATTTATTAAATCACGGAAACTTCATATGAAAAATATTTTTGAGACCCGCTTATATTTGAGCATTTACTGAATTTCAAATAATTCCTAGAGTGATTAATTAGCCCTAATTATGTCACATGTTTGATAAAAATGTGCTCATATGACACACATTTGGCATAAAATATATTATTTCATATTTTGAAATTTTTATTGCCTTATGCTGATACACATCATAATTGTTTGGCTTAATAATTATTCTCATGACAATAACTATCTAATCTAGTCTCAACAGGTGTTCGGGAAGCTTATTGAAACTCCATAGGTACAAGATTCAATCCCGACGAAAGCTCGGCCATAATCTTAAACTTATGGAAACTATTATTGCTCGACATCTGGCAATTTTGCCTCGACATATTAACCAACATATATTATTTCATATTTTAAAATTGATATTTTTATTGCCCGAGCATATACATATCATATATTGATTGGATGAGTAAATTATTCTCATGACTAATCAATTCAGCCTACACATATGATAGAGAAAGTTATTCATTTTTACTGGTACAAGATTCAGTGCCGACTAATGCTCGAAAACGATCTTAAACTTCTGGAAAATATTATCATTGCTCGGCATTATGAAATTTCACCTCAGCGAGGCACTATTGATTGTATTATTGCCCGGATATATGCTCAAGCATGAATTATTCTATATATCCATTCGGATTCATATTCTAGATTCATCTCAGCATGAATTTTTTTTACCTCGACAAGATACTTATTCAGCTCCGAGGAGAACTACACCATTTATTATATTTCACCCCCAACGGATAGTTGGTCGGGTTAATTCTTATTTATATGCTATTTCTAGTATGTAACAATCATTGAATTATTTGAATAACAAAAAAACACAAGAATAGTACCAACGAACAAACACTACTCTAGTAGATATAAATAAGAAAAAGAATATTTTGTCTGATAGTAAATGCCGATGGAACCCGAGCCTTATCTTGGGGATCCCTTTGGTAGATGTTCAACTGAGGTAACATGCATTTTAATTTATAAATAATTCAAACCTACTTATAATTCAGTGTCTATAAACTTTACAATATCTATATTCAACATAAAGTCTCCAAATTCATGTGTACGGCATACATGTATATCTGTGAACTATTGTGTAAATATCTTCTTTTGTTACGAAAAATTCAGCATGTATCGCTCACATTTTCCTTTTGACATTTTCTCTAACAAATGCCATGCAACTATAAGAGGTTACATGTAAATACCATTCAACCTATCAGATTAACATCATAAATTCTACACAAACATATACCTCATCATATATGACGTAAATATTACAAATCATTCATTTTTTCACAATTTTGGACATTTTCTCAATCATATGCAGTGAAACTATAAGAGGTTAAAAGTAAATACCATTCAAACTATCCAAATACCCTTAAAAAATCAACACAAACACAAACCTATGCATATATGACTTAAATATTACAATGCATTCAAGTTTTCTAAAATATAACAAAATGTATACAAAAATAAAAAACGCATCATACACATTCATAAACAACATGTACCGATTTAAAAAAAATCATTCAACTTATCCAAATACCATTATCAAATCTACACAAACATAAACCTATGAATATATGACGTTAATATTACAAAGCATTCCATTTTTCAAAAATATAACAAAATTTATACAAAAAGCAAAAACTCTTCATACACATTCATAAACAACATACACAAACTTAAAAAAAATTCTATATTGAGGGAATTGTTTAAGACATACATACCTTTTAGAGCCTTCCTCTAACAATGATACTGAACGATTTTGTTGCCCTAAGCCAAAATTGCAATACCTGCCATAAATATTTTACCAAAGAAATATAATAAAAAACGATGAGTTATAAAATCAACATGGGGGAAACAAATTCTCAATAAGTAGGTAATATGATTATTTTTCAACTGTACATATAACAAAAAAAATTATATTCAACAAATATAAATTTTACATATTTACCTTTGTTGCAAGTCTAGTCAAAATTATTATAATTTTGAACTTCTGTTGCATGTCTAATTATTATTTTTCCACTTCAAAACTCAACACATTTGCTACAATCAAACTCAAAAAATTCACTTTTGAATAGACAATTAACCTACAATATCAAAGCATCCGCTTAAACAATTACCTAAAGCCGAATTGTAAGAAAAAGCTCAACATTCACTTTAAAACGGTTATCTAACATTTACCACCATAAGAGTTCCATAGATTTTTAGTTTGTATGAATATCTGAACAAGACGCAAAACATAAGAGTTCCACCAATTTTGGAACATTAAACAGAAAAATTAATACGCTGTTTCGATTAAACAGAAAAATTAATATCCTGTTTTGATTAAACAAGATACCTTGTTTCAATTAAAAAAAAAATTAAACCCCTAGTTAAAACATTAAAAAGAAAAATCAATACCTTGTTTCGATTTGTTGCGTCTCGATTTGTTGTGAGTAGAGGGAATGACTGAAAAAACGTACCATAGAACGGAGACGAGATCGTGAGGGAGAGGGAGAGCAGCTTGAGAGATAATGGAGAGGAAAGCCATGAGGAGGAGGGAGAGGAGTGCCGTGAGCAGGTAAAATCAATGTTTGGAGGGAGCGGGTAAATGAAAAAAAAAATGTGTAGAGGGAAACTCTGCTCCTATATTTTGGAGGATGAAAAAAGGGTCATAATATATATATATATATATATAGGTTAAAAACCCTTAAAAATGTCATAATATCTATAATAAAATATGATTTTTATATTTAAAGTGTCATAAAAATAATACTAATATGTATAAAATGACATTTTATATTAAAAATGTCACATTAACAATAACATTAACATTTAAATGATATTTTTGTAATAAATGTCTTTAAATTATTTTTTTGAGCGTCATAAAAAGGTGTTTTTCTTGTACTGCTCGTTAGAATGAAAAGTGTTTTCATTCGAATGATCTGCCATTTTCATTTGAATGAAACCATTGCCTTGAATAACGTATTTTTTATAACAAAGATGGATTTTTTTGACCAATTTTATAGAGAACATTGGGCGAAAATCTTTTGCAATACCTGTGGCAAAAGTTTCCATCTTTGTATTTCTTTAAAACACTTTTGTTTTCCAAATAATTAATCCTTTATATGATTTGTTGAGTTCTGTTAAACACAAGATTGAAAAGTATATATCAAACCCTTGTAGAGTTTTCCCTATCACGGATTTGTTAAGCCGAGGCTCTACTATTAAAGAAGAAATGATATCGCGCCCTGAGGCTGATTGGTGGATACCGAAGGAAGACCACTTCATGTGGACATTGCTTTATTTTGTCGTACATGTAAAATAATTGAAGACCTCTGCATTAACTGAATAAACATCTAATTAGTTTGTAAGTCATCGAGTCTATTAATTTCGGACATAGTGCCGAAATCTAGGTTTTGCCTGAAGGGGATTTTTCCTCGTATTCTTCTTCGCATGTTTGGTTTGATTTCTTTGCTTGGAGATATTTAATTTGGACTTAATCTTACATACACACCTTAATCTAATTTAGATAAAATTTTGATTAAAAATTCAATCGCGTATGAGCGTAACCTAATATACAAAATATCCATAGGAACCCGCCTTCTCAATTTGGTATCAGAGCGAGTCGCACTAATTTATTGTGTGATCTTTAAATTTGGGTTCAAATTGACAATTTGTATAATAGGCTAACTTGTTTGTTGGGTCTAATTTCTCTTATTGGAAAGATCGAATGAGGTCAGCTTTAAAAGCTATCGAGGACTGTATGTGGCTTGTTTTGAAATAAGGTGGACACCACCCACTATGACCAATGATGATGTCATAGGTTCTAAACCCATCACCACTTAGATGAAAGATGAACTAAAATGGTGTAACTTTAACTCATGTGGTTTAAGTTCCCTTTCTCAATCCATCACCCCTAATGAGTTTCACTGCATCATGATGTGCACCACGTTTAAAGTAGCATGGGATACCTTCCAGCTCACTCACGATGGTACCAACGCAGTGAAAGTTTCTAAACTATAAATATCACCAAACAATTTGAGACCATTACCATGATAGAGTCTGAATCATTTGATGAATTTTATGTATGATTGTTCGATATCTTTAACTGTAGTTATAATTTGGGTGAGAGAATTCTTGAGACACGCGTTGTGAAAAAGATTTTGAGATTTGTTCCGTCCCTATTTATTCCTAATGTCACTGTGCTCCATTTGTTGGGAATTTTAGATACACTTAGGTTAGAAGAAATCGTAGGAGACCTTAAAACTTATGAGATCGACATGTTTCCAAAAACTATTAAACAATAGGAAAAGGGAATTTCTTGAAAGTCCCAAACTAAAAAGAAAGGGGAGGTCTCGTCTGACTCCATATTATTATGGCTTAGCTAATCTTTCCTTTTTTGTAAAGAATTTCCAAAAAACTTTCAAACTGAGAAAACAAAATGCTTCCAAAGAAAAAAAAAACTTTGAGAAAAATAAAAACTATAAATTGGGTAAGAAAAGTTTTGGAAAAGAAAGAAAAGAGTACCCTAAAAAAGATGAGGAGATATATTATGAGTGCAAGGGTAAGGGTAAGAAATCTCACGAGCGTGCTAAGAGGTTAAATAGACAAGGCAAAGGCAAAGTTGCTTTTCAATGCCGCACTTAGTGATAGAAATGCCGAGTCGGTGGATTCTGGGTATGAATCATTGCATGCAAGTAACTTCACCACGTTTATGGCTAGTCATGGTAGTACATCGAGTACACATCACGCCGATGAGGAAGTTGGTAAACATTATGATCTCGACTATGCGTCTAGTCATTCCGAAGAGAGTGAGGGATATGAGGTTTTGAGTGAGGGAGAGAGTGACCCTTAATGTGCTTACGCAGAGCTTTATGTCGAGTCATTTAAAATTAAAAAGAAAAATAATGGTTTACCCCTTAGGGTTATAGCTTTTGAGAAGAAGTTGAGAGAGTCAAGAGAGAGAGGTTCCTCAACGAGAGTTTCTTTGGGAGAGAGAGTCGTTTTAGTGGAGAGGAAAAATGGTGAATTGACCAACAAATGGTTTAGTATTATGAGAGATCTTCAAGCTTCATTGGAGACTTGTGAGAAACTAGAAGCCCTTGTATCACCACTCGAGAAAGATCTCAAACTTTCCCAGAAGGTAAAGGCTACTATTGAGAATATGTCAAAGAAGGCTAGAAAGATGTTACTCGATCCCTCTTTAGGATTCAGAGAAAGGAAAGGAATAGGTTATGACGGTGCATCCAATTTCCAGGCCACACCTGAACCGATTCCTAAATTTGTGGTAGATTCTTATGGGCCTAGACGAAAACCTTAAAAGAAAGTTCAAACTAAGGGAGAAAACTATGGTAGACCGAGAAAAGTCTATGTTTTCACGTTTTGCAAAAGGAAAGGTCACCATATGCAATTTTTCTACAACTTAAGGAGAACTCAATACACACATACTCCCACACACCGCTATAGCGACTTTGCTAGTCTTAAAGTGAAAGTTGGGTTCCTAGTCACGACTTAAAAATGTCTCATTCGTGATTCAACGCTTTAATGGTAACCAAGGGATAATAATATAAAACAAAATAATTAAAGGAAAGTGGAATTTAAATTATTTTATTATAGGAGGGATGCTAGGCATCCTATTACATTACATGCATCTAAAATAAGTTGATATACACCTTTTTTCATACATGGCACACATAACAGGAAAAACCTGTAGAAAACATTAGGAAATTATATGAGTTGATAAGTTGTAGTATAGACATTCTAGCGGGCATTACAATCCTTGTTTGTTACCGCCCACATGTATGTTATTGAAATAGCTTTTCGAGGTAAAACGTAGTAGAAGTTCATAGGTGCGGGTGGCATTTCGTCTACATTGAGCTTAGTGTCCATCTGGAAGTATTTTTTTTAGCAAATATGCCATGTAGATAATTTTATTTCTACATAAGGTGTGAGGAGCATGTATTGTCAGAATATAACGGGAATAAGTTTATGCAAATGTTCTAGATAGAAACAAAGGGAAATATCATAGAACTACAAGGGGTACACTGAAGTCTATTGGTATGTATCAAGTTACAAGTACAAGGGTTCTGATTATAACTAGATAACCCATAAATTATCAGTCATAGGGGCAGAACCTATGTAGTCATACAGTTATGATATCGCTCAAACTGTATAATACACATGGACATGAAATCCCAAATATTTCGGGAAATAATAAAATATCTTGGCACACTTAGATGGAGTAGCACTCATACGTATGGAGCAAATAAAATCTTAGAACTCACAATCTGAGTCCTATAGGACATTTAGAACCATCGTGGTATATCGGGATCTAATCCCTGAATCGTAAGTTATGCTACTAGGGTTTCACTGATAATGGGTACGAATTGCAACCTTTTTTGCAATTAAAATTCAATAGGATGAAAGATAATACCACATTTAAGGGTTTAAGGAAATTCAGTGGTGTGGTGAATTTATGAAAAAAGTTTGGGAATGTTTTGAAATACTTGAAAAAAAATTCAGGAGGTTATGTGTAAAATAAAAGCTTTATTTTAATTTTAAAACTTGTTTTCTCGAGATAATGCGTTCCTGGTATCCGAATAGGGTGATGTAATATAGCATTTTATTCAAAATTTAAAAATAATTTTTTTGGGTAAAATCAGAATTTTCTTATTAGAGACGCCCTCTCACATGATGAGTCAAACATCACACACGCTTGGTTTCACTCCCACTCGCACATGTGTGTAGCCCCACTTCACCTTCAACCTTCAAAATTTTGACTTTAGGATTTCGAAACTTTGACCCTATATTTGAGATATTTTAGAAATCCATTTGAGTTTGTTCCTGAATCAAAGTTTTGAAATTTTTGAAGAGGAATCAAACCATATTGGTTTCAAAGATTTTGGTGGGCTAGTTTTAGCTATTGATTTACTGTAAAAATGGCAAAAGTTTGACCTTGGAATAAATGATTAAAAGATATGACTTAGATTCCGACATAGTAATGGTTGGATTATATTTTAAAAATACAATCAAACAGTCTTGGTTTAAAGGATTTTGGTTGTGTTTAACTTCTGAATTCATGTTCTGAAACTTTCAATCCTAGAAAATTCAAACTTCAATTTTCGGCATTAAAGCCTTATTTTGGTTAAATTACTCATTGCACCTAGGTTCATGAGGATCAAAGATTAAGTTTCCTCACTTCGAAACTAGTTCAAATTTAAGGAGGCAGAATTCACAATTGAACCTCAAGCTTCAATGGAGTTATCTGGTTTTAAAGCTTATGCAATGCATTCACATGATAACATTAACATGTAAATACACATATTTACTCCATATAAGTGCATAAACATAACTAAATGAAAGAAAACAACATTCATGCATAAAATGAAAGAGATCCATAAAAACTCAAAACTATGCATTGAAACTTTGTTGAGCTTAAGTGAGTTTTCTCATGCTAAATGGTGCATTTTATAGGGTTCTTGGAGGAGGTTTCATTAGTGGAATTGGAGGTTATTTTAACCCATTTTTGTGCAAGTTTCAACCAAGGCACATGTGGGGTTAAATGGGTACCATGGGTACTCCATGTGATACTTGCCATAATGGCAATCTAGTTGGCCCCACATTAGCAGGGATGGAAGTGGAAATAATTTAGGTTTTTGGTTTGGTCCTTGGGTGGTTTTGTTGTAGGGTTTAGGACTTTATAAGTTACTTTTTAAAAGTTTTAGGGGCCCATGTGCAATGTTTCAAACTTAGGGGATTGGTCCATTATATTCCAATAAAATATAAGTTATTCGGTCAAACTTTGGGTTAAGGTTAGGATTTAATTGGTATAGGATGGTGTATATTAACATAAATCTTTATTCAAGGGTATTTTGGTAATTTGACAAAGTCAAGAGTTTTTATGGAAATTTTAGAAGTTTGGAAGGACTAAATGCCTATTTAGGGTGTGTTATTACATGAAAACCTTAATGGAGGTGGTTCAAAGGATGTCTTTGCCTTTTGAGAAGGATTCTAATGTTATAACTAGAGCTAAAAATGATAAAGGAAAATAAAAGGTTACCACCACTTGGGTACCTTAGTAAGGCGACAAAGACCTTGTTGCTCATGTCGCTCTCAAGGTTTATGAGACTTACTATTAGTATTTTTATAGTGGGTGTTTTACTCACATGACTAAAGATATATCATTTTTTCTAACGTTGTGGCTCGCAAGTAAGGCAACATCACATTTGGAGATATGAGTAGGTGTAGTATTTTAGGACATGGTTGTGTTGAGATACTTGAATTTCCTAAACTAAGCAATGTGTTGTATGTAAAAGGGTTTAAAAGGGAACTTAATTAGCATAAGACAAATGTACAATGCAAACTTTGTGGTAAATTTTAATCGATCCTAATGTAACATATATGATCAATCTAGTGAACTATTACCACAAGGAGCGAGGACTGAATATAAGTGCAATGGGATCATTCCCATGTCCTCCTTTGTGTGCAACAATGCCACAATCTCCTCTACGGACCTTTGGCATCAATGATTAGGTCATGTGAACTTAGATACATTGAGATATTGGTGAAAAAAGACATATTGCATGGTTTACCATCAATTGGGAAATAAATTTTCTTAGTTTGTGGACCTTGCAAAAAGGAAAATAAATTTGAAGTCCCCGTCTGAAGTTGAATACCATTACCATTTCTACCGTGTTGGAGTTTGTTCACATGGATCATATGGATCCTAATCGTATGGATAACATAGGTGGTAAGATATATATTCTTGTGATGGTCGATGACTTTTCAAGATACTCTACCGTGGAGTTTCTTAGAGAAAAGTCCGATGCAATTGAGTTCCTAATATCCAAGTGTCGTGTACTATGAAACCAATATGGTGTCACTATTATTTGAATGCATAGTGACAATGCCACTGAATTTAAGGAAGTCATAGTGGATACCTATTGTGATCGAGTCTGCATCAAACACGAGTTTTCGACCGTTACTACACAATATGGGATAGTTGAAAGGAAGAACCGGGCAATTCAAGAAATGGCTAGATCCATTCTTCTTGAGAGGAAAGTTCTTTGGGCAGAGGCAGTGAGTAACACATGAATTGCGGTGAATATGGTATATCTTTGTCCATAAATGTTACACACACTATATGAGTTTTGGATAAGTAAAAAACCCAACCTATCGTATTTTGTGTATTTGAGAGTTCATGATACATCTTGAGAGATAGAGACAACTTCAGAATGTTTGACTCCCGAGGCAACGAGGGATATTTTTAGGTTATTCATCATTGAGTAGGGCTTATATGGTGTTTAACCTTGCAAACTCTAAGGTTATGGAGCTAATAAATGTCATGATTAGAAATAATAAGCCACCTAGGTCTATTGACCCTAGCCCCGAGTGTGAGGATGATGCACCCCTACTGATAATCCTATCGTTCCTCGTACTAACCAGGTGGAACCCACCCTTTATTTAGAGGATCCACCATCTTGGGTTCAAAAGAGTCATGAGCCTTCCACTATAATTG
The DNA here is from genome assembly GCA_949130495.1 of Sambucus nigra. Classification (NCBI taxonomy): domain Eukaryota; kingdom Viridiplantae; phylum Streptophyta; class Magnoliopsida; order Dipsacales; family Adoxaceae; genus Sambucus; species Sambucus nigra. The sequence continues at coordinate 575,834,474 of OX422209.1, forward strand.
GTGATCCCATACTACGTGTCAAGACTTACACACAACTTGATAATGCAGTTAGCTAACTTAGATACACCTCCTTAGTCGAGCTCAAGAATTTGAAAGAAGCCCTCCAGAACGAGCATTGGATATCCTCTATACAAGATGAGTTGCTATAGTTTTTCAAGAAAGATATATGTGAGTTCATCCACAACCTAGTGAGACTAATGTTATAGGTAACACATGGGTTTAAAAGAATATGATGGATGAGATTGGCATTATAGTTCCTAATAAGACTAGGTTATTCGCTTAAGGCTACACATAGATTGAGGGCATAGCTTTAAACAGACATTTGCTCTTGTTTCTAGGATTGTGCCCGTCTAATTACTACTCGCCATAGAATGTCATCTACGCTTCAAGTTATATCAAATGTATGTCAAGAGTGTCTTCCTTAAAGGCATTCTATAGGAGTAAGTGTACTTGGATTAACCAAAGGGGTTTGAAGACCTAAATCACCTATAACATGTCTATTATTTTAAGAAGGCCTTGTATGGTTTGAAGAAACCACCACGTGCTTGGTACAAGAGGATCACTTATTATTTATGAGATCATGGTTTTAGGAGGGGGGGGGGGGGTTAGATGTAACACCCCACACATTCTGGCAAGAGAGGTGGCCAGATGCAGAGCCGATTTTTAAGGGAGGCGGAGGAGGCGGCCGCCTCGGGCCCCCAATTTTTGACGAATTTTAGGGGCCCCCGATTATATATATATATATATATATATATATATATATATATATATATATATATATATATATATATATATATATATATATATATATATATATATATATATATATATAGGGGCGGTAGAGAAACCCATAATATTCCACCAACTGCACTGCCACCAACACTTCAATTTCCCAAGATACCAAACTCTTAAAATTCCACACAAGTCAAAGCCTCTTTAAAACCCACAATATCCCACACAAACAACATAGGGGCGGTAGATTCTAGAGAAATCCAACAGGCAACATATATAAGCTATTAATATTATATATACCCATAAGCCACATAACATATATCATATATCTGAAACACAATAAGCGGCCCAACTCAGATGAGGAAATAACTCCAATAGGGCGGCAGGGTAGAGATTAAAGGAACAAATTGAGGTGAAAAAATTATGAAATAATTTTTTTTCAGTAATTTTATAAATACATTTTACTTTTGTCTTATCCTTTAGAATTTATATTTTTTATATTTCAATTGATTGATATTTTACTATTTGACACAGGTTTATCATGAAATAAATTTTTTGGAAGGAGAAGCTGATTAATTTGGATATTTCGTGCGTGGAATATTGTATAATTCGCCAATCAGGTTTTATTGTTCAACTTTATCTATTATCAATTGGGTGTTAATTGTTAGTGTATAGTCATGCCTCCTAGAAAATACGAGTCTGGAGCCGCAAAAAGAAAGAAAAAAACAAGAAATTGAAAAAAATTCTCAATCTCAAAAAGGAGCCCTTTATAAGTTTTTGGCGAAAAAAAGTTCGAATAATGATGATGATAATGAAGAAGAATTAAATAAGAGAGTGATTTGTAGACTTTTATGCTTGATAATAATAAAAAGGTAGTTTTGTTTTGAGTAGTAAATATTTTTTTAATTTATAAATTAAAAAATAAATATCTTATTATATATGGGGCCCCATTTCAAGAGTTCGCCTCGGGCCCCTAACATCTCGGGACCGGCCCTGATTGTTCAACTTTATCTATTATCAATTGGGTGTTAATTGTTAGTGTATAGTCATGCCTCCTAGAAAATACGAGTCTGGAGCCGCAAAAAGAAAGAAAAAACAAGAAATTGAAAAAATTTCTCAATCTCAAAAAGGAGCCCTTTATAAGTTTTTGGCGAAAAAAAGTTCGAATAATGATGATGATAATGAAGAAGAATTAAATAAGAGAGTGATTTGTAGACTTTTATGCTTGATAATAATAAAAAGGTAGTTTTGTTTTGAGTAGTAAATATTTTTTTAATTTATAAATTAAAAAATAAATATCTTATTATATATGGGGCCCCATTTCAAGAGTTCGCCTCGGGCCCCTAACATCTCGGGACCGGCCCTGGCCAGATGCCGCCGTTAAAATACATCGGGCGTCACTAAATAAATTATCATTCTCAGCATATGACAGAAATATGAGACAATTAAAAAAAATCAACAAAATAATATTCAAGTTTATCAAACCAATATAAACATTCATGCATATTTAAAATCCATCACCATGCTATCTCCGAAAAATTACAACTCCGGTTTATTAAAACTCAAATGAAACGATCCAACTATAAATATCTAACTAAACCATAAACAACTGTGGAACCGATTAGCCCACCAAATCCATAAATGAAAGTACCATAATAAAAAATATGGAATGAAAAGCAAATCTAAACAACTAAAGTAAATAAAATAAATCAACATCTGCACTCTAAAAATCTCCAATTACTCCTATTCATCTACTCCATCACTATACTTGAAATGTTAGTCAACGCAATGGGTCAGAGCCCACCGCATGAATACTAGCTACTCCTTCAAATTAGGGTCCATAAACCCAGACATAAGCATTATACATGATAAATATCACGATAAAGTAATTTAATTTAAATGAAATATATGTGAGTAAAAATAAACTGCAACTCACTACCCATAGAACTAAGCCATCCCAAAGTCCAAGTCCAATTATGATATTACAAAATTAAATTTAAAAATTAGCCCTTATTTTTACTTAGTTTTAATTATGCATTAATTCTTATTCGTGAGACCACTATAGCCAGTCAACCTTCTTATAGGTCCTGCAAATAATCTTGCCACGCTTAAGGTTCTGCACATCACACCCATTCCCCTCAATATAGCCAGTCAACCCAAACTTTCATTAGCTCTGCACATACTCATGATGTTCCACACATGACATGCCACTATAACCAGTCGGTCCAATTATCGTTAGCCCGCACATACTCGTGATGCCAACACACACCCACGTAACTATAGCCAGTCAACCCAATATTCGTTAGTTCTACACATACGCGTGACACAAATTTATTTTCATGCCCGTTCTTTATCTTAGGCATTCATTATCAATTTTATAAAGTTCCTATTATATTCAATTACCCCTACCATTTAATCGAGCATAAATCCTCAAATCACTCATTGTCCCATTCCTGGAGATCTGCAATACACAAGTATATCCTAACCTATCAGTAATGAAGAATACCTACCAAAAACTACTACCTATTCTCGCACCTAAGCTAACGAACCAACGGATTGACGTAAAATTAAGTCCCACCCCGAAATTTTCCATCTGTAAAATCTACACTAACTAGTCATATACCTAGAAGGTGTTAACAACAACATATGCCCACCTACTAGTCCCGTACCTAGCAAGAAACCTAAAAGTAAAATGAAAGCATGACTATCCCAAAAATCTCGTCGTCCCCACGGTATTGAGTATTAAAGCAATTAAGGATCACATAAGGCATATTTTCATCCTAACACAACAATTCTTCAATTAAATCACAAAATTACTCTTTATCCCATTTATGTTCACTTAAGTTTAATATTAATTAAATAATTTATTTTTCAACAACTTATATAATTTCCATTCACATGCATATTTAAGGAACGTACAACCATAAATTATATTCACAAACGACCCATAAATAATATTATATTACGAGTCGAGTTCAACTTACAAAGTTCATACGATTTATTTTAACATACGAACGTCTATATATTCTAATGGAATTCCACCCTCTAATCTAACCTGTGAGAGTTTTGAGTCTTAAATCGTATTAGATATTTGAATAAAAATAGTCCCAACTTTAGTTTCACTTCCCCTAATTAGTTTTTCTAATTTATTTTAAGAAAATAATGGTTATTAGTGTTTAGTTAATATTTAAAACGCATATACTAAAGGGTAACAACATAAGTATTCATGCCTGTATAAAGTCTTTTGCAAAATCAAATTGGATTGTTGCGTTCCTCTTAAGAAAACAATTAAGATGCGGTCTTGGTCGTTCTTGAGAAATCTTGATTTAGTCCTTCAAATCTTGGGTTGAAAGTTATGTTTAATGGGTTGAGGATTTGTATAAGAGAGAAGATGGAATTTATGGGAGGCTAATACTTTTGGAGGATGTTAAAATGTGTTTAAAACCCTAAGCCCGAGCCTTTATATTTTCATATCAGAAAAGTGTTTGAGTCCAAAACAAACTCTAAAACAAAAGATTTTTATTTTTTATAAACGAGTAAAGGGATTTTCCTAACCGGTTCGAATTTTGGTACAAATTCAAATTCTCCTATTTTTTTATAAAATGGAAAACTCTTCGATTTTGAATTTGATTTCAATTTCGATTGAAATTCCATTTTTTCAATAATAAAAATGACATTTTAAATGCCAAAAGCAATCCAACTTAAAATAAAAATAATTTTTCTGACTTTTTAATAAGAAAAGTTTAAAATAAAAGGTCTAAAACTACAAGGTGTTACACACTTCCCCACTAGGATAGGAATTTCATCCTCGAAATTCGATGAAGTGAAAACGTAAAAAATCGATAAATAACATAAGTCTCACATATGCCTACCCGTAGAATTCCATAATTGGGTTGTCATACACCTAATCCTACATTCACCTACCCCACGAGCAAAAAAATATGATATATACGCATAAATATGAAAATAACGGCATACCATGCTCTCCCACAACATCACTCGATTCTATCTCCAAAAGTCATAACAATGCTTAAATCCTCAAATCAAATCACATCACTGCATCGATACTAGATATACAAAAAATTTATACTAACGGTCTTCCAAATAAATATTATCTCAAAAATCAACTCAAAGGATCCTCACATCAAAATTAATACTTCTAACCTCAATGCCTACAACATGCATAATACAAAACTCCCTACCTCCAAGAAACACAGCTAGCACGTATGTTATATCCAATATCTTACGGAGTACAAATCAACAAAGAGAATCAAAGATTGGTAATGAAAAATCTAAATGGACTCACAACCTACAAGACCTAAGACCATGCTTTGATACCAACCCCGCGGATTTTGGCAAGCGAGGTGGCTAGCCGTCGCCACCAAAATACGTCAGGCATCACCAAATAAGTTATCATTCTCAGCATGTGACAGAAATATGAGAAATTAAAAAAATTATCCACAAGTTAATATTCAAATTTATTCATCCAATATAAACATTCGTGCAAATTTAAAATCCATCATTATGCTATCTCTAAAATAAATCTAACTCCAATTTATTAAAACTTAAAGAAAATGATTCAACTATAAATATCTGACTAGAATCATAAACAATGTGGAACTGATTAGCCCACCAATTCCATAAATGAAAGTCTAATAATAAAAATGATGGAATGAAAAGTAAATCTAAACTACTAAAGAAGATTAAATAAATCGCCAGTTGCACTCCAAAAAATCTCTAACTACCCCTATGCAGCTACTTCAGCACTATACCTGAAACGTTAGTTAACGTAATGGGTCAGAGCCCACCGCATGCATAATAGCTAGTCCTACCAATTGGGGTCCATAAACCCAAACCAAAGCATTATACATGATAAATATCACAATAGAGTATTTTAATTTAAACGAGATATATATAATCATGTGAGTAAAAATAAACTCCACTATGTAACCATATAACTAAGCCACCCCAAAGACCAAGGCCAATTGTGATATTACAACATTAAATTTAAACATTAGCCCTTATGTTTACATAATTTTAATTATACATTTATTCTTATTCGTGCGACATAACAATAGCCAGTCAACCTTTTTATAGGTCCTGCACATACTATTGTCATGCTTGATGTTCTACGCATCACACCAATTCCCTCACTATAGACAGTCAATCCAAACTTTCGTTAGCTCTGCACATACTGGTGAGGTTCCACACACGTCACACCACTATAGCCAGTCGACCCAATTATCGTTAGCCAGTACATACTCGTGATGCCAACACACATCCACATCGCTATAGACAGTCAACCCAATTTTTATTAGTTCTTCACAAACTCGTGATGCAAATTTATTTTAATTACCATTTTTTATCTTAAGCATTAATTATAAAATTTTCAAGTTCCCATTATTTTCAATTAGCCCCACCCTTTAATTAAGCATAAATCCTCAAACCACCCCTAATGTCATACCTAAAGTTATCCAAAACACAAGTATATCCTAACCTATCATTAAGAAAGAATACCTACCAATAGCTACTACCTATTCTTGCACCTAAGCTAACAAACCAATGAAATGATGTACAATTCAGCCCCACCCCCGAAATTCCCCATCCATAAAAATTATACTAGCTAGTCCTATATCTATAAAATTTTAACAACAACCAACACCCACCTACTAGTCCTGTACCTAGCAAGCAACCTAAACGTAAGGTGAAAGCATGACTATCGCAAGATTACCATTGTCCCTGTGGTATTAAGTATTACACAACTAAGGATCACATAATGTATATTTTCATCCTAACACAACAGTTCTTCAATTAAGTCACAAAATAACTATTTATCCCGTTTATGTTCATTTAAGTTTAATATTAATAAATAAATTCCTCTTTCAAAAACTTATATAATTTCCACCGACATGCATATTTCGGGGGAATACAACCATAAATTTCTTTTCTAAAAATGACACATAAATAAGAGATTTTATGAGTCGAAGTCAACTTATAAAGTTCATATGATTTATTTTAACATGAGACATCCGTATATCCCAACGGAATCCCAACCTCTATTCTAAGGATGCGAGAGTTTTGAGTCTTAAATGATATTAGAAATTTGAGTCATAACAGTCCCAACTTCAATTTCACTTTCGCTAATTAATTTATCTAATTTAATTTAAGAAAATCGTGGTTATTAGTGTTTAGTCAATATTTAAAACACATAATACTAAAGGGGAACTATAGAAGTATTCATGCCTGAATAAAGTCGTTTGCAAAATCTGATTGGATGGTTGTGTTCCTCTTGAGAAAATAATTAAGACGCGTTCTTGATCGCTCTTGAGAAATCTTGGTTTAATCCTTCAAATATTGGGTTGACACTTTTGTTTAATGGGTTTGGGTTTTGTATAAGAGAGAAGATGAAATTTATGGGAGGATACTTCTTTTGGAGGAAGTTAAAATGAGTTTTAAAAACCCTAGACCCGAGCCTTTATATTTCTATATCTGAAAAGTTTTTTAGTCCTAAAAAAAACTCTAAAATAAAAGAGTTTTATTTTTCATAAGCGGGAAAAGAGAACCGATTCACCGATTTTTAAAACCGGTTCGAATTTTTATACATATCCGAAATTCCCTTATTTTTTTATAAAATGCAAAACTCTGTGATTTTGAACCCGATTTCAATTGAGTATAAAATTCCATTTTCTAATAATAAACATCTTAAATGCCAAAATTTAATCCATGTTAAAATATAAATATTTTTTTGTCATTTTATTACGATGGTTTAAAATAAACCGTTACAGAGGATAAGACGTCGTTTGTGAAGAGATATAGTGGTGCGATAATAGTTGCGCAAGACTATGTGGATGACATAGTATTTGGATCCACATGCTCCCAACATGCTCAGATGTATTGAGGAGGAGACAAAGGGGGGCTTTAAGAGGAGCATGGATTGTGAGCTTACGTTTTTATTAGGTCTTTAAGTGCGTTATCTTGAATATAGGACCTTCATATTTTAATTTTAATATGCTAAGGACCTAGCAAAGAAGTTTGGTTTAGAATCCACTATGTACTCACGCACTCCTATGTGTACATTAAATGAGCTTAGCAAAGATGATTTAGGCAAGGACTTAGAGCAAACCCTTTATAGGAGCATAATAGGTAGCCTTATCTACTTAACTGCTAATCATCCCGACATTTCCCTTAGCATTGTAGTTTGTGCACAATACCAAGTGTTCCCAAAAGAGTCTCACTTGGTCGCACTATAATGTATCATCAAATACGTGAGTGGAACTCTTTTCTATGGTATTTGGTGTTCCTTTGATACCAATGACTGTTGGCCTGCCTATTCGATTGTTGATGGGTGTGGGAGCACATCAAGCGGGTGTTTTTATTTTTGGAGTGCTCTTGTCTCTTGGTTGAGCAAAAAGATAAACTCCATATCTTTGTCCATGGCGGAAGCCAAATATATAACCCTAGGAGTTATTGCATGCAACTCTTATGGATAAAGAAAATAATGGAAGATTATGTGATTTCCCAAGGCACAATGACTATTTTGTGTGATAATACGAGTGCAATTCATATACCCTATAATTGGGTCCAACATTATCGTACAAAGCACATTAGAATACATGAGAAATTTATTTGTGATCTTATTGAGGAGAAGGTCGTGCCCTTGAAATTTTTTAGCAGCGAATTTCAATTAGCTAATATTTTCACAAAACCTTTAGATGCACTTAGATTCGAGAATCTTAAAATGTCTTTAGGAATTTTCTCCTTTGATTGATTTAGGCTACTTTATCCAGTGTAGGGTTCTTATCATGATCATATCATAAAACCGTATTGCTAGACTGTATTTCTGTTGTGTTATTATCCTTTTTCCTTCGATATATATTTTGAAATTTCTAAAAAGATATTTGATTTTTAAGAAAAAGTTTGTAAAATTGAAAAAGATTTTATTATTGATAAAAAATTTGAAAAAGACAAAAAATATATTTTTGTATCTTCGTATTTCACCGTATATGAATTTTCATTTAAGATATTCGGGTCACCTCTACATTCCATCAATTCATGTGACTTTTTTCATTGTGCTTCAAGACATGGCTTTATTTCGTTAGTGTTCTTAATAATGTGTGAATAGTAACTCATTGATCATTTATGATTACTTTCTTTATGCTAGACTCTTTATCACCTTTATTGCTCACGTGCACAGATTTTTTGAACATTATGTTTGCTTATCATGTGTAAAATACGGTGTTCTCATCTCAATCACGGTTAATAATGAACCAAATTTAAATAGAAATAAGTCATTCTTGTAAAAACCATTGCTCGAATTTCAATTCCCGAAAAAGATTTTTATATATTAAGAAATTAAAAGAGTCTCGAAAAAAGAAAAAAATGTCTTCCCATTAAGAGCCGTCATTTGCAAAAAAGAGCCTAAAATATTAATGGCACGCAAAAATAGATATTCGAAGGCCATTTTTATTTCATTGATGCTTCACTATATATGAGCATTATGATACCTTCGAAACTAATTGAGAGCCTATTCTAAAATTTGTGAGATTTTGAGGGTGTTATAAAGTATTAGATCTTTGGGTTTTCACAACGGACTCTGTTGAAAAGAATTAAATAATTTTACATTATTTATTTGAGAATCATTTCAATTCATGAATGTTGCACATGTCGCGTCAATTTTATTTTATTCAACATTCTTACACTTAAGGTTGAAATTGAGATCTTTCTTTTGAAATATCTCTTTGACTTCATGAACCTGTGTTAGGAATGCCTATGTACATTTCATATGGAAAATATTCACGCAAGTACATTGCACTTCCATGATTCGATTATTTTAGTGCTATTACATGGTGCTATGTGTTTTGTTGTTGTATGCAACTTTTTATACTTGAATATTTTCATAAATGTTCAAAAAAAGGCGGTTGAAATCCTTCCGAAAATTCATCGCAATTGCTTAATTGACTACCTTCATGAGACATTTTTTATAAAATATTTTTTGGAATAGATTGTTTTTATTTTGAATCTCGTTAGAATGAGGTGAAGATCTCCTTAGAATTAAATATATGTTTCATTAGAATGATCTTCGAACGGGCATTTTAATGAGACGGGCTCTGTTTAACATAAACATTCTCATTAGAAGGTCGTTCGAAGGACGATCGAACCAAAAGGGCTATCGTTCGAACGAGTCTTAACCTCGTTAGATAAAAACTAGTGTTTTTTGATCAAATGAGATGCCATTTTTGTTTGAATAAAACTACTGCCTTGGAGAATGTGTTTTTCCTAAAAAGGATTCTTTTGACCCGTTTTACACAGAACTTTGGGCAAAAATCTTTTGCAGTTCCTGTGCCATAAGTTTCCATTTTTGTGATTCTTTAAAAAACTTTTCTTTTCAAAATCACACATCCCTTATATGATTGTTACATTTTTTTCAAACCCAAGATTCCAAAGTTTACATTAAACACGTGTATATAGTTTTCTCTATTACTTATTTGTGGAGTCGAGCCTTTAGTGCTGAAGAAGAAAGGATATTGCATCATGAGGCTAATTAGTGGATACTTAAGGAAGTCCACTTCTTATGGACAATGTTGGACTATTTCATATCTATAGAAGAGTTGAAGACCTGTGCATTATACTTAGTGGAGCTCTAAATATTCTATAAGTCATTGAGTCTGTTAATTTCGGATATAGTGGTTAAATCTAGGTTTTGCCCGAATGGAAGTTTTTCCTCATTGGCTTAGAGATATTTAATTTGGACTTTATCTTGCATGAACATCTTAATCTACTCTAGATAAAATTGGTAATAAAAATAAAATCATGTCTGGCCATAATCCAATATAAAGAATATCCATATGAACCCGTTTTCTCATGAGTGGGAAGTTGTTAGGCACCACACTTATTTTGTATGCTTCCTTAATTATATGCTTATTATCATTCTTAACATTAATTAATTACTTTTTAGTTATTTTAGAACTAGTTTAGATACCTTAGTTTGATAATCCCTTAAACGTAGATACGTAGTAAGGCAAGAAGACGACATTAGTGAGAAGTTAGGAACGTAACTTAAATTAATGCAAGTACACAAGGGTTCATGTCTATGACTTTGTGCTCATATAATGGGTGGATGCTATCATGTATATAAATGTGCGAGAAAGCTCTTCTTGGTTAACGGGTGATCGTCAATGCGTGCATAAATGTGTGAACGAGAAGTCTCGACTTGATATAGTTTGATAGCTCGCTCATAGTTGAGGAGATATAGAAAGCTAATGTGAAAGATGTATGCATATCTGTTTGTGACCACATATTGAGGCTCTGCTCACAAGAAAGACTCGGTATTGCACCTGCATACCTAAGAAGACTTGGGATCAAAGCGTACGTAGTTCGATGAGGCATATCATGTGTATGAGTTTGCACATTTGTATAGGAGTGCGTGAGAGATTGTGGATCTGAGATAGTTTTATATTTCATCTCTATCGGGATAATAAATGAAGAGACATATTATTGATTTGTATGGTCACGTGAAGGACTCGGTATTAAGCATATGTACTCGTGTAGATGCAAAATCGAAGCCTATGTATTTTGGTTATGTAAGAGCATGTTTAATAATTGATCAATTTACTTATTATTTGTCATATCCCATTATGCCCCATTACAGCTTCTTGACTACTTATATGTATTCAAAAATAACAAGTTGACGAAATTTGGAAGATTGAAGATCGTTCGTCTCAATATCAATTAGAAGTTTTATGAAGTGTTTTAGTAAAGACCTTTAATTATCCATGAACTATTTTAAAAAGTGTTTGGTTTTAAATGGTTTCCCAAAATATCTTAAAATGATTCTTATATTTTTTTTTTGAAATTTCACAGACTCATTAGAACGGGTTTGCTAACTCGTTCAAATGATTAGACAGTGTCGTTAGAAAGAGGTTCCTTCGTTCGAACAAAATCTAGAATGATGCCTTTTGGTCAATTCTGGAATGTCATTCGAAGTTTTTTTGAATGTCGTTCAAACGATATTGGTTATGTCGTTAGAACAAGTTTCTTACATTCGAACAAGATCTAAAGTGACGCGTTTTGGCAAGATCTCTAATGTCGTTCGAAGTTTGGTTGGAAATGCAATCGAACGAAAAAAGGGTATGCCGTTCGAATGAGGTAATAGGTCGTTCTAATGAGTGTGAGAGTTTTTGTTTCTAAAATAAATCTGATCCAAATCTCAAATGTTTGTCTCTTTACAACAACTTTCCTTCTAAATAGAGATGCGTGATTAGAGTTTTAAACAACTCGTTTTAGCCTTTCAAAAAGCATTTTTAGAGTTCTTTTTGGGATGAAACTATATCAAATTTTCATCCAAACCCCTTGGGTATTTAGCGATCACTTTATTAAATCGAGAAGAATACAATCCATGTACAAAAACCCTTATCGAGATTTTCTCTATAACTTATTTGTGGAGCTGAGGCTGTTTTGCTGAAGAAGAAAGGAATTGAAGATTCCTTAGAGTTATCGGTGCATATCAAGGCAAGAGCTTCTTATAATGGATGGTGCTTAACATTGTCGTATCTGTAGAAGACTTGAATAATCTCTCATCATGATTAGCTTAGCTAAGTGGTCTGTAAGTTGTCTAGTGTTCGTTGTAATACCCCGTATTTTTATGACTTTCAAAATTTGGGGATTTATTAAATTTAAATTGAGATATTAATTTAATAGTAATTCGGAAATTTACTTTAAATATTTACTAGTGTGAGGACAATTAGTAATTATTGGGAATTTGTCGAATATTACTAAATGAGTAAAGTAATGTATAAGATTGATTTTATAAAAATTATCACGAGTGAATAAAATGGTAATTATGGAAATGTAAGTCGGGACGCGCCCGTGTCGTGTCAGGACTAAATTATTATTATTAAAAGTGAATGAATTATAAGTCATCCGTATGATCATTTCGAGTGCTCCAATGTGTCCGGAAGGGTCATATAGTCAAAACAATGTACCCGGGGGTTTAGTTTGGGTCTCGTGGCATTTTTAGGCCTAACTGGCATCCCGAGAGGGTATTACGGACATTCCGTAATTTTGGGCAATTAAACCCACGAATTTCCCAAGGTTATATCAGCCTTTAGGAGTTGACCTCTAGGGTTAACAAGAGCAAAATCCAAGAACGTCCATTAGAGAAGAGGCGGGAAAGCTTCCCAAGAATTTCAAGGCCGAAAACTCAACCGTTTGCACCGCCACCACCACCGAGTCGTAAATCGCGAGACGGGGAACGCAACCGTACCACTTTCTTCCACAAATCAGAAACTCAATTCCCAGGCAAGTATCTATATTGCTTTATTTTTAGTTGATGTCTCAATCATGTTAGTCTAGGGTTATTTAGAGCTTATTTCATGAAAGAAAGTATAGTTCTGAGACTTAAAATCACTTGTGGTAGAAGAAGTAATCATATTATGGACATCGAAATCGTATGTAGAGGATAAACGAAGAATTTGTATGGATTTTGAATTAGAAAATATGGAAAATAATTGGAAGAATTAAAAGAAAAAGAAAAATTACAGTTCTTGAAGTTCTCGTAAATTTTACCCATTAAATTGTTGCATTTGATAATTTAGGGCATATTTTACGTAGAGAATCATGTGTTCTGGTATATAGTACTTGTAGTAACGTTTGTTGGGAGTTTGGGAATCATATAGGGAGATTTGGTTGAGGTTGGAGAGGTAAACCCGTAACTAGATTAATGCAGTTTTCGTCATAACTGCTTGATCGATCGATCGACCCAAGAACATCGATCGATTGATGATCGATCGATCGACCCCCATAAATCGATCGATCAACCCCTCCTGGAAAACTGTATATTTTTCTTCTGTTGGTTTAATCTGATTAAAATGCGTAGTAACCCTTGATTATTATTGTTGGAGCATAATAAGATATAAATAGGACCAATAGGGTCTAGGTAAACCCCGTTGAGTGAGAACTTTATGTAAGATGAAATTCAGGGTTAACGGGGAGTTATTCACACATATGAAATCATGTGTACGTTTAGTAAAAGATCGAGACTTGTAAGGAAGTTAGACTAGAAGGTAAGTGATAGTGCTTACTGAAATTTTACTTAGGGAGATATAATACTTTGCTAGATGAGAAGTATGTATGGAGTAACTTATATATGAGAATAAAAGTGCCGAGTCCGTTATGCGAGATAATTGAATAAATTGTACAAAGAACGGATAATTTTAATTATGGGTCATGGGCACACCTAATTTAGAAAATATGAATATTTTTATATATGACTGTGTGATTGTGCATATATTATGTATTTGTGTAAAAATCATACCCAGGCTACTTGCTATCACGAAGGTTTCCGCACCGGGACAGTCTTATCTCGATTGGACCTTTATGGGGGATATTGACTCGTACCCTAGAAGATAGTATCCTCGATACAGGCTATTTGAAAATGATAGTCAGATGTTCTAAGAGACGTGAGGGTATGTGCTGACCTCTTAGGACCTGGAACTATGCTTCGCCTCCATTTGTTTGTGCATTGTGTTAATATAGTCCGAGAGTGATTCCGAACAGTATTTCCCTTAGTTTGTGTGATACATGGACTTAATAGCAGAGTATGCCAGCACCATAGGTTTTATGTGGGGTGCTGTTAGTATATATATTAATTGTGTGACTAATATATATACGTATATCTATATGGTAACTTTCTACTGTGCGTATAAGTAGATAAGTAATGAATAAATGCTTCAATTTTATTATAAGCGTTCGGGAACTTTATAAGGAAAATGAGTTATTCTAAATAACGTAGATATCTCGAAGATAATGATTTCCAAAAGTAAATATCATAACCTCGCTTGTCACCTGATAAAACCTTATGGAATAAGTTAGAGAAGCTTACGAGATTTATTAGTACGGTAGGCGTGCACACTAGAATGAGAGGTGAGAATTCTCAAGAGAGTGTCGCATACTAACATGATTATTTCATTAGCCGGTAAGCATTTTAAATACTTACTAAACTAATTTTAAACTATTTTATACTCAGGATCTGACCCGTTTCCTTTTATTTCTTCTCTCTTGCGTATATATATATATATATATATGTAATACAGGTGCCCAGCCACAGGGCCATCATGCTTAGGTTCTTTGGACCGGACGCGCTGCAGCTTATGTGGGAGTTGTGTGCCATTTCTTAGATGACATCATTGTTGTCTCCACTCCTACTTTTAGTTCTTATTAGTTAGGTCATGTGTCGCCCATTTCTCTATTCAGTTTGGATTTTTGTTAGAGATTTACGTTCCTTTATATTTCCATTTGTTGGTAGTCTTTGGGATTTAATTACTATCAGGATGGTTTTATTTATAGTTTAAACTGATTTGGCTTATATGGATGAATCTAATTCTTGTGTGTTATTGTCCATCGTTAGTATGTCAGAGTTCTTAAATTGTTAGTTATTTAAAAAGATTTTCATATTTGGATTTAATAAAATGGAAATATGTATTTAAAATTGTTTTGACACTTAGCTTAATTATTTAGGGTGTTTAAATTAAAAATTTTACTCTGCAACAGTGATGCTAAGAATGAACCAACCGTTCACCTTGATTTTAATTTAATAAAGGACTGATCACTCGGTATTTAATTAGGCGGGGTGTCATAGGTGGTATCAGAGCTTCAGGTTCTGTGTCCTTTAGGATCTGTACGACTTATTTCGTTTTCAACTTAGCACCTTTGATTTAGAGCCCTAATATTAGGAATGTTGTATTCATATTTATGCGTTGGGAATTCGTTCTTCTGCGATTTATTTATGTGAATGATGAACTCATCCAGATTATTTAAATTTTCAGATGGATCGTCAAGGAGAACAAGCTAATGTCGTTAGGGTAGTCAATGAACAAGGTCAGCTCACACCTCAGGTGTCTCCAGAGAGAGTATCAACTGCCGAGTTAGAAAGTATTATGGCACAGGCAATTACCACTGCGGTCTTACAGTATCAATAACGCAACACACATCTTATTGGGGCAAACGATCTAGAGAGTATAGTCAATCTGTCATGACTAGAAGTAAGAAGTGTGTGAAGACACCAAAATCGTAACAACAAGCTCCTAAAGACTTTAAAAGCCATGAAGGTAACAAATTGTGCAGGGAAACCCAAAAGCATTAGGTCCAACGAAGCCGGGGTCAAAGTGAAGTCACAAAGAGATGTTTCAAATGTGGAATGGACGGTCATGAATGTCGAACTTGTCCGGAACAGACTGGAGAGGAACTCCAACCCAACCAGTGAGAACTTTCAGGACTCTAATATAAGTGTGTACAAATGGGTCACAAGTGGAGGGACTATCCTCAACCAGATGTCATTTTTCATCAACCAGATGTCATTTTTCATCAAGATGCTCAGCAAGGCCAATAAGGCCAAGGAAAAAGTGGAACTGTACAACCGGGCCAAAACCAATAAAGTCGTAAAATGAAACATTTTAGAGGTAGATACTTCAATTGCGGCAGGATGGGTCACCGGAGGCAGGATTGCCCAGATAAGAGTAAGATACCCCAGCAGTAGGGGTAGAAACAACACGAATGTGTGTACGACGTCCAACATATATAAATCCAGCATCCATCCTCAGCCATTGATGGTATGTTCCTTCCTTCTAGTACTATGGGATACATTTTATTCAGTACTGGGGCGTCATACTGTTTCATATATACTCACTTTGCATCGACCTTAGGATTTTTAGACACTAGTGAGAGTACGGTGTTATGTGTAGACTCATCATTGGGAAAGGGTCATTAATTTTCTTTATACGTCGAGGTGTAGGTATATAGTTTGGCAGTTTGGTTTTACTTACAATCATACTAGTTTAGTCATACGTGAGCACGACGTCATTATTAGCATGGATTGGCTCGCTATGTACAGAGCCATGATAAATTGATTCGGTACGAGTGTTATCTTTTCCATTGCGGGGCAGGAGATGTTTCGGTGGCGATGCCTCGCCCAGAAGGGGGATCTTCCACCTATTTGTATTAAATAAAGGAGGATATCTCTAAGAAGATTGTGATTTTCCTGGAATCGTTTCCAGTCGTTCGTGAGCTTTCGAATGTATTTCAGGAGATAAGTGGGTTATGTGTTGTGGTATTTTGTGGAGAGTAAAACCACAAGAGTTGAAATTTTCTGAAGCGAGTCATTTTATTTTTGTTTATTGCTAGATTCGCATGTGAGAAGAATTTAGTGCGTATATCTATAGCGTTATTATTATGTATATTTTTCCCGGGTAAACTGGGATTGTCTTTAATGTTCTCCGCGGAGGACAAATGAGTGCACTGTTAGTGATTTATATTCTCTATTGAGAATTCTAGTATTAGTGATGTGATATGCGAGTACGATATTATACTAATTATGGTTTATAAAAGTGGTTAAAACCATAGTGGGCAGTAGTTTCAAGGCTACCGGAGGAGTTGCCATAGGGCAGCATGTTTTGTTCTGGAAAGTCCTCACCTGCGAGAGGGCCGGACTTGCACTTATATTATCTATTTTAGAGATTTCAGAGGGAATAGTGGCCTTGAGATATTCGATCCAGGTGTGTGTAGGGACTTTGTTGTTATGATTCAGTATTACTGGGTCTATTGTTGAGCGAAAAGATTTAACTCATTATTATGTTTAGCGCTCAGGGCTTAGTGTTAGGAAGAGCGCATTGATATATCTATCCTTTAGAGATATGAGAGATAAGAGTTGTACCCATATGTTTGCGGACAGGATTTCGAGGACCCCGATTGTATGTATTCGAGGTCAATGGGATATGATTACCACTAATAATGAACGATTGCAAAATTGGCGAAATGTTTTTTGTTAAGTGTAATTACGGGAGGAGATGTAACTTTTCTATCAAGAAATGGAATTATGGGGTACATGCTATGACGGAGGGCCTAACGAATTTCGATAACCGATAATGTTAGGTAGTAGTGTATCGGGGGGTTCCTTGTTTGGATTTCGCTTTGCGAGGCATCCCACGCATGAAACTTAGCGTAAGGTGGAATTGGGAAGATGTTTGGTCATTAGTCAATGAGTTTGGTACCTCGGTCTTAGTAGGAACATGTAATTATATCTGTAAGTTGGAAGTTGAATTACGATTAAGGAAGAGCCGGTGGTGTGGTAAGGAGGCATTGGAAGTTTTGTCTTATCACCACGAGTTAAGGGGTGGAACGATGATAAGGAGGATTTAAAATTTTGATTTCTAGGGTGATTGAGAGTACCCAAGTGTGGTAATCACGTTGTGAGCACAAGGAAAATAAAGAATTGGGTGTTATGCATGAAGCGTATGTGATGCTTACGCTAGTATGCACGGTTTATAGGGTGTGTGGGCATCTTGGTTAGCTGATGTCAAAATCGTCCGAGTTGAAGGGACATGGAAATAGACGTGTGGAATAAATGTTTGAGGGATTGACATAATGAAATGGAAGTGGTAGAGTGGATTGGGCGCCGTGTTAGACGATAAATCCCTATATTTGTGTTTAGAGCAGCACATCGAATTTGGTTGGAAGGCTGTGGGAAGCCATTTACAAAGGGGAATTTCTTGAGAAGGGTAGAATTTAACTATATAGAGGACACTCGGAGTGGAGTTGTAATTAGTTAAATGTTGAGAGAGACTGGTGCGTACAAAGAGTGAAGATGTTATTATGATCTAACAGGTCCGGGAGTGCACATCGTGGAGAAAAGTGCATGGGTCAGAACTTTCGGTATATGCCAAGGAAAGAAGGGGAGTATTAAGTGTCACTTAATGTGAGACATTTCAAGTAGAAGTAGATGTTGAGTGGGACATAGTGAGTAGACTCCTCATGCATCACTCATAGATAAAAATCGGTTGGAATAAGAGGATGAACTAGATATTTGTGTGATTATAAACAATTCCTATAATGGAAGAGGCCGATAAAGTCGGTACATATTCTTGGATGGGTCGCCAACCTCAAGGCAAGATCAAGGGTTCATTTGAACATGTGGAACAAGTCACCCAAGAAGGAAGTGATTGATATTCCTTTGGGTTGATTTACCATATTAACTAGTGTGCCCTAGTCTTCATTTGAAAGGAAGAATCACACCGGTAAATGATCGCTCTCCTTAGGGTGAGACTTTCAAATCCCACCTTCAATATGGAATTTCAGTAAGCAGTGGTGATAACACTTCATGTTGAGCGGGTTGTATCACCCATAATCCGGGGAGTAGGCGAGCGGTAATTAACCATTAGTGGAGCCTTATGGAAGTAATTTTGGATTCATTGTGATCGTTTCTTTTCCACAACGGTTATAGCTAGCAAGTGGAGTATAATACGATAATTGGTGAAGGATATTACCTAATGGTAGGGTTCCGTGGGAGCACTCTTACCTGTTTATTGTGAAAAAGGTGCTTATTGAGGTTTTGGTGTGGAAAACCTTAACTTTTCTCACTCTGAATGTTAAGAGATGGGCGGATAATCGAATTTTGGGGTTGGTCGAGTTAGAGTCTAATGACTATGGTGGAATTACCACCACCATTTTAAGAGAACAAGAGTGGTTAGATGTTTGTATGATTTCTCTCAAAATGGGAGTTTTGTGTTTAGATAAATCCGCGTAGTTGTAATGTAGTGAGGTGCGGCCTCCCAATGATAGTGAAATAATGGGAATTAATAATGTATAGGCGTGTCTTATGCGAACGTGGCCGGATAGGATCTCTATGTGAAGTGTCTTTAACGAGTGTTATACAAGTTTGCTGTAAGGCGGGGGCTATAATGATTGAGCGCCTTACTATGTAGATAGTTTGCGTACTATTAGGCCTTATTTTCTGAATTTCGGGATGAAATTCCGTTATTAGGGGGGAAGTATGTAATACCCCGCATTTTTATGACTTTTAAAATTTGGGGATTTATTAAATTTAAATTGAGATATTAATTTAATATTAATCCCGAAATTTACTTTAAATATTTACTAATGTGACGAGAGTTAGTAATTATTGGAAATTTGTCGAATATTACTAAATGAGTAAAGTAATGTATAAGATTGATTTTATAAAAATTATCACGAGTGAATAAAATGGCATTTATGAAAATTTAAGTCGGGAAGCGCCCATGTCGTGTCAGAACTAAATTATTATTATTAAAAGTGAATGAATTATAAGTCGCCTGTATGATCGTTTTGAGTGCGCAAATGTGTCTGGAAGGGTCGATATAGTCAAAATAACGTACTCGGGGGTTTAGTTTGGGTCTCGGGGCGTTTTTAGACCAAATTGGCATCCTAGGAGGGTATTACGAACATTTAGTATTTTTGGGTAAGTAAACCCACGAATTTCCCATGGTTATATCAGCCTTTAGGAGTTGTCCTCTAGGGTTAACAAGAGAAAAATCAAAGAACGGCTATTAGAGAAGAGGTGGGAAAGATTCCCAAGCAATTCAAGGCCGAAAACTCGACCGTTTGCACCGCCACCACCATCGAGTCGTAGATCGCGAGATGGGGAATGCAACCGTACCACTTTCTTCCACAAACCAAAAACTAAATTCCCAGACAAGTATCTATCTTGCTTTATTTTTAGTTGATGTCTCAATCATGTTACTCTAGGGTTGTTAAGATCTTGTTTCATGAAAGAAAGTATAGTTTTGAGACTTAAAATCACTTGTGGTAGAAGAAGTAATCGTATTCTGGACATCTAAATCGCATGTAGAGGATAAACAATGAATTTGTATTGATTTAGAAGTAGGAAATATGGAAAAGAATTGGAATAATTGAAAGAAAAAGAAAAATTAGGTTCTTGAAGTTCTGGTAAATTTTACCCATTAAATTGTTGCAATTGATGATTTGTGACATATTTTACGTAGAGAATCATGTGTTCTAGTATATAGTACTTGTAGTAATGTTTGTTAAGAGTTTGGGAATAATATATGGAGATTTGGTTGAGGTTGGAGAGGCAAACCCGTAACTGAATTAATGCAGTTTTTGTCATAACTGCTTGATCGATCGATCGACCCAAGAACATCGATCGATAGACCCACTTACATCGATCGATCGACCCCTCCTGGAAAACTGCATATTTTTCTTCTGTTGGTGTAATCTGATTAAAATGCATAGTAACCCTTGATTATTATTGTTGGGTAATAATAAGATATAAATAGGACCGGTAGGGTCTAGGTAAACCCCGTTGAGTGAGAATTTAATGTAAGATGAAATTCATGGTTAACGGGGAGTTATTCACACATATGAAATCATGCGTACGTTTAGTAAAAGATCGAGACTTGTAAGGAAGTTAGACTAGAAGGTAAGTGAGAGTGATTACTGAAATTTTACTTAGGGAGATAGAATACTTCGAGAGATGAGAAGTAGGTATGGAGTAACTTATATATGAGAATAAAAGTGACGAGTCTATTATGCGAGATAATTGAGTAAATTGTACTAAGAACGGATAATTTTAATTATGGGTTATGGGCACACCTAATTTAGAAAATATGAATATTTATATATATGACTGTGTGATTGTGCATATATTATCTATTTGTGTAAAAATCATACCCAAGCTACTTGCTATCACGGAGGTTTTCGCGTCGAGACAGTCTTATCTCGATTGGACCTTTATGGGGATATTGACTCGTACCCTAGAAGATACTATCCTCGATACAGGATATCTAAAAATGATAGTCAGATGTTCTAAGAGATGTGAGGGTATGTGCTAACCTCTTAGGACCTAGAACTATGCTTCGCCTCCATTTGTTTGTGTATTGTGTTAATACAGTTCGAGAGTGATTCCAATCTAGTATTTCTCTTAGTTTGTGTGATGCGGGGACTTGATAGCAGAGTATCCCAGCACCATAGGTTTTATGTGGGGTGCCGTTAGTATATATATTATATGTGTGACTAATATATATACGTATATCTATATAGGAACTTTCTACTGTGCGTATAAGTAGATAAGTAATGAATAAATGCTTCAATTTTATTATAAGCATTCGGGAACTTTATAACGTAAATGAGTTGTTCTAAATAACGTAGAAATCTCGAAGAGAATGATTTCCTAAAGTAAATATCATAACCTCGCTTGTCACCTGATAAAACCTTATGGAATAAGTTAGAGAAACTTATGAGATTTATTAGTACTATAGGCGTGCACACTAGAATGAGAGGTGAGAATTATCAAGAGAGTGTCGCATACTAACATGGTTGTTGCATTAGCCGGTAAGCATTTTAAATACTAGCTAAACTAATTTTAAACTGTTTTACACCCGGGCTCTGACCCGTTTCCTGTTATTTCTTCTCTCTTGTATATATATATATATATATATATATATATATATATATATATATATATATATATATATATATATATATATATATATATATATATATATATAATACAGGTGCCCAGCCACATGGGCGTCATGCTTAGGTTCTTTGGACCGGACGCGCTGTAGCTTATGTGGGACTTGCGGTCCATTGCTTAGACGACCTCATTGTTGACTCCACTACTACTTTTAGTTCTTATTAGTTAGGTCATGTGTCGCCCATTTCTCTATTCAGTTTGGGATTTTGTCAGAGATTTACGTTCCTTTATATTTCTATTTGTTGGTACTCTTTGGGATTTAATTACTGTCAGGATGGTTTTATTTATAGTTTAAACTGATTTGGTTTATATGGGTGAATCTAATTCTTGTGTGTTATTGTCCATCATTAGTATGCCAGAGTTCTTAAATTGTTGGTTATTTATAAAGGTTTTCATATTTGGATTTAATAAAATGGAAATATGGTTTTAAAATTGTTTTGACACAGCTTAATTATTTAGAGTGTTTAAATTGGAAATTTTATTTTGCGACAGTGATGCTAAGAATGAACCAACCGTTCACCTTGATTTTAATTTAATAAAGGACTGATCACCCAGTATTTAATTAGGCGGGGTGTCACATCCGTCAATTATGATATAGTACTAAAAATCAAAAGGTTTTGCCCAAAAGGGATTATTTCAGCAGTTTTTCTTCTTCTCTTTCTTGGTTGGTTTTGTATTTGGCATTCATAACTCATATTGTCTGCACACTAACTTAAATGAAGAAAAAAATTATTGAAAATTGAATTTGTGTGTGTTTGGCCTAAGATACGAATAAATCCATTGAATTCTCCTTCTCAAATTGGTATCAGAGAGGGTTTCATTAAATGTTGATTGATCCTGGATTTTTATTGATTTTTTTCATATTAATTTTTCAAATTATTATCAGAGATGATTACACACTACGCTCTTATGTGATCTTTTAAAAATTTAGGTTTTATGGATAATTTGTATAATAGGCTATTGGTTTTTGATGGGTCTAATTATACTTATTGGAAATCTCAAATGAGGTCGGGTTAAAAAGAGATTGAAGAGCGTGTTTAGTTTATATGTGAGACAGGGTGGACACCACCTACTGTAACCAATGGAGATTTGATAGGTCCTAAACTCGTTACTGCTTGGACTGAAGATGAACGAAAATGGAATGAATTTAACTCACGCGGTTTAGTTTCATTTCTGGAGCCAACATCTTTGACGAGTTCCACCTCATCAGGACATGCACCACGTCTAAGTAAGCATGGGATATCCTCCAACTCACTCACGAGGGTACTAACACAGTGAAATATTCTAATCTTCAAAATCTCACCACCCAATTTAATACTACCACCATGAACGAGTCTGAAACTTTTGATGAGTTTTATGCACGTTTGTCGGACATAATCAATTCTATTTTTAATTTGGGTGATAAAATTCGTGAGATGAGAGTTGCGAAAAAGATTTTGAGATCGTTGCCAACGCGTTTTATTCATAAATTCCTCGTTCAAAATTTATTGGGAATATTGGATACACTTAGGTTTGAAGAACTCGTAGGAAACCTTTGACCTTATGAAATTGACATGTTTCCCAAAACTAAGAAGAAAAAAGAAATAGGGGTATCTTTGAAAGCCCATTCGAAAAAGAAAAAGGAAAAGTTTTTTTACTCTAACTCGGAGGTTAATTTTGAGTTTGATGATGTTTCCTTATTTGCAAAAAAAATCTAAAATTTCTCAAATTTAACAAAGAAATATTCTTCCCAAGAAACGATTTTTATGAAAAATAAAAATGGCAATGAGGATAAGAATGTTTGTGAGAAAGATGAGGTGATATTTTTTAAATGACAGGGAAAAGAGCCCAAGGAACACGAGTGACCCACTAGACTTAAGAGACAAGGTAAAGATAAAGCTGCATATAAAGCAACTCTTAGCAATAATGACGTCGAGTTGGTGAATTCCAGGAATGAATCACCACATGAACCATGTCTTACGTACATGGCCAATCACGTTACTATTTACATTTTGTTCCACATCGATGAGGAAATTTTTAAATGTGAAAGACTCGACGATGTTTCAATCATTATGGAAAGAGTGAGAGTGAGGAAGAGAATTTGAGTAAGGGAGAAGGTGGACTCCAAAAAGCATCTCGTGATCTTTACACTGAGACTTTAAAAATGAAAAATCTTAATAAAGATTTGCCTCTTAGAGTGTGTGATTTAGACAAGGAGGATAAAGTTTTGAAAGTGTGTGAGGCGTTGATGAGTCAACTCGAGAAGGTGAAAGTTTATTTGTGTGATCTTGTTGCAGGTAGGGAAAAGACCTATTTAACCAACAATATGGCTAGTCTTATGAGGGATCTTCAAGCTTCATTAGAGAGTTGTGAGAAACCTGAAGCCCATGTATCCTAACTTGATATTGATCTCGAATGTGTCTGATAGGTCAAGGTCACTTTAGAGGTCACCTATAAAAAGGTTGGAAAGATGTTCCTTGGTCCCATGTTAGGTAACTTTGAGAGGTAAGGAATTAGTTATGATGGTGCATCCACTTCCCATGTCGCACCCGAGAAAGTTCCTGAGTTTGTAATGGTTCCATATGGCTCCCTTCCTACCAATAAGATCCAACCTATCAAGGAGAGCTCATCTAGACGTTTTGAGCAAGGTGGACCCAAGCCAATTTATGTTTGCTCCTATTGAAAATAAAGAGGTCACCTTAGAGAGTTTTGTTTTAATCCAGAGAGAGTTTCTCATACGCGTGTTCCTCAATATGCTCCCACAAGAGTTCCTACACATGTTTCCACTTGCACTTCCACAGAGGTTACTCCATATGATCCTGCACATAACCATAGAAATTTTGCTAGTTTTTTAGAGAAAATAGATTTTTTAGTAAAAACTTCGCAATGTTTGATGGAGGAGTTACATATGATGTCTTATCCTTTTGAGAACTCCTTCGGGCCTAATGATTGAGGCTGAGACTTCTTTCTAGAATGTGTTGATTATCATGTTCATATCCAATATCCCTATTGCTAGATTGTATTATCATTCCACTGATATGCTTTTCTTTTTGATATATTTTGAAATACCCCAAAAAGGATTTTTGGTTTTTAAGAAAAAGTTTTAAAAGTTAAGAAATATTTTATTTTGATAAATTTGATTGAAAAAGTCAAAAAGATTTTGTATTTTCATTTTTCACCATATATGGATGAACATTTAATATATTCAGATCAACTCTACATTTAATCCATTCACGTGAATTTTATGAAGTGTTTTGAGACATGGCTTTACTTCGTTAGTGTGCTAAATAATGTGAGGATAACATTTCGTTTATCATTGATGATTACTTTCTACATGTTAGAGTTTTTGTCACATTTATTACACATGTGCATGGACGTTTTAAATAGCATACTTACTTTTTATATGTCGAATACGACGTTCTCATCTCAATCCTGCTTAATAACGAACAAAATGTAAAAAGACATAAGTTGTGCTTGTGAGAACCATTTTCCAGATTTCATTTTCCGAAAAATATTGATATATGTTAACAAATGGAAAGGGGTTACGAAAGAGCAAAATACTCTTTACATTATAAGCCGCCATTTGTAAAAAGAGCCTAAAAAGATTTACAACACACAAAAACAGAAGTGCCAAGGCCAATTTTATTTCATTGATACTTCGCTACATATGAACATTAAGATATCTTCAAAATATTTTAAAGTGATTTCCTATTTATGTGAGATTCTGAGGGTATTATAAAGTAGAATATCAATGGGTTGGTACAATGGACTGTTTTGAAAATATTAAATAGTTTGGCGTTATTGTTTTGAGAATCATTTAAATTCATGGAGTATTGCATAAGTCAAGTCAATTTAATTTTATTTCAACATTTTACACCTAATGTATAAATTGAGTTCTTTCTTTAGAAATGTCAAATGACTTCTTCCACCTAAGTTATGAAATCTTATGTTGATTTGCCTATGGAAAATGTTCACATAATTCATTATGTTTTCACGATTAGGATATTTTAGTGTTATTCCATGTTGATTGCTTTCTTGTACCTATATGTATTTTTTATACCGAATAATTGAACATTTTGAAATTTCAAAAATAACTATTTGGTAGGGGGAGAACATATTTTTTCTTTGGATTATCATTGCATGTGCATCATTTATTATATTTATGATTATATCTTTGCTTCATGTTTAGATTCTACTCCTTTGTTAATTACAGAAAAAAGGGGGAGAACAAATTGGGTGTGAGTTTTATTTTTATTTAAAATTCGTACGCATCACGATATTTATTTTGTCACATTTGTGTAGGTCTCTTCCATCTTGACAATGACTTCATGAACCACACAAGATGAAGAATTTTTAATTTAAGACTTATACATTTATGCATTTTCGTTCCTTGATTTGGGAGGGCATTAGTTGTATTAGTCTTGGGGGTCAATTTGGATTCCATTTGTGTTTTGTACCAGAATAGCCAAAGGGGGATATTTGTAAGAGCAAGTTTTATAAGTGCTCAAATTTAGTTTTTATTTAGCTTATCCCATTACACCCCATTGAAAATTCATGACTACTTCCACATATTCAAAGACAAAAAGTTGATGACATTTTGGAAGATTGAAGATTGTTCATCTTAAAATCATTCAGAAGTGTTATGAAGTGATTTGGTAAAGACCGTTAATTGTCCAGGGGTTATTTAAAAAAGAGTTTTCTTTTAAAAGGTGTTTCAAAATATCTTATATTTAATTTTTTTATGTTTTGAAAATTTCTTCAGCTCGTTAGAATGAGTTTGCTAAGTTGTTCGAACAAGTTAGTCAGTGTCATTAGAATGACGTTTCTTCATTTGAACAAAATCTGGAATGATGCCTTTTGGTCAATAACGCGACCACAAATGTGTATCTAATGTGCGTGCTATATAGGCTCAAGTGTAAGCCTATTGCTCAAGTAATAATCTGATAAGTCGGGATCATCTCCACTATAATTTGGACGAAAATTCATGACGACGAAGGAATAGAAGATTAATCCTAAACTGATTGGAGAAAGGAAACTAAAAAGATGATTAATTATGAACTGAATGACTCCTAATAAAAATGTGAAGGAAATTTAAACTACTAAATAACTATGTGCACATAAATAAACTACTTCATTGAAGTTAATATGAATAAGGGAAAGATAGGTTAGGATACAATCCCCCAAACCCTATTACATTTATCGGATAAAGCACTAGCTTTTGAATTACAAAGTTGATAGAACCCAGACTTTATTAATCCTAAGCATTGCATATATGAGGGTACTGGCCCGCATCATACGTAATCAAAGGTAAGAATAAAGCGGTGCCGAATATCTTACACGCACATCGCATCCTTTAACACCCTAGTTCCCCAGGTCAAACGAGGTTAAAAGGTCTACGACGGTTGTCCGTACTACACAACACGATTCATTCAATTTTTAATTCAAAACCTATTTTTTATATAGATAAATTACACCGGGTCGTGTTCATGCATCCTAGCCCTTAAAAACTTAGGTGGATATGATTAAAGTAAATATGAAGTCAAAATCAAAGTTACAGAAATTCATAACTTATTGAAAAATTGGGAAGAAATTTGGAAGTAAGAATTGAAACCTAAATTTAATGACTAATCGAGCTAAACTATGAAAGCAATTAAAAGTAGAAATTAAGTAATACTTGTAATGAAGAAGTCTGGATTAAAACTTGAATCTTGAATAAATATCGGAAAACTTAAAACCCTAGGGTTCTTGAATGCAAGATCCCTTTAAAACTAAGAATAATCAAACCTCCTAATGTCTGACATTAAGATAAATTAAATACCCTACGAAATTACATGAATTTGAGCAAGATAAAACTCTTCATTTGGAAAAGAATATTTAGAGAAAATCTCATCCGAACCGGTCCGACGGGTATCTTCGGTTCGGTCTGGTATCATCCGAATCCATTCATTTTCCTTTTATAATGGATCTATCCGGTATCTAATTTTATGTAGAGATCTTCAAGGCACCGGACCGATTCGCTTTCATCTATATTCGGATCGGTCCGCTGTTGGAATTTATTCAGAGTCTGCCTTTGTCCTGGATCGGTTCCTTTTTAACAATCCCGGTTCGATTCGGTGGTGAAATTTTATTAGAGTATGGATCTCTTATGAATCGTTTTGCTGTTGGAATTGACCAGTCTGGTCCGGTTTTGGAATTCATTTTTTTCTTATTTTCTCTTAATTTTCTCTCATCTTTGGAGCTCCATAACTTCTAACCCCGGGCTCAGATTGGGACGCCATTTCTTCCTACGTTCTTATAAATGAAAGGTCTTCAATTTTCATCTTGGTCTTTCATCTGAACTCCAGATGTAAAGTGACTATTTTTCCCTTTAACTTTCATCCCAATCCTAATTTCTCGATCTTGAATTCTTCTTCTCCTCACTTGTATAGAATACCTGTAAAAAGCACGAAAAATACACAAAACTCGAGGCACTATGTAAGAATTGTCAGTAGAACATATATGATATAAATCAACACAATTTACATCATCAAAGGTGCTAAAAGTCTATAAATTAAGGGGATAAATCCATAAGAATGTATGCCTAATCAGTCAATTCTGGAATGTCCTTTGAAGTTTCATTGGATGTCGTTGAAACTAGATTAGGTATGTTATTAGAATAATTTTCCTACATTCGGACGAGATCTGAAGAGACGACTTTTCGCAAGCTTTGTAATGTCCTTCAGAGTTTCGTTATAAATGAGATTGAATGGAAGGGTAAGCTATTCAAACGAGTACCAGGTCGATCGAACGAGCGCACAAGTTTTTTCTTTTTAAACAATCTAATCCAAAACTCTAAGGTCCATCTCTTTGCAATAACTTTCCTTATAAATAGAGACACAGGATTAGAGTTTTAAATAACTGATTTTAGTCTTTCAAGAAGCCCTTTTAGAGTTATTTTAATGATCAAACTATATCAAATTTTCTTCAAAAACCCTCAGATCTTTACATATCACTTTCCTAAATCAAGAAAAACACAATCCATATTCAAGAACCCTTGCAGATATTTTCTCTACTACTGACTTATGGAGCCGAGGCTCTATTGCTAAAGAAGAAAGGAATTGAAGATTCTTGAGCCTGATCGATGGATACTGAGGCAAGAGATTCTTTCTGTGGATGGTGCTGGACTATGCCCTAGCTATAGTAGACTTTAATACTTGTGCGTTATGTTAGTGTAACTGAGTAGTCTATAAGTGATATAGTGTTTATCAATTATGATATAGTGCTGAAAATCAAAAGGTTTTGCCCGAAAGGGATTTTTCCTCAATTTTTCTTCTTCGTGTACTTTGTTGGTTTTATATTTGGCTTCATAACGTTAGGTATTGGTGTGCTTCTTAAGGTTGGTGGGGACCTCTATTTATAGAGTTTGATTCGGGGACTTTGACCGAACTATCAAATGTTTTATTTGGTTGATCAGAGGTGGGGTGACATGAGGATGACGGGGAGATGATTCATCTGGATTTAGTAGTCATTACCGGAGAAGGGTTTCAGAAAACAGTAGAAAGTTTTGATCCTTGGGGCCAATAACTGAATGGTTAAAGGTCCTGGTTAGACTTTAGGGATTTTATGATTATTTTTATTCTTCAAAATTGGTCCTAACAAGTTTTATTTATCGAGTTTGGGTCCCCTAGATTCCTTTTCGCGTAGCTCACCTTTAATTTTTGATGGGATTTAGTGTAGTTTATCAGACGGGATAAAATGAGACACCCCGATTATAATTCGGGGTGTACATAAAGGTGATCGACTAAAAGTGTGCGCCGGTGGACACTTTTCATTGAAACTAATAGGACTTAGAAATGAGTGTGCCCATTTTGGCGAGGTACGAGGGGGATGGTTGTGATCGGTGTGAAACCTTGGGGGTTGAACTGGGAATTTTTTTTAAAAGGTAGGGGTTTGAATGAATGGTAGGAGGTCTCTTTATACCGGCTAATGGGTTTAACCATTCGATTAAATGTTTCAAAATGTTTAACCGTCAGGTAATTTATTCAAGCAGGAAAAAACTATTAAATGCAGGCTTCTGTTTTTTATTTTTGGAAAATTCTACCCAAGTGTTTTAGTGATGCTTCTTTCTGGACTGACGCTGTTATTTTCCTCAGACAGAGATAACATTTATTATTTTTGTGGACTTATCTCCATCGTATCTATCACGAACAGGGGGAGGTTTGAGTTTGGAGATATCAAACATCTCATTTTTGCCGTCCTTATTGGGTAGGCTCACTGTAGGGATGATAAAATCCTCTTTTGTTCCTATTCCTCGGTGATCATGAAGGATGCTACTTCACTTTCTTTGGGTTCTATCATTCCGCCTTTGTCAGTGACTCAGGATAGTCATTGATATATCTTAGTTTTACTACTTACTTTTACGGTGGTCCTTCATTGGTACAATTAATTTGTACATATTCATCAATGTCATTTAGTTTTTGTCATGCTAGCATCGACTTTGGACCCCATCCTTTTTTGTGAACGACGTGAGTTTTTAATAATTCCTACTTCGTATATCTCAAGTTTTTGCATTTTAAAGTTTGACTGAATTTATAGTTTTTTACATTTTTTCATCAGAAACTGGTTGACGCCTCCCAACTATGGGAGATGCTAATAAGATGGTTATCAGACCATTTTCTCCTTACGCCAACTGACAGCGAAGGTGGTGACAGAGACTATTACCGATTACCCGAGGTTGTCGATAGGGATTATCTAATGTTTGGGTGGTCCAGTATATTCGGTTAGTGTGTCTACTCTTGGTGTAAGGGCCAGGGTGCCAGGGGTCTTGGATGGGAGTTGTGTAAGTGGTCATCGGTGGAAGAGTCCTCGCACATGATAGTCCAGTGGGATAGTATTTTTGGGTGACCTTTTGGGTGGGATTTTCTATAACCACCCCAAAGTTTTTTTGTGGTTTTTCGATTGGGGAAATTCCTCGTTCTATTTATGTAGCATGTTTCCTTAGGAGGAATATGAAGAATCCTCAATACATTTTTTGTATATATGGTGTTTCTTATTGTACATCGTCTTTATAAATTATGGTGCCCTCTTTGGATGATGAATGTCATGTATTTTTATATTTCTCTTTAATTTTTGGTATTTTATGCGTTAGAGTAATGTGCAATGTTCATATGGATCGAATGATGCTAAGATCTTTTTATTAAAATGGTCGAATTACCCATGTGCACAGGTGAAAAACATAATAGATTATAAAGGATACATATACTTAGGGAGACAAAATTAAGTCCAATCTCTTTATTAAAATGGGGGTAATACATTAAAGATAAAAGACACATACACATGGGAAAAAGTTCCTCCCCTTTTTTAAAGTTTTCTTTTGGAGACGGATGACTTTTATCTGCTTGATTTATAGTCCCTTGTTTGTACTCACATCATAGCAACGAGGGATAGAATTCCCTCTTATTTTCTTGGTGATTGATTAAGAACCTTTTGACCTAGCTTCAGAATTAGACTATTATTCCTTGTCCTTGGTAAAGTGTCGTTTGTGGGGAGTACTTAACGAGTCTCTCTATTGATGATCTTTATCTCGGGATGTGGGGTAACTTTGAGAGATGGTTTACGGTGTTTATTTTTCTAGGAGAGGAGAATATGGATAGGGCATTTCCCCGTTAGGGTTTTTCTGACTATTCTTTCGTA
The DNA here is from genome assembly GCA_949130495.1 of Sambucus nigra. Lineage (NCBI taxonomy): Eukaryota > Viridiplantae > Streptophyta > Magnoliopsida > Dipsacales > Adoxaceae > Sambucus > Sambucus nigra. Next base: position 575,866,158 of record OX422209.1, read on the forward strand.
GTATTAGCATTCGTGAAATGTTTCTTAAATAAGAATGACCCCACAGAGTCTTCAAATGGATCATGACACTTCTTTATTACTAGATTCTTAGTTTATTTAGATCATGCCGACTCTTTGGGATCAAGGTCACCATGTCCATAAATAGGGTTCTCCCACAAAACATTATTTATTTATTTAGACCCAAACCAATGTGTTATCTCATATTTCCTACATATCTCCGATTCAAAGACAACGAGGTGTCAGTATTGAATATCCATGATGAAAATGTAATGGATAATCAGGTCTACATATTTCTTTTCATTTGAAGTAATTGGGCGCTTAAAGTTTTTTATTTGACTTGAAGCGAAAGGTTGGTAGCTCAAGTGAATTTTTTTATGTAGGGCTGCGAATGTGTAAGGTTTTGCATAGTCTTACTTTCCTATTACGACCGAATTATTTTTATTCTAAATCGGCTATTTACTTTTCCCTACATGGGGCATAATGAAATAATATCTTCAATTCATCAATATTGATGGTTTGGGAAAATATGACGCCATCGAGATCAGCTAAGGTAGCTTCCCACTTGAGTTTATTTTTATGACGAGGTAGGGTCCTTCCCAATTGAATGAAAATTTCCCTTGGGGAGTTCGGATAGGTTTGCGATTCAATTTTAGAACTATGTTACCCTTTTGTATGTTTCGCTTATTGACCCTCTTCCTGAATTCTCACATGATGCATTTTGGTATCCCTTATTGTGATAGGAGGCCTCCAGTCTCCTTAAGTCGAGGAGATTTAGTTTATCATAACGGGATTGGACCCAATTGGTTTCATCCACATGAATTTTGAGCATAACCCATAGGATGGTACCTGAGTTCTGTGGGTATGAGTGCATCCATTCCATAAACTAATGAGTAGTTGGTGGACCTTATTGAGTTTCTATTTATAGTGCGATATAACCCAATGGTATTTGGGAGTTCATCTGACCAGTCATTGTAAGTCTCAGTCATGTTTCTGATGATGTTTTTGACATTCTTATTAGCGTCTTTGACTGCTTCATTAGTTTGCTGTCTTTATGTAGATGAATTATGCTGAATAATCCCTTATTCGTGTAATAGGTTTGATACTTCTTTCTCTAAGTGAGACACGTTGTTGGATACGAGCTCATGGTCAATGATAGAGTGGCATATGATGTCTTGACGTATGAATTTGGCCACTTTCTTAGCATTTAGAATCGCATAAGATTCTGCCTCGACCCAATTGGTAATGTAATGACAATTTTTTGATATAATCAATTTGTACGTATTTTGTCTTAATTCCATGTTTGGACAAAACTTTTGAGTTATAGGCTAGGACTTGATAGTGTTTACCTTTTAATCCTATGGCGTGCTTCTTTGAAGACGTAGCGGACAAGTAAGAAGTTTTACATTCATCGTGTCGTGTTTCGTGCCACATTTTATCTTCTTTTTTCGAGTATTTCTTAGGTACGAATACATATCTTTTGATACTTAGATATTTATTACTATTGGGTGTTTTTTTGTAATTTTTTTTAAACTCTTTTAAAAATAATTTTTGAAATTTTTTACAAGTCGTTCTAATAACATTAGAAATGTCGTTCGAACGATCTAGGACATCTCGTTAAAACCTAGATCCAACGAACTTCAATTGACCCATTATTTGGCCTACATTGATTTTTTATTGGATATGTCATTAGATGTTGGTTCAAATGAGAATGGGCACTTCATTCAAACAAAGCTTTCGACTTCGTTCGAATGAGTTGCCATATTTTTCAAGAAAATAGTTTTTTTGAGTTTTTATCCTTATCTCGTTTTCAAAAAACCTACTATAAATTGGGTTGCGAAGGAAAAATTTTAGTTGAATATTTTTCATGTCTCTTGGGTTATAAAATTCTTTGAAAATTTGCTTCATGTTTATGTGTTCATTTATCATCAAGTTTTTTAAACCAAAATCGCCATTAACACCCAATCGTTTTAAGATCCATGTTTCATCATATTATTGTTGATGTAAAAAACTAGATTGCTCTAATTATTCAATCACAGATAAATAAATAAGACAAAGATTTTTAAAGTGGTTCGGCTAGGAATAAAGCCTACGTCCACTGTTATGTTATTGCTGAGTGTTTGTGAAATTCTTGATTACAAGATCTCTCCAGAAATTCCGGTCCCTTTGAATGGGATCGATACAAGGTATTTATAGCCTCAAGGCTGTACATGAAAGGTCCAATACATTAAATGATATACATATGAATGGGTAATACATTTAATGCAGCGTGTGCGTCAAGAATCTAATGAATAGTTGAACAGTTGTCCGTCTGATAATTGATGACACGGCCGAGGTGCAGTTCGGACCGCCTTAGTTGCTTGTTGATCAAGAGTTCCTCGGAGTGCTTAGAGTATCTCGGGATGATATAGTTCCTCGGATGGAGTTCCTCGGCATGATAGAGCTCCTCGGTGTTTTCTCGTTGCTCGGTACCAACCATGGTTGTTCAGTAAATGATCTTCCTCGCTGTTATTGTGCCACGTAGATTGACACGTGTCTTCATACTATTCGTCCACATCAGCATATTAATTTTGGTATCAACAGAAGCCCCCAATGTTTCATATTTTGAACTTTGAAGAGTATGGAACATTCTTTCTTGGTATGTGGCAATATTAAATGTACTTCCCGGGTTTTAGGAACATTGTATTCAAATTTTCTTTCTTATTTTGCAGTTTCCGCCTTTTTGATAAGCGCTTTGATATTCGTGCAAATTTTGTCCTTTTAGCCGCCGGAAGTTTAATAATTTCTTTTTGGTAATCATTTCTTTCGCCGCTTCCCAATGCAAAGTATTTAAACTTCTTTGGTAACCATACCGTTGTCTACGTTTTTCATTCTCTGCATTCAAGCTTTCTCTTCTCTTCTTCTCTTGTGCGTTCATCTTTGTTTCCGTTCGCTGTCAACACATCTCCTTTCTTTCTGTAAGATCTTCTTCTTTTCTTCTGCATCTCTTTTATTCAATATGGTTTATATTGTTGAATCTGCTGAGAAATTTCGTTCTGACTTTTCCATTCCTTCTTGGGTAACTCTAGAGGTTCTTTCTGAGCCTTTAGATTACTTTCGATTGGCTGAGGGACATTGGTTCCCCAGTCTTTTCATTGCTGAATGTGGTTTCTCTTTTCCCCCAAATCGATTATGTCTTGAGTTTTGTCAATATTTTGATCTTGTTCCTGCAAAAATAGCCCCCAATTCATGGAGAATAATTAACGGGGTGCACAAGTTAAATCTAACTCATGGGACTAGTATAGGGATCCCAGAAATCATGTACTGCTATAAATGGGCCACTTTAGATAATATTTATTATTTAAAAACTAGGTTTTTAAATAGAGCCCTTGTAGTTAACCTCCCTGATTCAAATAGAGATTATTTTGAGCATGGGTTGGTCATAAAAAATTGGCAACACGCGCCCTTATCTGGGAATGGAGTATACAACGGTCCCAGATGCCCCCCATACGGCAATGGGATAGGTTTATTTTTCATTTTTATTTTACTTATAAAATTGCGTATTCATCATGTTTGACAAAATGTATGATTGAGATTTATGTATTTATTTGCAGTTGATAGTAAAAGAAAAACTCCAAAAGAGTCGGAAGTGAACATCAAGCATTTAAAACTTATCTGGAATTTGCATAAGACGATTGCAGACGAGCATATTAGATCTGCATCATATTTGCTGCAGTATAAGAGCTACACAACCTCTTATACTGCTCGCCCTGTTGAACCAGCTTCAACACCAGAAAGTTCATCTTCAGATTCTCATATCCTCCTATCTCAGAGAATGGGCAAGAAAAGAGCTCCTCCTGCTCTATTCGGTGACACTTCCTCTGCTGTTGGAGCCCAGAAAGGCAAAATTGATGTCCCAGAGGGGACTAAAAAAGTAGATGCTGGTTCCTCCAAAATTGCCGAGAAGCCCCCAGTGGCCCCGAGCAAGAAAAATGCTCCTGCTGATGTAATTGCCATCTCTCCGACCAAGACTTCTTCCTTGGTTGATGCTGCTGACCGTCCTTTGAAGAGATTGAGGAAATCATCCTCAGTTAATCTTGCTGGGACTGCATCTTCTCTACCAGCTGGTGGTAGTAGTGTTTCAAAAATCATTCTTCCGAGCTCTTCAACGAGCTCAGTTATACCCGAGGTTCTCGGGGTTGATGAAAAGATTCCTAGGGATACACTGACATCCCTTGCTGCTCGCCATCTTTCTTCAGTAAATTTCTCATACCTTTAGTCTTTCTTTTCTTTTTCCTGAAATCTTGTATTTGTGTTGACTATATTGTTTTTCTTATCTTTCAGCTGGTGAATTGTTTCAATACCATCGTGAAGAAAGATCAAGCTATTAAAGCTTCTAGTTCCTCGTTCGATGTTGACGATGCCCTCTTGGGTTTAACCCAATCTGTGAAAGAATCTCGCCAGCAGTACGTCGAGGAGAAAGCTGCCTGGGAGAAAAAATTGGCTGCAGCTGAGGCTGATAAGATGAAGATGGCTGAAACCTCCAAGAATTTGGAGGAGAAGGTGAAAAGCCTAGAGGTCAATCAGCAAAGGTGCGATGACCAACTGAAGAAGGCAAAAGAAGAACTGTCTACCCTGCGAGACATCAAAATCCAGAAAGAACAATTGGATGTCAAACTCTCCTCGGAGAAGTTGAAAAGAAAAGCTGTAGTTAAGAAACATTTCAGTGCTGGTTGGGAGAAAGGATGGGAGAGAGGGATAGCTGCAATGACGTCCCAGGTCCAATATGGGGAGTTGAAATACTTCTATGATGGTTGGGTAGCTGCTCTGCAAGAGCTAAAAGTCCAAGATGATTCTGAGCTATTCCAACGGCATCTCCCTGGTCCTCCTCCACCAATTGTGGAAGAAGAAGAAGATGAACCTGCATCAGATGAATCTTCCATAGCTGTGGATGTCCCAATCTCTGCTTCTCAACCCTCTGTCATTGAGGACATTTCTTCTATGCCTCCTCCTGTCGAGAAGATTTCTGCTGACCAAGCTGTTGTTATCACCGAGCAACCGAGCTCCTCGTCCCAACCTCCCGAGAAAGTCTTGGGAGACAAGGAAAAGGTGTGAAGTTGTTCGGTATCATTCTTATCTTTTATTATTTGTAATCGAACACTGTACTCCTTTTATGATCTAATAAAATACTTCTTTACTCATCGCTGTTATTGATGATTCTTTGTTGATTGTTGTCTTTTTCTTGTCTTTAGTTTATTGCTAGAATGGAATTAATCTCTTCTCATGATACCGAACTGATGCAGCAATGTCACCAATACTATAGGGCTGGTCATACAGACCTTAGTTCTTCTGAAATTGCTGACATTCTTGGTCATGATGCTTCAGAACAGGCGACTGAGGCTTATAGGTATTTGAAAAGTTTACTCGACCGAGCTGTAGCTAACAATGTTGCTTACTATGAGTTGATTGAAGAGCTTAATGGTTCCTTAAAGGATCTTCAAAATCAACATAACGAATCAATGGCTTTGTTGCATGAAGATTATGAAAATAGATACCAGCAGCTCTCTTCAGAAACAGGCCACAAGAAAATCATTGCTGGGTATGACGTCAGGGAGAGGACTCTAAAAGGTGAAATTGAAGCCTGCAGACAAATCGCTGAGATCCTGGAGCAAGAAAATAACAATTTGCAGAAAAAATTAGCTCAGTATGAATCTGCTGCTTCATCCTCTACTGCATTAATACCAGTCACTGATGAAGGTTTCTCATTCTTAGAAGTCGAAAACGCCAAACTGAGGCAAGAGCTGGAGGATTTAAGAAGATCTTCCATTTCTGGAACTGCTCGGGGACGAGGAAGGAGTTCTCGGGGACGAGGAAGAATCGTCGAGGAGCAAAATTCTCCAATTGCTTCTCGGAGCCGGTCAAGAGTTCTTAGCCGTAATGTTGAAGAATCTCGCGCCCAATCTACTCTGGAAACTCAAGCATTCCAACTGAATGTTAAGGATCGTGCTCTGTCTGATTTGTCTAAGAAAAATTTATCTTTAGAGGATCAATTGGCTGCGATGAAGTCTGATCTGAATAATAAAGATGCTCTTATCAAGAACTTTCTCGAGCAAGTAGATAGATTAACTTTCCAATTCCATAAACAGCCTCGGGAGTTCTGGAATGCAGGCTATAATGAAGCTCTTTATCATTTGGATGACCGCCTTGAAAATGCTAACAACGAAGGTTATAAGCAAGGATGGTTGAACGCCCTGGGTGTATTAAAATTGGAACAAGGTCATTATTTATGGGATTATCATGCTCCTGGATTGCTAGACTTGCCTGTTCCTCCCTATAAATTGGATATGGCATGGATTCCTGCTCGCTCCATTCCTCGGAGTTTGATCTCTAAATATCTTGGTGATTATAACCTTCATTCTCAAGTTGAAGTATCTCGTCCTGAGCACCTGTTGGATACTCCTACAATAATGAATGTCAGAATGCTGAAGGACATGAACTTTATTAATTCTCCTCTGTGTCTAGAGGATCCTCCTGCTGGCGAGGAACCTGTCTCAAAGGACAAAGGAAAGAAACCAATAGAGTAGGAATCTTTAATGTAATAGTTAGCACATTCATGTAACATGTAATACATTTTTATCTTAATGAAAGAGTTTCATTTTCTGTTTTGCCAATAGTTATTTTTCTGTTTGCAAATTATATGGTTCATCAACCAAATTAGAATTTATAATAAGCATAAATTGTTCAAAATTGTTTCCAACCAACCAAGGTGGATAAATAATGTTTGTCGACCAAACACAGTTGATGGGTTTCTACCCTGACCAACCATACTTGGTTCAATTTTCAAATATAAACATGTGTCCGACCAACTAAGGTCAATACTTTTATCCTCGTCGACCAACTACAATTAGTGGGTTTTTATCCCCGACCAACCATACTTGGTACAGTTTTCAATATTTTGTTCTTTAAAGAACTTTTTGTAATAATGTTACCTCCCGACAAACATAAGTTGTAATGCGAGAGTATATAAAGTCTTACCAACCGTAGTTGATCATGCTGGTCTACACCTCCTAATCAAAGGAGTAGTAGGGTTCTTTCGAACTTTTTGGCTCCTTGGAGCATGTCCTCCTAACCAAAGGAGGTTGGCTACTTATAGCACTTTTGCTCCGTAGAGCGCTCCGGAGAGCTTATCCTCCTAACCAAAGGAGGTTGGCTACTTATAGCACTTTTGCTCCGTAGAGCGCTCCGGAGAGCTTATCCTCCTAACCAAAGGAGGTTGGCTACTTATAGCACTTTTGCTCCGTAGAGCGCTCCGGAGAGCTTATCCTCCTAACCAAAGGAGGTTGGCTACTTATAGCACTTTTGCTCCGTAGAGCGCTCCGGAGAGCTTGACTCCGTAGAGCATGACTCCGTAGAGCATGACTCCGTAGAGCAGTCTTCTTCTTGTCCAGCAGTGTAGTGTTCAACACTAATATTCCCCGAAAAACTTTCAACAGAAAGAAAATGGTGAACCATCCTCGTTTTATTCATAATGAAGAAAATACTTTACATTTTTCATTACTGATAATACTTTCGCAGGTGTTCAGCATTCCATGCATTCTGAAATTCTTCTCCTTCTAGAGTTGCTATTCTGTAGGTTCCAGGTCGAACAACCTCTGTAACTCGGTAAGGTCCATGCCAGTTTGCTTCCAGTTTATTCTGTTTCTGAATGACTTTCTTCAGCACATAATCACCCTCCTTCAAATCGCATTTCTTCACCCTTTTGTTGTAGAACAGAGATGTTCGTTGTTGATAAGCAGCATTCCTAATGGCTGCCTCTTCTCTTACTTCTTCGAGCATGTCCAAATCCATTCTTCTCATCAAGTCACTGATCGGAGAGTTGAAATTCAGCACTCTATGCGTTGGGAGACCCAACTCGGCCGGTATCACAGCCTCACTTCCAAATGCTAGCATATATGGTGATTCTCCAGTTGCTGCTCGGGGAGTTGTTCGGTAGGCCCATAATACTGATTGGAGCTCATTAATCCAATTTGCTTTAGCTTCACTTAGCCTCTTTTTCAACCCATTGAGTAATGTTCTGTTCGTCACTTCAGTCTGTCCATTGCTTTGGGGATGTCCTGGTGCTGAATGAAACTTCAAAACGTTCGACTGATGACAATAGGCAGCAAATTCTTCATTATCAAATTGTGTTCCATGATCTGTGATGAAAGCATGAGGGAGACCATATCGACAAATGATATTCTTCCATATAAACTGGTATACCTTCTCGTACGTCATATTGATAAGAGGCTCAGCTTCCACCCACTTAGTAAAATAGTCCACTGCAACTACGAGATACTTGAATCTTCCTCTGGTGATCGGTAGTGGTCCAACCAAATCAATTCCCCACATGGCAAATGGCCAAGGGGAAGTTATTGGTGTTAGCGATGCTTGTGGAGTTCGTCGGATGGAAGAAAAACGTTGGCACTTGTCACATTTCTTGGCATAGGCTATACAATCAGTCCTCATTGTCGGCCAGTAATATCCCTGTGTCATCACTCTTTGTAAAAGTGTTCGACCTGCTACATGAGCTCCACAAGATCCTTCATGGATTTCTTCAATCAATTCTTTCACCTCGGTGGGATGTACACATCTCTGCAAACCTGCCATAATTCCTCGTCTATACAAAATACCATTAGTTAATACATACCGAGCAGCTTTGTACTTCAGTCTCTTGGCAGCGAGTTTGTCCTCCGGCAATTCGCCCTCTTCAACATATTTCCTGATTGGATCCATCCAAGATGGTCCTAAATCAAGGGTAATCACATTCGTTGTCAGATCTTCATCTATGCTCCGACCTTCTAATACTTCAATCGGTATGGTTCTTCGCATCTCGGTACGAGTAGCTGATGCTAGTCGGGCCAGTGCATCTGCTTGTACATTCTCCATCCTCGGTATTCTCACCAATTGAATGGCATCAAATTCCGTCAACAATTTCATCACCTTTGCATGATATTTGATCATTAAGTCTCCTTTAACCGCATATATTCCCATCATTTGATTCACAATTAATTGAGAATCACTGAATACCATCACCTGTTGTGCTTCCATAGTCTTTGCTAGATTAAGACCTGCTATCATGGCTTCATACTCCGCTTCATTGTTAGAGGCTTTGAATTGGAATCGCAAAGCATATTCCATGTCAATCTCGTCTGGGGTGATCAAAATAATTCCTGCTCCACAACCAGCTGTGCAGGATGATCCATCTACATATAATCTCCATGTAGGTATTTCGTCTTCAAATTTCTTATCTGTCAGAGTTCCTCGATAAAATATCTGCTGTTTTCTTCCATCATCCCCCGGTATCTTTCGCTCCTCGTCAGTCATCTGCTCGTACTCTTTTACCAACCGTGGCTGGTCTGAGTTTGAATATAATGATTTCTCTACATCCACAAGTCCTTTTACCAACCTTGGTTGGTTTGGACCTATTTCTGCTGATCCTGTATCGTCCACAGGTAGGTCAGCAAATGTTTCTGTTGATCCTGTATCGTCCACAGGTAACTCAGCAGGCATCTTTTGCTCCTCGGGGGCATCAGGGTACGTGAACTCTGCTATAAAATCTGCTACAGCCTGCCCCTTCAATGATGATCTGGGCTCATACACAATATCATATTCACCAAGTTCTACTGCCCAGTACATCAGTCTCCCTGATTTTTCTGGCTTATGGAGGGCTTGTCTCAATGGCATATCAGTATAAACAATGATGGTATGGGCTTGGAAATATGGCCTCATTCTTCTACTTGCTTCAATTAGTGCCAATGCCAATTTTTCTAGCTTTGGGTACCTGATTTCTGCACCTCGGAAAGCCTTACTTGTGTAATAAATTGGCTTCTGGACTCCATTCTCCAATCTGATCAACGCTGAACTGACTGCGTTCTCTGATACTGCCAAATACAAATACAACTTTTCTCCTGTTATTGGTCTGGACAACAGTGGAGGTGTTCCCAAATATTTCTTCAAGTCTTGAAAAGCTTTTTCACATTCCTCATTCCATTCAAAGGTTTTTCGAAGTGTTTTGAAGAATGGTATGCATTTGTCAGTTGCTCGAGATACAAATCTGTTGAGCGCTGCAACTCGTCCGGTAAGACTCTGCACTTCTTTCTTCGTCGTCGGAGATCGCAGCCCTAGAAGAGCTTTGATCTTGTCTGGATTTGCCTCAATACCTCGCTGATTGACGATGTATCCGAGGAACATTCCTTCTCGTACTCCAAAGGTGCACTTCGTCGGGTTAAGCTTCATTTGGTATTTATCCAATTGATCAAAAGTTTGACTCAAGTCAACCAAATGATCAGCAGCTTTCTTGCTTTTAGTGAGCATGTCATCAACATAGACCTCCATGTTGCGGCTGATTTGTTCGGTAAAAACCTTGTTCATCAACCGCTGATATGTTGCACCTGCATTTTTTAAACCAAAAGGCATAACATTATAACAATAAGTTCCCCTAGGGGTAATAAAAGAAGTACTTTCCCTGTCTTCAGGTTTCATTTTGATCTGGTTGTAGCCAGAATAAGCATCCATGAAGCTGAGTAGCTCGTGTCCCGAGGTAGCATCCACTAGTTGATCAATTCTGGGCAATGGAAAATGATCCTTGGGGCATGCCTTATTGAGATCGGTGAAATCGACACACATTCTCCATTTGTTGTTTTTCTTCTTTACCATCACCACATTAGCCAACCAATCTGGATATTTTACATCTTCAATGAATTGGGCTTTCTGGAGTTTCTCGACTTCCTCTTGTATGGCTTGATTCTTCTCGGGACTAAACACCCTTCTTCTCTGCTTTACAGGTTTAATCTCCTTATTCACATTGAGTTCATGACATAAGAAATTTGGATCTATTCCTGGCATGTCTTCATGACTCCAAGCAAAAGTATTTTTCCTATTCTTCAAGAAAGTTATCAACTCCTCTTTTATTGACATATCCAACGATGAACCTATCTGGGTTATTCGTTCAGGATGTTCGTCGTCCAAAATAACATTTTCTGTAGATTCCATCACCTGTCCTTTTACAAGTTGAGATTCATCCCTGGGATCAAGAGTTTCAATTTCTGTACCTTCTTCCACCTGGTAAGTTGTAGTCTTTTTCATCGATCCTTCTAGTTCTTCTTGCTCGGCCGACGAATAATAGCATTCCCGAGCTACTTTTTGATCACCTTTCACCACTCCAACTCCAAAATTTGTTGGGAATTTCAAACATTGATGTACTGTAGAAGGAACGGCTTCGAACTTCTTCAATCCAACTCTTCCCATGATGATGTTGTAGGCTGACTGCACATTCTTATCCATCACAAAGAATCGTATTCTTTCTGTTCGACAAACAGGCCAGGTTCCAATGAATATATCCAACTTGATCGTCCCAAGTGGAAAAACTTTCTCGCCAGCAAAACCCAGAAGGGGTCTGTGATAAGGTTCCAATTGAGATAATTTCAGATTCAGGCTATCAAAGCATGAATAGTACATGATGTCTGCCGAACTACCATTATCTACCAACACCCTTGAAATGATCACGTCCTTCATTCTCATTTTGATCACCAAAGGATCATCATGAGGGTAAAGAACACCTGCCAGGTCATTTTTTGAAAAACCAATTACTAGCTTCTCTTTGTTTACCTTCCTCGGACGATCATCCTCGGCCAGGTTTATTCGCTGAATATATGAGCAAGCTTGAGCCTCTCCGAGATAAGCTTTTCTTTCTGCAGTAAGGTCTCCGCCTCCTGCATCTCCCCCTGTAATAACGTTACAATGAAATGATCCAAAACGTATGGAAAATACCTCTCGTTCAGGTTTTCTTGGCTTCTTGGGAAGATCGGGGTCATCATCTGGATCCTCTTCATGGTCCATCCTCTTTTTCTCCTCTGCACGACGAGGAGATCTTGATCTTTTTCTAGTTCTCTCATCATTCCTCCTTTCACTTCTGCGATCTACATACTTTGATAATTTTCCTCTTCGAATGAGTGTTTCAATCTCGTTCTGAAGGGCTATACAATTTTTGGTCATATGGCCATGATCTTTGTGAAACTCGCAATATTTGGTCTTATTCCTCATGTCTGGATCTGACTTCAGTTTCTCTGGCCATTTGATTTCCTCGTTATTCCTGATTTCTTCTAAAACATGATTAATACCCATTCTCAATGGAGTATAATTATCATACTTCTTTAGGGCTTCCAACTTTATCCTGTTATTCCTGGAATATTTGTCACCACCATTACCTTTCTGATCTTTCTTCTTAGAGTTGTCGACCTCCACTTTAACTTCTTTATCCATATTCTTCTTCGCAGTCATAGCCTCCTCGGCATTCATGATTTTGGCCGCTTTTGCCATCAATTCCGACATATTTTTAGGCGGATCTTTGGCCAGAGTATAGTATAGCTTGTTAGGCAACAAACCACTCATCAAAGCAGTGATTGCTGTCTTTTCTTCATAATCTATGACTTCCAACTTCTCGTTATTGAAACGAGTTATGTAATCTCTAGTACTTTCTCCTGATTTTTGTCTAACACTTAATAAGTGCGCTACTCGCTTTACTGGTTTTGCTCCAAAACAAAAATTACCAATAAACAGCTCGGCTAACTGAACAAAAGTTGAAATCTTACCCCGAGGAAGATTATTGTACCATATCTGTGCAGATCCGGTGAGAGTTCCCGAGAATGCTCTACATCTCATCTCGTCGGGGACAGCATAGATATCTGCAGCAGCTTGGTACTGTTCTATATGAAGTACAGGATCTGTCTTTCCATCGTACTTGGGGGTCACTACAGGTGCTTTGAATTTCGACGGTGTGGGGAAATCCACAATGGCCTGCACAAAAGGTGTCCCTTGAACAAAAGTTCTCTGTAAGGGGTTCCTCGCCTTAGCCATTTCTCCCAGTCTATCCTCCAATCGTTGAATGGAACCTTTCCATGCTTCATTCCCTTCCTCGGGCCTTTTAGTCCGAGCAACTGAATGCTCTGACGTAGCTTCCTGAGATTTATCTCGACGAGTAATTGGTCGTGATTGTGCAGATCCTTCTCTCAAACCTGGTGGTGGTCGAAAACTTCCTGATGGAGCCCTAGGTGGACTCATGTTCCTCCTTGGTCCTAACCGACTGAAAGGAGACACCCTGCTTAATCTTTCTAAAGCGCTAGTTCTCTCCGGAGAAAGAGAGATATGTTGATCTGTATCCGTAGCCCGTATTGATGAAGTTCGCCCAGGTTGATAAGAAAAATCATTGGATTCCCCATTGCGATATGACCCAATATGTCTGGATCGTGATTGCCCATGATCAGTCCTTTGTCCTGAATGAGTAGATACACCGCCTTGAAGAGTTTGAAGAAGTTGCCTCATAGATTCTTGCATGGCGGTTTGTCCCTGAGCCAGATTCGTCATAATTCCGGCCAGATCTGGAGGTGCAGATAGATTTGGAAGATTTCCAGTATTTCCAGCATTTCGATTACTGGATTCTGGATTATCTGCCATTGGTGACAAATGATTTTTATGAAAAACGATAACAACAGTCGGTTCCCACAGACGGCGCCAATCTGTTGATGTAAAAAACTAGATTGCTCTAATTATTCAATCACAGATAAATAAATAAGACAAAGATTTTTAAAGTGGTTCGGCTAGGAATAAAGCCTACGTCCACTGTTATGTTATTGCTGAGTGTTTGTGAAATTCTTGATTACAAGATCTCTCCAGAAATTCCGGTCCCTTTGAATGGGATCGATACAAGGTATTTATAGCCTCAAGGCTGTACATGAAAGGTCCAATACATTAAATGATATACATATGAATGGGTAATACATTTAATGCAGCGTGTGCGTCAAGAATCTAATGAATAGTTGAACAGTTGTCCGTCTGATAATTGATGACACGGCCGAGGTGCAGTTCGGACCGCCTTAGTTGCTTGTTGATCAAGAGTTCCTCGGAGTGCTTAGAGTATCTCGGGATGATATAGTTCCTCGGATGGAGTTCCTCGGCATGATAGAGCTCCTCGGTGTTTTCTCGTTGCTCGGTACCAACCATGGTTGTTCAGTAAATGATCTTCCTCGCTGTTATTGTGCCACGTAGATTGACACGTGTCTTCATACTATTCGTCCACATCAGCATATTAATTTTGGTATCAACAATTATATTATTTCAAATCTTAGTTTGTAGGTACCCATGTTTATTATCTTCATATTGGTGAGCATTGTTGATTGTGGTGGACTTCATACTAGTTTTTCATTTACACACAGTGAACTCCCTATTATGGTGTTGTCATTAAGAAGCGATGGACTCTGTGTTCAGATCCATAGACGATTATTGATCATATTTGGTGGATATGGAGGTTTATATGGACTCACACGTTTTGGCAATTGCACAACTAGACTCTTACACGTACCCGTGGAAGAGAATTTGAAGATCGTAAACGCATCAAGGCTTGCGAGGGAGTTGATTCATTGTGTAAGTCATCTGTCGACTTTTTCAATCCCTTATCATAGTGAATTTGTGTGTCTAGAAAATCCTAGGCTTTTCTCATTATGGGTTTTCTTGGTACATTGATGTGTCGTGTTATTATTTTTATTTTATCTTGTTATCACCTAGATGCATGTTTTTTGATAAGATAAAATTTGCTTAAGTGTTTAATGCAATAATCAACTAATTAGTGAATGTTAATTGTTTAAGTTAATTTAATTTTAAAAATTAATTTTTTTTGCTTTGTGCGGTTTGGACTATCCATATTAGAACCCTATATTTAGTGTAGGAGTTTTCACTCTCAGGTGAAATAGTCGATGGCACCAAGGATAAATTAATACCCGGAGGAGGCCTCAAGAGTCACGTTCCCTTTGATGTTTATCCCCGAGGTGGAAAAATAATAAGGTGAGGTCATGCGATACAGTTCTCAAGGAGGTATTTTATATTTTGTGGCACGTAGTTGACATTTAAGACACCTCATGATGTAGTCCGTGCGATCCTTTTGCATGGTAGTCAAGTAGTACGATCATTGAATTTTTTTTAAAAGAGGGTATGTCCACTCATGTGCGGTCCACGTTTGCCGCTCTGAATTTTATGTATGATCTTATGGATCTTGTCTTTTGTGACACACCATAAGTGTACTATGTCGAACCCTCTTTTGTAGACTTGGCCCTCATAGATGTTAAATTGGACTGTCGATCATCTTAGAGCGAATATGCCACTTGGAGAGGCATTGGGTTGGTAGTGGTTCTTGTGGAGAAAGTTCCATATGTCTTAGTATCATATTTTGTGTCCTACAATTTTCCCTCCATGGAATAGACCTCAAAGCACTAAGAAGGGATTTTTCGGCTAGTCATGATAAATATCATTTTTGTAGTTCCTTATGTCATGTCTATCATGGAGGTTAAGGTGACAAGTTTTTTTGGAAAATTATTTTAAGGCCTTGGGAGGAAGTCGAATTTGAGATGTCCGAATCACAAAGCTACCTCTTCTGAATAGGCCTAGTATGGTTGCAGTTTATCTTCCCAGATTTTCCATTTACCTAATATCTGACTGATGACTGGGATTGAATCTTCATAGGCTTTCAGTCGGTGATTCAATTCCAAGGAAATTTTGAGACCCAAGATGTAAGCCTTGTACTCGACCATGTTATCAATGCATTTGTAGGTCAGTTTGATAGCAACGAGGAGACACCATGAGTCGAGAGATATCAGAAGTATTCTGATACCAAAGGCCCTTTTATTGGAGGCTCTATCGAAATATACTTCCCAAATTTCTCTATCATTTAGGTAAAAGATGTCCTCATCGGGGGAGTTCTACCTCATTTTGGTCTTCTTCGTCTATCAGGGGTTGTCCTACGAAAAGGTTAAAGATGGATCGTCCTTTGATGGATTTCTATGTAACGTATGAGATTTCAAACTCGAACAACATCGGTATCCATTTGGATATTCGTCTAGAGAGAATGGGTTCCTAAAATAGATGTTTAAGGGATCCATCCTAGAGATGAGTCTCATGCTTAAGGACATCATGTTGTGTCATAGTTTTCGGGTGATTCATACTAGGAATACACAACCCTTTTCTAAGGAGGTGTATTTGAGCTCATAGGATACTAGCTTTTTGTTGATATAGTAGATGGAACATTACTTTTGATAACTCTGTACATATTAGGCTAATATGTCTCCGATCGCAATGTCAGTTACGGTCATGTAGATCAAGAGAGGTTTCCCTGGTTGATGAGGTACTAACATCCATGGGTGAGTAATGTATTCTTGTATTTTCTCAAAGTATTCATATAATTGAGCATTCCATTCTTTGGGTGAGTTCTTTTTTAGTAGTTGGAAGTTGGATTCATAGATGGTGGTAAGCTTGTTGATGAATCGACTTATGAACTATATTTGACCTAGGAACCCACCCTCTAACCTCTTTCTCTATTTTGGGTGGTGTAATTTCTAGTATGGATTTGACCTTGGTAGGGTGTACCTTAATTCCATCTTTATTGACAACGAATCAGAGCATTTTCCCTTTAGTTACTCCTAAGACACATTTTGAGGAAGTAGCCTCATTTTGAAGAAAAGTAACCTTTGGAAGAATTTTTGGACTGTTAGAACATATCCTTCAAGATAATTTGATTTCATGATCATATCATCTAAGTAAACCTCCATTTCCTTGTGTATGATGTCTTATAGGGTGGTTATGGCCTCTCTTTGGTAAGTTACACATGTATTCTTGAGACAATATAGCATAAAAATGTAATAATACGTCCCCCGGGGGTAGTGAACTCGATTTTCTTATGGTGATCAGGGTGCATATTCATTTGATTATAGCCGAAGAATCCATCAATGAAGGATTTAAGCATGTTATTGGCCATATTATCTGCTAACGAGTCGATGTGCGATATAGGGAAGTCATCTTTAAGGAAAGCCATTAAGATCCCTATAGTCTATGCACATTCAGACTTTTCCATTGTTATTGGATATTGACACTATGTTGGCTAACCAAGTAGGATATTTGATTACTCATATGAAACTGATCCTGAGATGTTTCTCTACTTCCTCCTTTACTTTTGAACACCAGTTGGGTATCAGCTTACGAAGTCTTTACTTGATGGGATTTTCATCTGGGAGAGTGGGTATCTCATGCATGATCATAGTTGGGTTAATTTCGGGTATGTCAATGGAATACCAAGAAAATACATCTACAAATCTTGCTAAGAGATCAATGAGCTCATTTTGTACCTTCTCATCCAGAATGGACCCTATTTGTAGCTCTTTAGGGTTCTGGGGAGTGTCCAAGTCTATGGTTAATGTGCCATCCTTGTTAGGATATATACATCTTTTTTACTTTGATCATGTTTTTGTAAGTCTTAAATTTTTTAGATCCACAGATTTATCACTATTATTTGTGAGTTCTAATCCAACATTTATTTCTTAATCATCACAACAACATACGCAGGAAAATAATAGAAATCACTATTTATTATTTCATCAAATGGAGGAAGGACAACATTGACAATAATTAAAAAAATCTTGTTTATAAAGGGCTACATTAAGAGAAGGGATAAGGGGGTACTGTTATGCTAACATGGCATACTCAAAGGGCCTTCGGATGACAGGTGTCGAGACGCGTTTGATGGAAGTCCAGTTGCTGATTATAATAATTCTCATGATGTCATTGATAAGATGGGTTGAATTCTATTGGGTGACCTTTGGATTGATCTTTGGGGGATCTAGGACCTTTCCATAGGCTACAGGATGGGGCACAAAATGTTCCTTTTGTTAGACTTTTTCTCTCATAGAGTGTGTATCTGGATTATTTGCTAGGACTACTACTTGTGAGTATATGGGAGTGCCTTAGAGAGAGACATCAGAAAATGATGGTGGCTTTCTTCATTACACCAATAGTCCCAATAGGGATGGTATCTCATATTCTGAGGATCAATTTAATTCAGTGCTTCAATGGGTGCGGCTATTGAATCTGGTATCGGAGGTAGAGAGTGGTTTGAGGGATGCTAACTAATCTTCCCCTTTTAGTACTGATACCTTGGGTTGCTGAGGCGGTGTATCAGTCGTGGAAGAAATCTAAAGGAGTTAGTGTCACAACCTGCCTATTTTAATACCAGGTGTCCAATCATCTACTAAAATATAATAGGAAACTCAGTATGGATCATTATCAGCATTAATGTCACAATAATAATATAAACTATAGAATAAGAATATTCCACACAACCACAACAAATGAAATAACCATCATGCGTAAATAAGTAATAAGGGATGTATAGGGGGCTTGAAGGTAATCCTGAGATTATGGATAATTCCCCCATTATCAACAGTGTTTTGGGATTAAGGAACTGAGGCAACTCAAGCATGGCATCTCAGTGTGGCAGCTCAAGCGTAGCAGCTCACACTTTAGCTTGTTGTGTTACTTAGTCATATGGTATCTTTGTTTATATTGACTATGAGCTATAACGGTTGTAATGATGTAACGAGAATAATAATGAGTTTTCGGGTGAGGTCAAACGGTACTCGCAAGAGACTAGGCTTGGCAGGGACTGGGAGAGCTTTCATGCTTTATCGAACGACCTCTCCGTGGGAACTTTAGAGGGACTTGGTTTGGAGGATTTAGAAGTGAGGCGCCATTGGGGCTTATCCTGCCCATCTTAGATACACCTGGTAAAACACCAAAGAACCCTTACCGTGGAACCTCGGGGGGAGCAACTTGGAGTTCCATCGGGCGTTGAGTTGTGAGCCAAACAAGCCTCTACTTGATGTCACATCCACTTTATCTGATGTCACTAACCAACAAGGGAATGTCAGACTTGCACTTGAGTAAACCACCGTGGTATTTGGGACCGTCAGACAGTTGGTGAGCCACCTCTGTGACAATATCCCCCTCATACACAATGGTTAGGCAAAAGTCATATCTTGGCATTTAATGTTTATGAAGTGGAGATAACTAGTGCATCAGGTTTTTAATGTTTGTGACATAAAGTATGATGGATGTCTTTCACAGGAATTAATGGCAGAGATGCCTCGGGGGTGGTGTGGGAGGCTATTTAAGGACCCCAACCATCTCTTAGGAGAGGATGATCTTTTTTGAGAGTTCAGAAGTTATTACTAGAGATAATATACATCGAAGATTATTATTACAAACCATAGAGTGTACTCACCCACCATTGTCATTTATTACGAGGCTTTTAATATTTGACAGAGATTCTTGAGGGTGGTTGTTGTGTTTTGGCTACCTTTTAAGGTGTATCTAGGGTGCTTACTTCTCTCTCCCTATAGCTAAGTTAGTTCTAAGTTCATTACTACCTTGTGATTTATACACGAGAGATTTGTGAGTTCAAACTGAGTCTATATTCATTGAGTAGTGTTTGTATGTGCTATGATTAATCAATACTGTTGCTATTTAACTTATCATTACTGTACTAAAAAATGGGTTATGCCTCCATCTTATCTAAACTACTTTCTTACATTTGGCGACTCTGTTGGGGAGGTATTATTCTAAGCAAGGTCTATGGCACAAGATAATGTTAATCGAAGGCTCAACTTTGATGACATCCAACACAATGAAGAACAAGCGACGAGAGAACTGGAGGCTCTAAGGGATGGGTCTCCTCGAATAGAGGTACCTCCAGTTCACGCGACGACAAGCGGTTCAGGGGTGATACAAGCTTCCACGAGTGCAGGGTTGGTTCCCGCTCATGTAGCACTCCTCATGAGTAAGTTTTATGAGTTTTTATAGAATTCGATATCTTTAACGATGTAGGGAGGATTCAAAGACAATTCCTTCGTAACACCATCCCCAATGACCCCATCGAGTGCAGATGTAACGGGAACAGTCCCGACAAGTATACCCTATGTTGTGAGGCAACACCTATGGAGGAGACGAGGAAGGAGATGCAAAAAGAGATGCTAAAATTAATTCAAGCCTCCTCGCAATCTTCTGGTGAGGTAGCTTCAGTTTCTAATGACTTTTGGACACCTTACCCCCAAGAATACAACGGCGAGCCCTATCCAAAAGTTTATATTCCTCTTATTTTTGAAAAATACACGGGGAAAGGTGGGAACCCGAAGGAGCACATTAAGCGCTTTGTTGAACACTTGGGGGCACATTGTAATAATAATAAGCTCATGTTAAGGGAGTTTTCTAAATCCTTAACCTATAAAACATATACCTGGTATTCTCATTTGGCTCCCAAGAGTGTTTCTACGTGGGAAGATATGCATGTTTTGTTCATCCAGAAGTTCTTTCTGGCGGAAGATGAGTTTACTTTGACCCAACTGTGGAGGGAGAAGCAACGACCGGGGGAAGAAGTGGTAGCGTACGTTCGAAAGTTCAGGGAAAGATACCTCGATGTGAGGGAGGAGGCCAAAGATTCCAAGTTATTGCAAATATGTGCGGAAGGACTTCTTCCTGAGTACATATATCATCTCATTAATGAAACGCACGAGGGGACTTTTTTGGCGTTCTTAAAAGCAGTAAGAAATATCTCCTTGGTGGTGCGATTGAATCTAGTGGTGGTATCCATGATGTTTAGGAAGTCGATACAAACTAAGGGGGGAGGTCTCAGCCCCCATGGGTAAGGTACACCGAGGGAGCAGATGGGGGCAAGGTGCTGAAGAAAGACAATAAGAGGAAGTTTGGAAGAGACAGGGAGGACCCACCACCATTGCCTTGTACGGTGGAGGAGGCCATAAGCTGTTACAACGCAATGGTCCAAGGGGGAATGATCTATGAACCAAAGGGAATTTTCGTGGGGGAACTCGATGTGGCGATAAGGGCGGATCCCAAATATTGCCAGATTCATCGGAAGATCCAGCATCCAACAGAGAGATGTTTCACGTTGAGGAGAATCATCGACAAGAACGTAAAGGAAGGGACATTGCAAATACCTGCGCAGAACATTAACAAAACCCTACTCCCAGCACATGGGGCCAATCTAGTGGTGGTCTATGATGAAGAGGCAGAGAGGGAAGAAAGGGAGCCATCAGCGAAGCAGGAGGAGTTCGAAGAAGCTTAAGAAGCCTGTACTGAGGGAATAGATAATGTAGTATTAGCCTACGATGAAGAAAGCACTAAGGATGTTGAGGATGTATACACCCTTGAAGGTGAGGAAGTAGACCTAGTCCTAAAGTACTGTGCAGTTTCAAAATCCCCAAAATTCGCCTGGTTCTTCGACCAAGTGAGGATACCAAAGGAGAGTAGGTTGGAGATAACCCAAGAAATACTTGATATTGAAAGGAAGAACGCAGTCCCTTCCCTGAGATGGAAGGGACCCATGGACAGTTTGGTGAGGAGGTTTCTGTCAGAAGTAAGCTTCAGCGATGTAAATAGGGCTGTAAGGTTCCCTCATAACAGGCCATTGTATATGATCGCCAACATCAATGAAATTAATTTCGCAAGACTCTTATGGATGGGGGAGCTTATATCAATATCATGCCAATCAACTCCTTCCACACAACCAATATCCCAGAAGAAAGGTTGGTCCCCATGCCTTTGGTGATTTCGAGGTATAATAACCAATCTTCCAAATCCATTGCATACGTCAATGTTGGGATTGTAATGGGAAATCTGAGTTCCCATATCAAGTTCCACGTAATAGATAGTGCAACTTCCTATCATCTATTAATAGGAAGGGAGTGGATGCACAACCAAGGGCTAGTTCCTTCTACATACCACTAATGCGCTAAGTCAAACATTAAGGGAACAGAGGTGACTATTAGGGCTATGAAGAGGCCCTTCGCTGTCCAGGAAGCTCACTTGGTGGACGCAACATTTTACACTGAGATAAAGGCGGATGTTCGGGTCCTAGAGAGAAGAATGGAGGGAGTATGGATTCCCTCGATCGGAGAAAGGATGGGGCCCTTGAACGATCGAAATAAGGAGGTTGCAAGCAGCACAAGAGTAATGACCGAGGATGCTCACCAGGTGGTCCCTCATCCCCAAAACATCTGATGAGGCACAGAGTGGATCCGATGGAGCATGAGGTCCAACGGAAAAGTGTGCTGAGACGATTTTCAGAAAAAAGAATAGTTAAGGCTTCTAGAGAGAAGAAGAGGAATGCAGCTACAGCTACCAGCATACAGTGCATTAATGTTATCACTAAAGAAGGAAAGGTGATATATCGATTATAATGGTGTAAACGGGCAGCTAAAGAAGCTGACAATGAGGCTGACCCGATATATATGAGTGTTTTTTAGTGGATCAGCGGGGATAATGTATGGTGATAGATAACTACAATGTACATGAATTTGTGGAGGAAATCATCGAGGAACTAGAATACATGGTGGATCAATCGAAACCACAGGCACAAGAACTAGATCAGTTGAACCTGGCGAAAGAAAAAGAGGACCCGAGGCCTACTTTTATCGCGAAAGATCTCAGTAAGGAGAAACGAGAGGCTTTAGTTATGTTGATTCGAGAGTTCATAGACATTTTTGCGTGGAAATATATGGCGATGGAAGGGATGGATGAGGGAGTCAGCAGTCACAAGTTGAACATACTTCCTTCAGCCATTTCGGTGAAACAAGCAACGAGAACGTACAAGCCTGAGATAGACTTAAAGATAAAGGAATAGGTCCAACACTTATTGGCGGCAGAGTTCATGAAATCGATACAGCACCCACTTTGGCTGTCTAGCATTGTCCCGATGGGAAAGAAAGACAAAAACCAAATAAGGATCTGTGTGGACTTCAGAGATTTGAATAGAGCTTTCCCTAAAGATGAGTTCCCTCTGCCCTCCATTGATAGCTTGATAGATGCAATGGATGGTCATGAGATGTATAGCTTCATGGATGGGTATATAGGGTACAACCAAATTAATATGGACCCCTCGGATGCAGAGAAAACGATATTCAGGACCCCGTTGGGAAATTTCATGTACAGAGTAATGCCATTTGGACTCAAGAATACTGGGGCTACTTACTAGAGAATAGTGATGGCCATTTTCCACGACTTCTACCACAAGTTTGTGAAATTCTTTGTGGATGATTTGGTCATCAAATCAAGGAAGGAGGAGTCCCATCTGAGTGATTTGAGGAAGGTGTTTGCCCGATATAGGAAGTATAAATTGAGGATGAACCCACTGAAGTACGTCTTTGGGGTAACAAGTGGGAAATTTTTGGTCTTCGTGGTTGATCGGCAAGGGGTACATATGGACCAGGACAAGTAGCGAGCGATCTTGGAGATGCTAAGTCCAAGAACGGTGAAGGAGCTGAAGAGTTTCCCTAAAAAAGTCTCCTATCTTGGGAGATTTCTGCTTGGGTTAGACGAGATGACACATCCGTTGAGACAAATGTTACGAAGGAACACAAAATTCAAGTGGGAGGAGGTTCACCAGGATTCACTCACTGGGCTGAAGAAGTTGCTCATTTCACTACAGATCATGGTTCCTTCGCAAGAAGGAATACCGTTATAGCTATACCTCACATCCACCACGAGGTCTGTGGGAGCTTTGTTGGAACATGAGATTGATGATGGTCGTTCTACTACCTGAGAAGAATCATACACGGGCCATAAGTCAGATATAGTAGCCTGGAAAGGTATTATTTAGCCTTAGTCTTTGTAGCACAAAAACTTAGACATTACATGTTGTCTTTTACAATTCATATTGTAACTAGATGTGATCCTATTAAATATTTACTAGCAAGAACGATATTGATTGGTAGAGCAGCTAGGTGGTTCCTCATCCTATCCGAATATGACTTGAAGTGTGTGGTTCCTCGCGTGATCAAAAGCCAAGCATACGCCGATTTGTTGGCAATTTTCCCCTCGGGAATGTTTGAGCCACCCAAAGAAAGTATTATAGGAGATGATTTGCATGCCATCCACCTAGACGCAACGGATGAGGAATGGACAATGCAGTTCGATGGATCTTCGGTAGAAAAGAAAAGAGGAGCAGGGGTTATTCTCTCAAAAGGAATGGATGAGATTTGCCTTTCCTACAAATTACATTTCCCTTGTTCTAACAATGAGGCAGAATATGAAGCATTGGTGTTGGGGTTGCTAGAGGCTCTTCGGAGGGGGAATCGTTCACTTTGCATCAAAGGTGATTATAATTTGGTGGTTCAGTAAGTGAATGGAGAGTCTCATTGAAGCACATCAGCCTGGCACCATATTAAACAATCATTCAGAGGCTCCTCTGCCAATTCCATCGGACAAAGATCAAGAGACAGCCCAGAACGATTAATCATCACCCAGACGCCTATGCCACCATTGCCTAGAATATGGTCATGAGAAACGATACAACTACCATCGTGATCTAATGAAGAATAGATCCTTCAATAGTATAGTCAATTTTATCGATGGAAGACGACGCAGACTCGAGGGGGAGATTAAAGGGCAATTGGAATCTAGGGATGGAGCGATGGGGCTGAGGTAATTAACCCAATACTTCACGAACCAAAGAAACCTTTACTTTAGGAACACAAGAGGATGGTTGTCGAGGTGCATCGACCCCGAAGAGTCAGAGAAGAGATTAAAGAGAAAACATGAAGAGCACTGCAAGACAACTGAGATACCCCTCTACCGAAGATGCAAAGAGAGGGGTATTTTTGGCCCAGAATGAAATATGATGCGAGGGAGTTGCAACGGAAATGCAAAAAATGCCAGTTATTGTTTGAAGCAGTTGGATGTCATTTCGTGGAAGCTCAACCTGATTGAAGACATCCATATATTGACTTTTTCAGGGATGGAGTTTCCCCAACACAGAAAATTGATGCGATGGGACTCAGGTAGAGGGCCCTGAGATTCTACGTTTAGGAGGGGAAGCTTTATCGAAGGGGATACTTCAACAGGCCATTACGTTGCATCATGAAGGAAGAATCAACCGAGGTCCTCAAACAGGCGCACGACCCAGGTCACATAAGAGGGGACAAGTTATATGACCAATTGATGACGTTGGGGGTATTATTGGCCAATAATGGAGAAAGACACTGCTGAGTTCGTTCGAAAATGCAAAGCTTGTCTACTTCATGGAAATATGATCCATGCCCCATCGATAGACCTACACTCCCTGGAAACGCCTTATCCTTTTCACACTTGGGCGTTCGACCTGGTAGGGGAAATACATCCTTCTTTAAGGGGGAAGATACGGATATTAGTATCAACAGAGTGCTTCACAAAGTGGGATGAAGTGATACCACTGAGAAGGGCAACAGCGGGGGTGGTGATCAATTTCATCAGAGAATATATCGTTTTCCATTTTTGGATCCCAAAGATTATCCTTTCAGATAATGGAACTCCTTTCGTCAATTAAGAAGTAACGATGCTCATAGACAAATACTCCATTGTCCATCATACTTCGACAGTGGCATATCCAAAGGGAAACGATCAGGCTGAAGCAACTAATAAAACTTCGGTTAATATCTTGGATAAAACTGTGGAGGATTTCCCAGGAGCGTGGGATGATAAGATACCAGTTGTATTGTGGGCCTATCGAACAACTAAGAGAAAGCCCATAGGGTATACTCCATTCTCCCTTGTCTATGGGGCCGAGGCGATTCTCCGAGTGGAGTTAGAAGTTCCCTCTGCTCGATATGCTTTGCGAAGTAGCATGCTCCCTCAGAATAGACATGTGAAGTTCTAAGTGTTGGATGAACATAGAGATAATGCGATTCAACACTTTCAAATTTATACGAAACAGCTCTCCCGGGCATATGACAACTTAGTGAGACCAAGGAAGTTCGTAGAGGGAGACCTTGTGTTGAAAGCAACAGTGAAGCACATTAGAGGATTGACCCTACCTAAGTTTGCAACGAATTGGGAGGGACCTTTTATTGTAAAATAAGCTCATGACTCAGGTTATTGCTTAATTTATAAGATAGAAGAAGACAAACCATTCAAGATTAACAATAAATGGTTGAAGGTATATCATGTGTAAGCAATTAGATTTGAACCACTGATGTATCTAGCTGTTGTTATGAATACACAACTTTTTTTATGATAAGTATGCAAGTTCTTTTTATTATAACCCAAATGGAGATGAAATAGTCATCTAACATCATAGCAGTTGTAACACATAGAATTGACATGGAAAACACACATTTTTCTTCATTAATAAACTTTGAGGCTTACAAAATTGGGAGCTATTGCCCAAGAGTTACACAAGAAGAATAAAAAGAAGAAAAATATATACAGAAGTTCATTAGTCTAAGAGGAACCATAGATCTGGGGAAGAGAAAAAATTTCCAAGAAGGCCTGAAGAAGCTGTCAGGCAAGATTATTGGGCATTCATAGAAACCTCCAGCCTCGTTTGCGCTTGTGTGCGCTCGATGAGGAGCTTCTCTCATTTCAAATTTGAAGTGCGCAGAGCTTCTTCGAGGTCCTTAACCTCTTTGTCAACGGCTTCAAGAAGAGGTGCTAACTTAGCCAACTTGGCTTCCTCAGCCCGTTGATCCTCCTGATGTTTTCGGAGCAGTTCCCTCTAGCTATCCAGTCATTGGCTCTTCAAAGTTTTCAAATGCATAATAAGATAATCAAGATGAAAGACATCACGTCCCAACTCCTTCAGGTGACTCAATAATTAGTTAAAGAGGGCTCTAGTAATAGTGTAGGTTGGAGTACTGTAACTCATCACATAGATATTAGAATATAGGCAATCCACGGTAAACATTTCGGGATGGTGGTTCGCAAGTAGCTCAACTACCAAGCGATGGTTGGTAGGCATCTGAGGAGAACGCTGGAGCACCATCAGGCAAAAGGCATGAGGAGTCAAGTCAGGCAGAGGAAGCTCACGGCCATATTCGCTCTCAGCAGCAGCACCGATCGTGGAACCTTGATCATTGTGGCTGGAATCTTCTGAAACAACGGGTTCCCACTGGGGCGAGGAGGTACGAGAAAGAACTGGTGAAGAATTCTCCCGAGCAATGTGAGAACTGTTAGAGGAAATAAGGAGTTTATGAAAAATCTTAACAAGTGTTTTCATTGTTAAGTCACCAATATAGGTGGAGTCTATGAACAATCTTAACAACTGTTTTCGTTATTAAGTCACCGATATAGGTGGAGTTTATAAAAACTCTTAACAAGTGTTTTCGTTGTTAAGTCACCGATATAGGTGGAGTTTATGAAAAATCTTAACAAGTGTTTTTGTTGTTAAGTCACCGATATAGGTGGAGTTTATAAAAAATCTTAACAAATATTTTCGGTGTTAAGTCACCGATATATGTGGAAGTTTATGAAAAATCTTAACAAATTTTTTCGTTGTTAAGTCACCGATATAGGTGGAGTTTATGAAAAATCTTAACATAGTGTTTTCGCTGTTGAATCGCCGATATAGGTGGAGTTTATGAAAAAACCTTAACAAGTGTTTTCATTGTTAAGTCACCAACATAGGTGAAGTTTGAGAAACTGGGAAATATAGAGAAATTAGCAAAGTACCTCAGCAGTAACATCCGCGAGCATAGGAGCCACCGTGGAAGCTTCAACGGTTGGCAAAGATCCCTCGCCAACAAACGGTACCAAGGCCAACAAAGGGGCTTCTCTAAAAGAACACGAGGAACCTCCAGGAGATGCCCTAGCATGGACATACACTGAAGAATCACCACGCGGGACAGCAGCATCAACCTTGGCCTTGGAAAGGAAAAATCCACTCAGAGCAAAGGGTGGGGTAAGGGTTGGCGAAAGATGCAAATACAAAACCAAATGTTAGACACAATAAGAAAGTGCAGGAAAAAGATAACAATATGTCTAAGCATTACTTACCCCCATTATGGAACCAAAAATGGGAATTGCAGTCGAGGGTATTGCCAGTGCAGTGGGAAGGAGAATGTTAGCTATCAGAGACACCACTTCCACCTAAAACATCCCAACTTATCATAAGGATAAACAAAGCAATAGGACAAGTAAAGGACGTGAGACTTGACAAGAAATTTACCTCAGGGGCACTCTCCTCGACCACAACGATGGGAAGAGGTACCTCTTGCTCGGATGGTAATTCAGAAGAGGCTGGAGTAGTTTCCTCTGATTGGGTAGATATTTCAACAGATCCAACGGTGGTAGTCCCCGCAGCAGCATCTTTAGCCCGTTGGGAGGACAAACTCTGAGAGTAGGTAAGGCATGTCATGGGGGAACGGGGAGGAGTAGTATCGACTTGAGAGACATCGAAATTTCCCCCACGAAATGGCTCATGGGGGAACTAGAGGGATTGGGCCTTTCTTCAACTCCCTGCACCAAAGTTATCAAAGAAAATAAGCAAATGCAGCTTGCCTTAAGAAAAGGGGAATAAGAATAAAACATGCACACATACCTGAGATCCGGAGGGAGAACGAGAAGTTTTAACCACTGGTGAAGGAGGGGAGGAGGCAGTAACAGCGAGAGCTGAGGATGGAGGTATCTCGGCTGTCCATTTCTTCTGAGACTTAGTGCCCAGAGTTTTCTTCCTTGCGCCCGTTGCATCAGCACCTTGAGGTACCCTCGACCTTTTTCTCCTTTTGTCCATTGGACGAGTTGGATCAACCATGATCTTTGGGAAGGCAGCCAAAGGAGGAACGACGATATCACGTCATTGAAACTCAGCGTTTATTCATTCTACCTCTGTTAGGGCTTTCATTCTCAACTCGTCGGCCTTTTCTGCAACCATGGTAGGGGGAACGGAGGCAATAGGGAATGCCTTCAAAGGATTTTGTGCTTGAGCTTGGGACTTGGATTTCGAGGAAACCCCACATTTGGATTTCTTGGTCTTTTCAGCAGGTGACTAAGAAGGCCCTTCTCCTGTTGCAGCTTCAGTCGAAGGGGAAGTTTTTTTAGGAGTTGCAATGGCCTTGGGCTTTGTGGTGGAAGTATCGATCATTGGGAAATGAGGGGGTGTCCCCTGGGGAGATTCTTTAATGGTTTTACTTAAGGGAAACTCAACTCCAAGCACGGAGTTCCCCTTAAGACCCAGTTCGGAAGAAGAGAAAGAAAAGACTGGGGAATATTGGGGGGGTGGGGGGACTGAATATACTCATGAATCATTCTCAACTTCCCCAAATGGAACTCGGTGGCAAAAGAGGTGAATATATCCCCCTTCCTAGTGTAACTAGGAAGGGTGACCCGCCCGTCGATGGTATAAGTCACACCAAGCACCGCTGCTGCAGTATAGAAGGTGCAAGCTTCAGCAAAAGTGGCCCTTGTGTGGTTGTGTTGAAACACAAGTCGAGGGGCCCCCTGATCAAACCCGAACTACCTGCTACATCTGTTATGGTTGTAGGGTTGTGAGGTGTATCCCCATTCGGTATATGAAGGAAGAAACCCAGGAGTGAATATAAGCACTACGACCTGATAGGGATCTTCTACAGCTGGGATGAACTTGACCATTGAGGCTGCAGAAGGAAAGAAATTCCAACTATGGGCGAATGTAGACTCACTGTATGGCCTCATCACAAAGGAGTCCAAATGATCAAAAACTTCCATTATCTCCTTTCGACTTTTTTTCATGGAAACATAAGAGGCGTGGGGGCTTGATTCCTTGGCTCACGGGCAGAGAAATAGACTTGGCGGCAATGGCAGGAAAACAGGTGTAAAGGAAGCCCGCCAAAATGATGGTGTTGGAAAAATTGGCCAAGTTATAACGACCCAGTGATCGTGCCATGTCGACGTGGGTTCATTCCAACCAGGTATAGAGGGACCCCAAAGCAATGGTGGCCAGAGGAAGGTTGAAACCTGATAGAGTTGAATTTTCGGTATATTTTTTGCGTCGTCGTTTGAAAATCTCCTCTAATCAAAATCCTCAAATTACCTACAAAATATAACAAACTCAAGTGTAGAGGTAAGTAAGGGTATCAATCCACATCAAGTGGGTAAGCTAGAGACAAACTCAATTGTAATTCAATTTTATTTTCTTCTTGGAATTTTTCTTTTTCTATTTTTTTTACCTTTTTCAAATATTAAAACAATTAGGTGAGGTGAGGTGAAATAATACTAAACTAAAATGAAAGATCCAATTACAAACTAAAAAGTGACTAAAATAAAAAAAATAAAGTCTAACACCTCAAATTTTGGCTATTCTAACTAATTAATTTAATTAATTGAATTCTCCCAAATTAATATCAAAATTACAAATCAAATCTCGTTGCAAATGTAATTATAATAGCAACTTTTTAAAATATCAAGTTTAACACCCCACAACTCTAGAAAATAGATCTACACTCGTTTTAATTAATCACCCGCTACAATCGATCGATTAAAACTTGTATAAATCATATAAAATGAAATTGGAGTTGAAATTTAAGGAATAATACCACACTTAAGAAACCCATATCTCTAGTTCGAATCTAAAATGGGTATTATAACTTAGAAATTTGATTTTCTCTCGAAAATCATATACCATATCTCGGGGCATAAATTCAAGGGTGGGGGATCAAAATTAATATTCAAAGAGAATTTTCAAGTAATCAAACTAATTTAATCAAAATAACATCAATTAAAGGTTCACCCCGCCCCTTAAAAGGGGATTTAGCCTAACATCATATTAAACATGATAATCAAACATTCAAAGGCTAATAAAATAAAGTGGAAGAGAAGAACAATTAAACCAAGTTTCTTCGAGTGAAATTTGACTCCAATCCTTGAATTTGCAATTTACGTCCCTCCAATTGAGCATCCAAGTGATTTGTAATTAAATAATCACTCAATTAAATCTCTTACAAAATTTAAGCTCACAAATATCTAACAAAAATAAAAATAATAAAATAAAGCTATTTACAAAATGGTGTTTATCCTAATTTATTTTCTACACTAAACTCTCTCTCTCTAGAATTCTCTCTACAAATTCCTTTTCTAAAAACTCTCTTCACATTGAGTCTTCCATTCTTTAAATAGTAGGTATGGAGCATGGGGTAATTTTAGTATTTGGGAGTGCCCATATGCATGGCAAAGGTGTGAGGTAAGGAAGGTGTATGGGTGAGAGAATTGGGTGACAAAATCTGATATGGTTAAAAAAGGGTTTGATGGTTATTTTTGAAAAAGGGAAATTAAGTTAGTTAGAGGATTAAAGGGGTATTAACACATGTGGGCAATTTGTTTTATTTGTTTGTCTTTTGAAATGTTAACAGGTGGAAACCGTGGGAAGCTTAAAAATGGGTTTTTGGTTTTCAAATGGGTTTGGGGGTTTCATGGGTTATAGTTTTTGAGTTGTCTATCCGGGTTTTGAGATTTGCTGCTCCAGGTAGGTTCGGGTTATGGCAGGGTCACGCCGGAAAAAGGGGATGGTTGGAATGACCCGCTCGAAGCTGCGTCGCGATGGGTGCAGGGTGCATGTCGAACCAGAGGCACCGTGGGTTGGGGCGATTTGGTTCGGATTGTGGGTTGGGGTAGGTGGATTTTGGTTTGGTTATGGTGGGTATGGATATTGGTTATGGGGGTTGAGGTTGTTGGATGAATTAATGGAGGTGGGTGTGAGGAGAGAGAGAGTGAGGTTAGGAAGAAGATGATGTGTGGGGGATTAGTGTGTGTGTGAGGTGTAGGGTGTATGGTGGGGATGAGGGTGTGGTATTAGTTTAGGGTGTTTGTGAGTGTACGATGTTTATGTGTGTGTGTTTAATTTATACCCAACTAAAATAATAAAGGCTCAACTAAAATTAATAAAAATAAAAAATAAAAATTAACTAAAAATAAAACAAACTAAAAACAATAAAAAAATATTAAAACTAAAAAAAAAAATCCAAAGCTACATAAAAACTAAAATAAAACAAAAGAAATAAAAACTTAAAATCTAAATGAAAACTAAAGTCCTAAAAAAATAATCTAATAAAACTAAAAAATCTATTCCTAATAAAATAAAAACTAATAAAAATACATATACACTAATAAAGATAAAATAGAAAAATAGAAAATGTAACCTAAAAATTCTAAATAAATTTAAAATAAAACCTAAAAATAAAACGACTCAAACTAAAAATCTAAAAAATATTAAAAAGGGACAAACTAAACACACATGGGGTGGGGTAGGTTTAGGCTAGGTTTAGGTTACGGGAATGGGAAAATAGATCCATTTTACTGCAAGTTGTGTCGAAATATGCGTTTGAACACCGCAACGTGCATTTGACCCACAAAATACACAATAAAGCGCATAAGACCCAAATTGTTGAGAATTAGTAACTAAAATACGTCTATTCGGGGTATAAAATGTACACTTTTGGGTGCTTATCAAAACCATTGGCCAAACGAATGGAAATATTTATAAGGTCCCTCATGGGCTGATCGTTGGGATTCCCATTCAGGAAGAAGTGTGAAAGCAACACAAGTATGTAGGCTAGTAGTTTCAGGGATGTACCTCTACCTCGGTCCATTGTAGCATTGACATCTTTCGGGGTTAGAGCTTCAAAAAAATATCTGATGAGGGGATTAAATGTGGCTTTGTTCGAGGAACTAGTGCAACTGTGGCAGATTCGATCCAGCTCGGCTCGATCAGAAATCTCTTTGGCATCCAGGGCCTCATCGTGATATGTGAACTCACCCATTGGCTCAAAGCCAAGGAGCTCATAAACGTCCTCCAACGTAACGGTGAACTCTCCCCACATAGAAAAGACCGTGTGAGTTGTGACGTTCCACCTGAAAACTAGCACTTGGAGCACCACGTTGTGCTTGAAAAGGGTGAACTCCCCAAACCAGTAGGCTCGATGAAGCCCAAGCTTTGTAATAGAAGCAACGTAAGAACTCTTCATATGTGTATGCCAGGCAGTGAAATGGGTTGGCGACCCCCCAGGTGCTTCGAAGTCAATCTGAGAATAGGGGAAGTCATCATGGTCTAAACGAAAGCACAGAGTCCCCTCTGGGGGAAGATAGCCCCACTTTGATGAATCCATATCCTCATCACTCAACAGTAAAGGGTCAAACTTGTATGAGAAATGGAAAGCCTTGCATGCATTAGAAAATTTATCATCTTCGCTAAAGATGGGAGCCCGACGATAGAAGCGTAGTTGCTCTTGACGAGCAGCATTCAGGGCAGCGGCGCTAGGGACAACAGCGGTGCTAGAAGTAGCAGAGAGGGAGCCTGGATGAGAAGTGGTGGTGGAAGCCTTATAAGCACTTGAAGAAGCCATAGTAGAGTGGCGATGAATGGCACAGCTGGGTAAGAAGGGCTAGAAATAAGGAGGGAGGAGCACAACCATAGGTGGAGGCGCAAAAGGATGGGAGAGGGAAGAAACTGGGTAAAGAGTTGGACAACAATGGAGGTTTTCACATAGTTTTCTCTCTCTGAAG
Source organism: Sambucus nigra (assembly GCA_949130495.1). Taxonomy (NCBI): domain Eukaryota; kingdom Viridiplantae; phylum Streptophyta; class Magnoliopsida; order Dipsacales; family Adoxaceae; genus Sambucus; species Sambucus nigra. Next base: position 575,899,284 of record OX422209.1, read on the forward strand.
AAGACGGGAGCTTGAAGAAGATGAAGGAAAGAGAAGGGTTTTAAAAATGAGACGTTTGAAACTTTTTAAAGAACCCGTCTGTTGAGTTTCCCACTACCATACGTGCAAGGCCGCCTATAATCATTTCAAGTAGACATGTGGCACTTTGGGAGGTGTTTTGACAGCTGAAAAGACAGTGCCATGTCATTTACGAAGCGACGCCTGGGGAATAGAAATGGATGCCTTCTTCAGCAAGTTTGAGTTTTGGTGCTAGAATTTTTGTCAAACATATCCAATAACTACCAACAGAAAAGATGTCCCAACGGTTCAAAAAAGCTATGATCTCCCCTCGCCATAAGTCCAAACGATGTTTAAATCGTGACTCGGCTACATTGGGGAGAATTTCTACTTTTTCGAACATAGCGAAAGCGTTACAAGGGATAATTCCACTTACTAATAATCAAAATGAGTATTTGAGAAGGTTAGCAGGTCTTTTGGAAGAATTTCGAATAAAAAAGTTAGAGCGGTTGAAGCTCAGTGTCAGGAAAAAGTGGCGATGCCCATTTGCCAATGCCCCAATAAGCCGTAGCGCTTCGGTCCAGGTACCTCGGGGAGAATTTTACTTTTTCCTACATGTTCTAATGTGGTGGTTCTAACAAGGGAAAAGATGCCAAAAACTTTTCACATAGAAGGTTTATTGGATTGAGAAGTTTTCATGTAGACATTTCTTATTCCAACAACAAATCTCTCCACGAATGGGTAAATGTAGAGGGGGCTTGAAGGTAATTCTTAGGTTAGGGATAATTCCCCCATTAGCAACAGTGTTTTGGGATTAAGGCACTGAGGCAGCTCAAGCGTAGTAGCTCGTACTTTAGCTTGTTGTGTTACTTAGTCATATGGTATCTTTGTTTATATTGACTTTGAGCTATAACGGTTGTAATGATGTAACGATAATAATAATGATTTTTAGGGTGAGGTCAAATGGAACTCGCGAGAGACTAGGCTTGGCAGGGACTGGGAGAGATTTCATGCTCTATCGAACGACCTCGCCGTGGGAACTTTAGAGGGACTTAGTTTGGAGGGTTGAGAAGTGAGGCACCGTTGGGGCTTGTCCTGACCATCTTAGATACACCTGGTAAAACACCGAAGAACCCTTACCGTGGAACCTCGGACATAGCAGCTTGGAGTTCCATTGGGCGTTGAGTTGTGAGCCAAATAACCCTCTACTTAATGTCACATCCACTTTATCTGATGTCACTAACCAGCTATGCAATGTCATACCTGCACTTGAGTAAACCACCTTGGTATTTGGGGCTTTCAGATAGTTGGTGAGCCACCTCTATGACAATAGCCCCCTCACACACAGTGGTTAGGCAAAAGTCATGTCGTGGCATTTAATGTTTATGAAGTGGAGGCAACTAGTGCATCAGGTATTTAATGTTTGTGACATAAAGTATGATGTATGTCTTTCACAGGCATTAATGGCAGTGTTGCCTTGGGGGTGGTGTGGGAGGAAATTTAAGGACCCCGAACCACCTTTGAGGAGAGGATGATCTTTTTTTAGAGTACATAAGTTATTACTAGAGATAATATACATCGGAGAGAATTATTACAAACCATAGAGTTTACTCACCCACCATTGTCATTTATTACGAGGCTTTTAATACTTGATAGAGATTATTGAGGATGGTTGGTGTGTTTTGGATGCCTGCTAAGGTGTATCTAGGGTTCTTACTTCTCTCTCCCTCTAGCTAAGTTACTTGTAAGTTTATTACTACCTTCTGAGTTATACACGAGAGATCTGTGAGTTCAAAATGAGTCTATCTTCATTGAGTAGTGTTTGTATGTCCTATGATTAATCAATAGTGTTGCTATTTAACTTATCATTACTGTACTCAAAAAGGGGTTACCCCTCCATCTTATCTAAACTACCCTCTTACATGGGAGAACCGAATAAACCATTGGTCACCAAATACCATCCACGGTATAAATCGAATAATAATAGAATATGAAAGAGTAAATATCTGACAAAATATAAAAGTCTTTAGTAAGATAAAAACCTATCATCTATGGGCAAAACGCCCAATAGTAAATGGAAATAGTTGTTCATATACTGAGTAGAATCGGATGAATCATCTAATGAGGATATAGCATCCACAACTACTATCGACAAGAACAGATCTATCCATGTTGTCCCAGCTACTGTTGGTGCACACCTGGGGTGTGAAAAGGGAAAAAAGGAAAGACAAAAAGAAAACTGTGGGTCAAAGGCCGTAGAGTAGAAAATAATTTTGTAACTAATTAATTGTATTAAATTGTTAAAATAGTAGTGTATTGCTTTCAAGATTAATCGGTCGCACTCCCTTAAGATAAACCTAACCTATTATCTACAATGCGCCAATAATGTTTTCATTTTATTTATCTTAATAAACTGCCTAGTCCAACTAGGAAACATAATCGCTATTTAGGACCAACCCTTCTAATACTCTTTATTTGTCAATTCTAACTATGTAAGGACATTATTTTATAAGTTCGTTATCAATTTATTATGTCGTATACCATTACAACCGTCGAAGAAGTTTAAGAGCAATCTACATCAAGACAAATCCGAATATATCAAGGTTCTTCATCAAAAAGACTCCACAAAGTTTACTTTGATAACGTTATGTTTTAAATACCTTAACTCTGCACTTAGAGCTTTGGGATATTTTTTCAAAATATTTTCTAAGTGTTGGAGTGGACTTTTTTTGTCAAAATTTGAGAATGAGTAATTTTTTCTATGTCCTGTAGCGTACCTCATTTTTCACGCCAGGTCGTTCAAGCGTGATGTCATCACGTTCGAGTGACATGTTGATGTCGCGCGATGTCGTTCAAATAACACATGTACGTCATTCGCAAGAGATCCCTATTTCGTTCGAGGGAGTGAGGTGGCACATTTTTCTATAAATACTCATTAAATGGTTTCATTTTCATTAAGAAGTCCCAGTGTTTTAAAAGACAGAAAAATGCGAAACTGCAGAATCCTTTTAACTTCTTCTTTTAGGGTTTAATCCCTTTTTGTTTTTCAAATCACAAAAATCCCATATTCTTTGGTGAATTAGTTTAGTGTTCAAGAACACACTTTTCTTTTGATCATTCTTTATGGGGAGAACTCTACAACCGGAGAGCCGCGTGTTATTATGGAGGGAGTCTCTGTGAAGATTGGACTGCGTGTCCATATGGATTCCCTGAGTGTGGATTCATTGCTGAAGATAGAACTGCGTGTTCTTGTGGAGTAGCTGCGGTTGTTCCATTGCTGACGACGTTGACCGACTCCTTTGGGTATTCGTGTGTCACCCTATTTCATTGTAATTCGTGTAATTTATTATTTACAAATTATAGTGAAATAAAAGATTTTGCCTTGCGGGGATTTTTTCTGAAATTTGTGTCGCATGCTTTATTTATTTATTTATTTATGGGTTGACACACGCACAGACGTAGTTGCATGTTTAGGGACTGAATTGATTTGGTTTAAAAATAGACTCTAATTAAATAAGTGTGCCAAATTAGAAATTTGCAAATTTAATCAATTATCACACAGTCATACGTTTTACAAATTAGTATCAGAGCGGGTTACGCTAATTTATCACATGATCTTTGTTTTTCGCAAAAAATTGTGTGATTTTGACTTTCTTTAAATCATTTTTTGTGAAAACAAATCGCATTTTTTTCGATGGAGCACTTATGTAATCGGATACCCCCCCTTTGATGACACGAGTAAGACTTTTGATAATATAAATCGTTTGAATTTGACGTTTGCTAAAAGAATTGATTTTTTGGAAAAAGAAAATTCTCATTTTAAATCCGCGATGGATCTTTTATAAACGGTTCAAAATCAAAGACATTTTTATCGTGAAAAATTTGTTTCTTTGGACCATGAATTTAATGCTTTAAAATTTTCCAAAAAGAGGAGTGTTGAGAGAGTCCTATCTTTAGAAAAGGAATTGGAGGACTTAAAAAATTCTAGGGTTTCCGTTTGTACCGTCGAGAATAAAAAATTAATCGATGATTTTACGGCACGTGAAAAGACCCTTAGGGATAAGTTTGTTTTAATTGAGGGAGAGCGTGATAAACTATTAAGTTTAATTGAAAATTTAAAAAAGAAATCCCTATCTTTTGAAGAGTCTAATTTTTTTCTTGAATCAAATATTTTGAAGTTAAAAAATGATTTGAACGATTCAAGTGGGTTTGATAGTGATGGTAATGGCTCATCTTGTTCTCATGCTTCTAGTGCTAAAGCCAAAACCATTATTTATTTTAGAAGGTCAATTAGTCCCAAGGACGTTAGAAAATATCACACTTTAGGTAACATTCCACCCGTTTACACATGTTCATATTGTGGTAGGAAAGGTCACCTTAGGAGTTTTTATTTTGATCTTGAAAAAAATCCTAGGACGTTTATGTCTAGTGTTCCCTTGGTTCCTAAATCCCCCACACGAAGTTTCACATCTATTTGGGTTAGGAAATCACTTTTAGAGGCACTATATTTTAGACAAGTTGATTCCCGTTTGCTTGCACATGATTCTTCTCTTGACATATCATATAGATGACTATGTTCGCATGTTTGTCATATGCTAGTTTTTGTTTCATGATATTTATGTTTGCTAGCGTTGTGATATGTAATTTTTGTATTAGATTATTATTTTTTGAAAATTTTGAAAAATACAAAAATATTTTATTTTGATAAAATTTTGAGAAAATCCAAAAAGAGTTTTGTATTTTGTTTACACCGTTTATGGATGGACCCTTAGGATGACCGATTCAACATCATTCCATTTTCATGTGACTATTTTAAAGTGTTTTGAGACAATATATCATGTCATCTTTGTGCTTTATAATGTTTGGAGTCATTGAGATGTAATTAAGTGCTACTTCCTACATGTTTGACTCATGATTTCCTTTATTGCACACATGCACGGATTTGTTTGATTATTGTGTTTGTCTTATCACATGTTGGTTGGGTGTTTTCACTTCAATCCTGTCCTTAAAACGAACCAAGCGCGATAAAACTTGACAAAAAATTTGTGCATGTAAGAACCATTTGGCGAGGTTGTGTACTTTATTTGAAAACGGTGAAGGGATAAGAAAGGTACTCATCTATCCTTTGCGATTAAACCACCGAAAAAAATTTGAAGGCAATAAAAAGAAATTAATGACAAAAAGGGGCCATTAGGTTTTTGCACCAATTCTCCAATGTTTGAGAATTTAGATTACCTCTAAAAGAAAATATGGATGAGGGAGTTTTGGATGAATCTAAAACGGGTTTGCATGTCCTTGAAAGTATTGAAATAACGTTAAATTGTTTTGGACGTTATTGGTGTGGAAATCATTTAGACTTTGATTTGTTGATTTGTATAAGACGATGTCATCCAAATTCAACAATTTTTACACCTAAGGATACTTTTTATTTCCATTCGTTAGGGGTACACATATTCATAGTGCATATATGATTGATTGAGTTTATTTACCTATCTAATGTGTTCGCACCCATACATTCTGTTTCTATGACTTGGTTGTTTTAGCATAAATCCTTGGTGTGTGATTTTTGGTATCTTATTTCTGTACGAAAAATTTGAAAAATCAAAAATAGTTTGTGAAAATTTTTTAGATACTCCTTTGCATGCGCGTAATTTGATTCTTGTTTGCTATGCATTTTATTGTGACACTCCATGTTTTGATTGTTTCTTCTTATCTGTTTATTTGGGGACATCATAAAAAGGGGAAGAAAGAATTATCATGTTATGGGGGAGTTTTTGCATTATGGGGGAGATTTGATTATATTGATTGATTTATTCTTATATCATTTCAAACTCGATGCATCACGAAGGTATTTGTTTTATCTTATGTGTGTAGGTACAAAGATTGAAGATCATTATGATGCACACCCTGATGAAAAAAGCTTTGAGATTTGATGAAGATTTTTTTTGAAGAACAATTTGAGATCTTGTAAATTTATTCATAGGAGGGTACATTTGTGTAGGGATTTTGGTATTTGACAATTCTGATGTTTTTATGTATGTACCGGCATAGACATAGGGGATATTTGTAACGACATTATTTTATAAGTCCATTATTAATTTATTATGTCGTATACCGTTATAACCGTCGAAGAAGTTCAAGAGCAACCTACATCAAGACGGATCCGAATATATCAAGGTTCTTCATAAACAAAACTCCTCAAAGTTTACTTTGGTAGGGTTATGTTTTAAATACCTTAACTTTGCACTTAGAGGTTTGGGATATTTTTTCAAAATATTTTCCAAGTGTTGGAGCGGATTGTTTTCCTCAAAATTTGAGAATGAGTAATTTTTTCTATGTCCTGTAGCGTACCTCATTTTTCACGCCAGATCGTTCAAGCGAGATGTCATCTCGTTCGAGTGACATGTTGATGTCATGCGATTTCCTTCAAACGACACGTGTACGTCATTCGACCGAGATCCTTATTACGTTGGAGCGACTGAGGTGACACATTTTTCTATAATACTCATTAAATGGTTTCGTTTTCATTAGAAGTCCCAGCGTTTTGAAAGACAGAAAATTGCGAAACTGCAGAATCCTTTTGACTTCTTCTTTTAGGGTTTAATCCCTTTTTTTTTAATTCACAAAAATCCCATATACTTTGGTGAATTGTTTTGGTGTTCAAGAACACACTTTGCTTTTGATCATTCTTTGTGGGGAAACTCTACAACTTGAGAGCTGCGTGCTATTTTGGAGGGAGTCTCAGTGAAGATTGGGCTGCGTGTCCATGTGGATTCCCTACGTGTCGATTCATTGCTGAATATAGAATTGCGTGTTCTTTTGGAGTAGCTGCGGTTGTTCCATTGCTGACGACGTCGACCGAAACCTACGGGTATTCGTGTGTCACCCTATTTCATTGCAATTCGAGTAATTTATTATTTACAAATTATAGTGAAATAAAAGGTTTTGCCCTGCGGTGATTTTTCCTGAAATTTGTATCACATGCTTTATTTATTTATGGGTTGACACACTCACACATGTAGTTTCATGTTTAGGGGTTGAATTTATTTGGTTTAAAAATAGACTCGAAGTAAATAAGTGTGCCAAATTATAAAGTTGTGAATTTAAACAATTATCACACAGTCATACGTTTTACAAACTACCTTCACTGAGTGTTCATTTATAAACAGTAATTTAGTGACACACTTGTTATAATTAAATAATCACATATTAAACATACATAAGTACACTCGTGCTATAAATACATGTACACACTATATTAATTAAGGATGCATATATATATATATATACTAGGGTGTACCCGTGCCGATGGCACGACGGTAAATTGACTCTCAAATATTTCTGGTTTTATTTTATGCTGTTATACACATGCCGATGGTACGATGATAAATTTACTCCCAAATATTTGTAGTCATTGAACACTCACACTCGCATAAGTCAATTTTCCTTCAATATGTTCCTAAACTAACCTAAACACACGCACACACTCAACATTCTTATACCCAATTCCTTAAACCTTAATGCCTTACACCTGCTACACCCCACACCTACCACAACCCAAGTTCACCCATTACCCGTCCTTCCCACTACTCCTCCCAACTAACCGCTAATCCTTACCTGCTAATACCCCCATCTTACCTAACCCACTGACGTAACCTTACAACCCTTGCCTTCTCCAAGCCAACCCTCACCCACCAACCTCCTCCCACCACTCATGCAAACCAAGAAGCCATGCAAACCAAGAAGCCATACTCCCTGCCTACAAAGTAATGAGTCCATTTCAGAGAAATCAAAAAGCTCCCAATAAATCTGAATTTCAATAAAATATTCAATTTCGAATACAAATCTTTGAACTGAAGTTAAATCTCTTACAAAGACAATTGTACTTTTTCATTTTCTTGCATGTTTGCTTCTTCCACATCAAACCAAAAATAGAGCAAGTTCAATCCACACTATAACTTAGATCCTAGTATGTAGATACACAAAATAATTCTAAGAAATAAATTATAGAATTAAAAAGGCTAAGGGACACACTAACCCTCATGAGTTTCTCTAGATGTAGTCGCCATGTTAGTTACATAACTCGCTTCTCCAATTTATTTTTGGCAGCTTAGACAGCGCATGTTTCTCTAGCAACCTCTATTTGAGACCAACGAATATTAACTATAATTGACATTACACATAATAATGTTGTTATACATTGATGAACTCAGGAATTTGAAATTCAAAATATATGTATATATTTTAGATTGCCACAGAAATTCCAAATATAGATTATTGTAAGAAGATATATAAAAGAATTCCAAGAAATAAATTACAAAATTAAAAAGTTTATGGAACAAACTAACCCTCATGCGTTTCTCTAGATGTAGTTGTTAAGTTAGTTACATAATTCGCTTCGATAATTTATTTTTGGCACCTTAGAGAGCACATGTTTCTCTAATAGCCTATATTTGAGACCAATAAATTGTAACTATAATTGACATTATGCATATTCATGCGGTTATACATTGATGAACTCAGAAATTTGAAATTCAAAGTATAGGTATGTTGATGTCTAAAATTGATTGTTATTTTAGATTAACCACGTCAGGCAATTTTATGATCACAGATAAATAATAAAAGAGAAGTAAATTTGACACCAGGGTTTTTAGGTAGTTCGACTGTGAAGAAAAGCCTACGTCCATTGTTGTTGTATTGATTTTGATAATTATAGAAATCTAGGCACTCTTGTTATAGTGAGAATAGCCTATAATCCGTTCTATCTTGTTTTTTGTGAAAGGAATACACTACATTTATAGTGACCCGGAGATCGAAGGTTGGAATGACTTTATATATTCAATCATTTACACCAGTACATAATGAATGTGATGGTTGATAGTATTAAGAACATGTGGGATGACTCTTGGGTCTTTCCCATGTGATGTCTATTTATCTACCTTGATGGTCTACATTTTTTAGGTTGGTTGTACTTCCAGCCGATCAACTACCTTGATGGTCGATTAAGTGATTAATGACTAAGACTATTGCCACGTAAGGAGAGAGGTGTCCAATTATGACTGGTCCGCGTAGATTGATAATTTTTGGTATCAACAGAAGCTCCCAATACTTCATTCCTGATATTTTGTTAAAAGGATGAATTACGATTCAAACAGAGTTGCTCGGCAATATTTTGTGGCATTGGTAGGCTGACGACATATAGGACTTGTAAAATTTTCCATCATTTGATCATGTAATGGAAATTTCATGAATAATTTGAATTTTTGCTAACCGCCAAAGGGCGTATCTATAATTTCCTATCTTTGGAGTTGTGCAGACGTCCGAATGTCAATCATCTATACAGTTAATCATTATCTGCATTGTTTTCTATACAAGCTATAAGAGATGAGATTTTGGTTGATTTCTATACCACAAATTTTAAAACATTCACACTCTCTTTCATCCTCATGCTTTTCGCCTTCAAAATTTCTTTTTTTGCCCATTCTCACCATTACTTCTTCTACTACTTTCTATGTAAGCTTTCTTCTTACCTTTCCTTTGATTTCTGTCATTGTTGTAATTATGGTGTACATTGTTCACGGGGACTATTTAGATTAATTTAGGCAGGAAAGAATTATACTTGATTGGGCAGACTTAGAAATTCCCATTCCACCAGTTGATGTTTTATTGTTACCAGAGGGTCATTGGATTCCCTCTCTATTTATAACTGAATACGGTATTACTTCCCTCCCCCCCCCTCTCAATCATTTTTTTCTGGAGTTTTATCAATATTTTGATGTTGTCCCTTCTAGGGTAGCCCCCAACACATGAAGAATAGTAAATGGGATTTATAGCCTTAACCAAATGTACAGAACTGATATTGGTATCCCTGAGATGATGTTTTTCTACAAATGGGTTACTAGTGATAACATCTATTACCTAAAAACTACATTTTTTAATAGAGCCTTAGTAGTCAACTTACTAGATTCCAATAAAGACTACTTCGACTATGGGGTAATAGCAAAGAACTGGCAACATGTTCCCTTTTAGAGGGGATAAGTGTATGATGTGCCCAGGTGTCCTACGGAAGGACATCACATAGGCTGTTGAGATTGATATTATATTTTTTTCTGCTGACCAACTGTTTGAGTATATGTTGACTAATATTTCTTGTCCTGTTTTTTATAGTTGAGAGCAAGAAAAAGTGTCATAAGGAAGGGGACATGAATCTTCAAGAGCTTAAATTTTTGTGGAGCATTCATCAAAGAATTGGTGAGGAGCACCCCACAGAGCCTCTTATCTACTGCAATACAAAAGATTAGTTACTTCTTTTGTTTCTAGGTCAATTGTTACAAAAAATTCAATCCCCATTCATTTTAAATAGGAATCAATTCCCACTTCTTCGACTGAGGAATCTGCTAGAGCTCAGAAGGACTTTGGTACTTATTCATCTGAATCATTGGGAATCTCTTCTATCCCTACTTCACCAGTAGCAGGTATGCCAAAGAGAAAAATACCTAATTTGATGACTGGCATCTTGTCACCTACTACAAAAAGGTTACAGAGAAAACTGTTAAGGATGTTGATTCCATGAACTTCAAAGTGACCAAGACGATGTCTAAGGTTGCTGAAAAATACCTCAAGTCATTATTACAGAGGAAATTAATATTGTTGTGCCTCACTACAAGAGGTTAGAAAAATTTATGTCTATCAAACAGGCCCAATCAACTGTTTTCGACAACCAAGAGTTGGTTAAAAAATATCAATCTGATTTAGAGGTTGCTATCTCATCCTTTGCTGCTAGTAATGGTGATTTGGCTAGAGGTTTTATTAAGGTTGGGACCCTTCCAAGTCATAAGGCAACTGCTACTCCCATGCCCCGACTAAGGTTGTCAGAAAGAGCTTGCCAGAATTTGGCCTTGGTAATCCTTTTCCCTTATTACTTATCTATATTGTCCCATTTCTCTTTTCCTATTCTTATATTTTTCCTTTGTGTAGTTTTTAGTGGATTTTAACTAGAAGATGGAGAAGGACGATCACCCGCGTTCTTCTGGAAGAGATGTGGAACAGGCCTTTGAAGGTTTAAAGAAATCTTTGGAAGCTTCAAGATAAGTGCAGGAAGCCATGCAAAAGTCTTGGGAAATTGATTTGGCTGTATCCTATAGCAAGGCTAATATTTGTAAAGGGAAACTAAAGACTGCTAAAGCCAATTTGAAGATAGCCGGGGATAAGGACAAGGTGGTCAAGGATAAACGGGTGAAAAATCAGACCCTTCTCAAATTATCTGAGAAGAAATTAAAAAAGCTGACAGTTGACCTTATTGTTGAGAAGGCCACAACAAAGAAAATAAAGGAAACTTCCTTTCATAAAGGCTGCCTCTGCACAAATTAAATATACCACGAAGAAATCTTTCAATGATGATTGGTTAGAGGCTCTTAAAGAGGTCGGCACTGTTGACGACTCTGAGCTGTTCTAGAGGCCTGATCCAGGCAATCCTCCAAACTTGGAGGAAGAATTTAATGATGAAGAAGGATTAGGTGAATCTTACCTGTAACCTGTTGGGTCTGTCCTGGAACTAATTGGTGAAGCTGCCCTTCCTCCCAAACTGCCTTCTAAAGTTAATATCCGAGATAAGGAGAATGTCTAGCTCCTTATTGTTTATTTTCTTTATCTGCAAGTATTTTGTTTGTTCTTGTAATGGGATTATCATTTTGTAACATGAATGGCCCTTTGTAACCCCTTCTTTACCAATGAAAAGGCTTTCTTTTGATTAATTGCATTTTGTTTGTTATATTTATGATGTGCAGTATCTGTATTCTTACACTTGTGATTCTTATTTTAGTGCTAGGAAAAAAGCTATAGTTTCTATTGAATCCAACTTGCTTAGGTGGAGTAAAAATATTATGGAAGCTGTCCATATTCCTATGTCTGAAGAGGATTTGGCTGGGTTGCTTGGCCTAGATGAATACGATTAAATCAAAGAATCATACATTCACCTTCATTACTTAGGGAATGGGTTGTAGCCAATAATGTTACCTATTACAAAATGATAGAGCAACTTCAGGAGGAGTATAGTCACTCCAAAGCTTTATTATGCATTGATTATAAAGCTATGTATAAAGCTTTAAGTGACGGATGGGGCTTTGAGAAAAAAACTTTAAAAGTATGCTTCCATGTATAGACGAAAGGAATTCTTATTGAATAGAGAAATTTAAGAAGCTCAGGAGGTAGGCAATTCGCTTAAAGATGAAAATAATTGCCTTAGAAATGAGCTAGATGGCTTGAAAAAAATTATCTGGCACTGGTCCTGATGAGGGTGCCTCTTTCTTGAAAGCTGAGAATGCAAGATTGGTGGAAGAACTAGAAGCGTTGTAGAAAATCAAAACTGGACAAACTTCCATGTTAAGTAAAAAATTTCTCCCAACAATGGTCGGGACATTAATGGTGGAGATCCCAGATACCTCTTCAACTGTTGAAATTTCTCTTCACACTCTTCATTCCACTCAAAGGTATTTCTGAGCGCCTTAAAGATTGGTAAATACCTATATGTTGCTCAAAAAACAAACCCGTTTAAAACATCCACTCTACTAGTAAGTTTTTGAACATCCTTTTTGCGGGCTGGTGATTTCATCTTGATCAGAGCTTTGATTTTAGCAGGGTTTTCTTCTATTCCTCTCGTGTTTACTATAAAGACGAGGAACATTCCTTCTTGCACACCGAATACGCACTTGGTCGGATTCAATTTTATTTGATACATTTCTATTTGGTCGAAAGTTTGACTAAGGTCCTTGATATGATCTGAAGCTTTCTTTCTCTTAGTCAACATATCATCTACGTAGACTTCTATATTTCTCCCAATATATTCTTCAAACACCTTATTGCCCAATCTTTGGTACGTTGCTCCCATATTTTTAAACCCGAAAGGCATTACATTGTAGTAATAAGTACCTCGGTTGGTAATGAAATCAGTGCTCTCTCTATCCTCTAGTTTAATTTTTATTTGGTTATACCTAGAATAAGCATCCATGAAACTGAATAACTCATGCCCCGATGTAAAATCAACCAACTGATCATTTCTAGGCAAAGGAAAATGGTCCTTTGGGAAAGATTTATTAAGATCAGTAAAATTTATACACTTTCTCCACTTATCATTTTTATTTTTGACCATCACAACATTTTCCACCCACGATGGATATTTGACAACCTCAATAAATTGATATTTTTGTAATTTTTCTACCCCCTCCTAAATTTCCTAGTTTTTCTTATGACTGAACACCCTTCGCCTTTGCTTAATTGGCTTAGCATCCCTGTTAATGTTGAGCTCATGACAGAGGAAACTAGGATCAATCCCTGGCATATCTTCATGATTCCAAAAGAACACATTCTTTCGTTCCCTTAAGAACGCGACCAGTTCTTATTTGAGGATTGGAGCCAATGTGGAGCCAATTTGGGTGGTTCTTTCTGATTTTTCATCATTCATATGTCCTTTGACTAGCTCTGTTTTATCTTGGGGATCCAAAGTATCAACTTCTGATTCACTATTGATCTCCAAATTGTCTACCTGGTAAGTGGCAGTGTTGTACTTCAAATCAACCAAATCTTCCTGCTCAACTGAAGAATAATATCATTTTTGTCTACCCTCTGATCACCCTATACAACACCAACCCCGAAGTGAGTAGGGAACTTTATACATCGGTGGACTCTGGATTGTAAAACTATAAATTTCCTTAGTCCTACCCTGTCGAGGATCTCATTGTAAGAAAACTAAACATTTTAGTCCATAACAAAGACATGTATCTTTTAAGTGCTGGTTGCTCACCAGGTGTCAAATAACACTTCTAACTCGAGTATTCCTAATGGGTACACTTTTTCCCCTGAAAATCCAATCAAGGGATTGTGGTATTGTTCTAATTGTCTAAGCGTCAATCCCAAACTCTGAAAATAGGGATAAAATATGATATCAAATGAACTTCCATTGTCTATCAGAAACTTGATGACCAGTGGGTTATCATGAGAATACAGTACTCCAGAGAGATCATTTTTGGAAAATCCAATGATTAGTTTGTCTCTTTTTAGTTTTTTGGGCCGATCATCATCATTCAAATTGATACGTTGTATGTAGGAGTAGGCCTGTGCTCCATTCAGATAAGTTTTTCTCTCAGTAGTTTGATCTCCCCCTCCTGCATCTCTACCTCTGATGACATGACAATCAAAAGAACCAAAACTTATCATAGATACCTCAATTTCTGGTTGATTTGGCTTCTTTGGTAGGTCTTGGTCATCTTCATGGCCTCGCTTCCTGTCATCCCTAGGTTTGTAGGGAGAGTTTATCCTTCCTCCTATTTCTTGACTTTCATACTGATCAACAAATTTTCTCAACTTTCCTCTAAAAATAAGGGAGACAACTTCGTTCTTTAGAGCGATACAATTATCGTTCGTGCGTTCATGATCCTTGAGGAATTCATAATATTTGTATTTATCTCTCTTGTTTGGGGGTGCCCTTAGCTTCTCAAGACACTTATCTTTATTGTGACTAATTTCATCCAGGATATGGTGGATACTGACCGTCAGAGGAGTATATGCTCCATATTTTTTGGGCTTATCTTCCTTCTTCTGTTTTTGCTCCTTCTTTTCAAGTTTGGTTGTTAGGCTTTGCTTTGAAGCCATTTCTTCTTCGACATTCATAATTTTTCCAGCCTTAACCATGAGCTTTGTCATGGTTTTAGGAGGATCTTTTGCCAAGGCATAATAAAACATTTTTGGAAGTAATCCACTCATTAAAGTGGTGATGGATGTCTTCTCTTCATAATCAACCACTTTCAGTTTCTCGTTATTAAAATGAGTGAAGTATTCTCTGGTGGTCTCTCCTTTTCGCTATCTGGCACTTAGGAGATGAGCTACTCTATTAACTGGCTTGACCCCAAAATAGAAGTTGCTGATAAACTGCTCGAAAAGTTGATTAAAATTAGCAATTTGTCCTCAGGGAAAGTTGTTGTACCATATCTGGGTTGAACTAGTTGTGGTGCTTAAAAACAATCTACATCTCATTTCATTAGGAATAGAATATATGTCAGCTACAGCCTGATACTGCTTAATGTGTAAAACTGGGTCACTTTTACCATCATATTTGGGGGTAACCACTCGTGTTTTAAACTTTGATGGAATTGGTAAATCAATAATTGCCTAGATAAAAGGAGACCCATTGATAAAATTTCGCTGCAACGGGTTCTTTTCCTTGTCTATTTCCCCCAACCGATCATCTAATCATTGGATCGATCCTTTCCACGAAGGATTTCCTGCATTAGATATGTTCGAAGTAGCTCAGTCATCTCGACCATGTGTTTTTTATAAGCTCTCTTCATAAGAAGTCTGCTCGGCATACACAAATCGTCAGACGCTTGACCTGGATCTAACTGAGATTTAATAATGTTCGGTTTGGTGTCCATATGGTATGGATAACTCCTTGTGATGATTCATATTTGGTCGGAGTCCCAAACGATCGAAAGGTGGAGCTATGATCAACCTTTACAAAATGCTTAACCTTTTAGGAGAAAAAGAATGGCCATCATAAAATTTTATGGATTCGAGTGATGAGATTACTCCGGGACAATAATACCTATCGCTTGAAGACCTAGAATAACTATGTGGGCTATTCCTAGGAGGCGGAGGTGGAATTTATCTCCTAAAAGATTGAGACGTATTTTACCTAGAAATAGCTGGAGACTTGGCTTGTAATGATTGAGCCAATTGCCTTATGGTTTCCTACATGGCATCTTGACCCCTTTAAATATTGGTAGGAATTCCATTTAAGTCGGTTGTTGTAAGAGAAGTAGATGGGATGGTAATGTTTCCATCATTTCTGGTACTACTCTCAGGGTCATTAATTTCCCTTTAACAAAGATGTACGAGATAGAGAACGATAATAGACACACATTTACACAGACGATGCCAATCTGTTGATGTCTAAAATTGGTTGTTATTTTAGATTAACCACGTCAGCCAATTTTATGATTACGGCTAAATTATAAAAGAGAAATAAATTTGACACGATGGTTTTTAAGTGGTTCGACTATAAAGAAAAGCCTACATCCATTGTTGTTGTATTAATTTTGATGATTGCAGAAAGCTAAGAACTCTTGTTGCGATGACAATAACCTAGAATCCATTCTATCTTGCCTTTTGTAAAAGGAATACATTGTATTTATAGTGACCTAGAGATCAAGGGTTAGAATGCATTTATATATTCAAGCATTTACACCCGTACATAAAGAATGTGATGGTTGATGGTCTTGAGCACGTATGGTATAATTATTGGGTCTTTCCCATGTGATGTCTATCTATCTACCTTGATGGTCTGTATTCTTCAGGTTGGTCGAACTTCCATCCAATCAATTACCTTGATGGACGATCAAGTGATTGATGACTATGACTATTGCCACGTAAGGAGACGGGTGTCCATTTATGATTGGTCTATGTAGATGGATAATTTTTGGCATCAACAAGGTATGTATTTAAGATCTCCATAGGTCAGCTTGATTATGTAGTCAAAGAATACACTTGACAACCAATTTTAGTTTACTCATCATAGAAGCTTAACATATATTGCAATGAAATCGAACACCTATTGAGACTGCAACTTAACTGACATAGAAACCTTAGAAAAACAACAAAGTATAAATGATAACCCAAGAATTTAAACATTCATTTCACAATCTTAGGATCTCCCACAATCATCTTCCCTAATCCTAAGCCTCACCGCCAACAGTACAATCCATGCCAACAATACTATCACATGATGAAAAATTAGAAGATGTACAATAAAGAGTAAAATATATATAAAGAAATGCAAAATATATTATTGATTTAATCATTTACCCTCACACTCAAACCCAAGTTACTCTCATATTCAAGCATTGCATTTACATAATTCAAACACTTCTTTACTAAGATACAAACTCTAAAAAAAACATAGATCCTTCGCCCAACAGTAGTAAAGGAATCTTCTTTACCTACAGATTTATGTGCTTCAAAAAATCGAAGTCAGTTAAAAAAACAGTTGGCTCATTAAATGAGAATCCTTCTACAATGTCAATTAAAAAAAAGTACAAAGTAAAATAAATAGTGTAGTTCTTTATATGTAGAAGATATATTTACAATCGGAAAGATTTTCAAATTTGGGTTCACCCAAATGAAAAAATTTCTTCCCCAACCAAATAATTTCCTTTTTAACCCCAAGAAAAAATCCAACAAAAGATAATCAGTCAAATGGAAAGAGAACATATACCTTATTAATATCATATATATCATATGTATAGAGGTATATGGGATATTTCTTAGTTGACGAGTATAGGTTGGCATCCTAGAGTGAGATCTGCAAAATCATAAACTTGTAAACCCATGAATAAAAAGGCATGATTTGAACACAAAGAAAAACAAAAAAAAAAGTCGAACAATGTGTGATTAGAACAAAAAAACTCTATTAGAAAATTCAAAACCCAAAGTCACTTAGAAAATCAAGAGATTAGAAAAAAATTAAAACCAATGTTTTCAACACACAGATTAGAACAATCAACCTCCCATTAAGCATAAGCCACCCCCAGAATTGACTGAGTAAGACTCCGCTCCCCCCGTTAATAACTGCTGAACCTTCTTTCGATAAGACGGATCATCTTCCTACATTAAAAACCCTCAAATTGATCTCGAGTTTGATGGTCATCACTTTTAAGTACGCCAAGACTACCTCTTCTTCTGACGAAGTTCTACTCACTTTGCTTTCCATACTGCTTCCGAATGCCCTTTCGGTATATGACTTGACGTATCTTCCACTACGTTATCCTTCCCTGGATTATATTGGATGTCAAAATGGTAATCCTGCATGAAATCAATCCACCTACACTGCCTTACATTCATCTCTTTCTGCGTGAAAAGATACTAAAGTAACTTATAGTCCATGAACATTCGAAACTCATCCACCTGAAGATAGTGCCTCCAAATCCTCAATGTAATTATGGCTACTGCTAACTCCCAGTCGTTAAAATGATAATTATTATCATGGGGCTTGAGATTGTGAGATGCATAATCTATGGTCTGATCCTTTTATTGCATAACTCTCCCAAGCCCTTGTAAGGACACATTGATAAAAACAAAGTACTCCACTCCTATTCTAGGTAATGCGAGTATCGGCACCGAGGTGAGTTTTTCATTTAGCTCTTTGAAAACTAATATACCATTCTCATCCTATACAAAAGGTAATTCCTTACGAGTCAAATTTATGAAGGCACCCGCAATCTTAAAAAATTCTTTAATGAACCAGCGGTAGTACTCTTCTAACCCCATAAAACTATGCACCTCTGTCAATGTCATGGGTTGGCCCCAGTCCCTCATCGCTGACACCTTACTCGTATCCATAAAAATACCTTTTTGAAAGATAATGTGACATAATAACTACACCTCCCGTAACCAAAATACACATTTCTCAAACTTGGCATACAACTGGTGGTCCAGAAAAATCTAAAAAATTGTACGCAAGTGCTCTGAATGATCGCCCTCTATCTGAGAATAAATCAAGATGTCATCAATGAACAGAACGACAAACTGATCTAAGAAATCCTTAAACACACTATTCATGAGATCTATTAAAACTCTTGGTGCATTGGTTATCCCGAACGATATAACCCTGAGCTCATAAGGCCCGTATCTCCTAAAAAATGTGATCTTAGGTACATCCTCCTACTTAATAGGTAACTGATGGTAACCCGACCTCAGATAAATCTTAGACAAGAAGGATACTCCTATCAGCTGATCGAACAAGTCATTGATATGCAGCAACGAATACTTTTTTCAGATCATGAACTTGTTCAACTCCCCGATAATCGATACACAACTGTGACCCATCTTTCTTCTTCACAAACAAAACTTAGGCACCCTAAGGTGAAGTACTCCTACGAATGAAAGAATACCCCAATAAATTTTGAATCTGATCCCTCAGCTCTCGCATCTCAAATAACTCCATACCATACGACGCTTGCAACATCAACCTAGTCCCTAGTGCTAAGCCGATCAAAAACTCAATCTCCCGACTTGGCAAAAACCCCAGTATCTCCTGAATCATATCAGCATAATCCCTAAGCCCAAGGATCGAATCCAAAGAGATGACTATATCCTCTGAAGTCTCTTCCTCAATATAATATAAATGCATGTTCGACCCTCCATCCAGATGAGGCATCACTATGGTAAACATGTCTTGCCCTGGTATAGATAACACGATAGTCCTATTGTAGCAATCCACTATCAATCCATGCGTTACTAACAATCCATACCTGAAATAACATCATACTTGTCCAAATATAACACGAGCAAATCTTCTATGAAACATAACCTCGCCATGTCCATACCTTCCCCTTAGACATGGAACGAATGAGAGTCCCACCACCTAATGGTGAATCTGCAGTCTTAATATACGTGGCGAAATACACTAAACCCCTCTAACAAGAAAAAGTTATGCTGACAAATGAGTGTGATGATCATGTGTCGGATAAAACCCTCCCCATTTTCTCATGGATAAGAAACACATCCTCAATCACTGGAGGAGATGGAGGTAAAGGTGGTCCTCAGAGATAATACACAAGCCCAAATTGTCCCTGTCCATGCCCCTACAAAGGCAAAAATTCTGGACCCGACGGTGGGGCTGAAAGATACTGTACTTATTGGGCACCCTACTCCTGACCCATATCCTTTTTCGAACAAGCAGGTCGCATGTGGCCGTATTTCCCACGCACAAAGCATCTACCAATAAAGTATGCCTTTATATGGCCCTGATAGCCTCGGCCCTACTGGCCACTTATAGGATTCCCCTAACCCCAAGGTCCCTACAAGGTATAGTGCAGTTGGCCCTGATAGCCCTACATCAAGTTTCCATCCCCCTACCTGAACCTCTTAGTAGAGTACCCCTGGTGGGATCCCCGCTCATTTTTCCTTTGCTATTCTTGTGGTGCCCCGCTGGCATCACTAACACATTCTTACCCTTCTGGCTAGACTCTCTTACCCTCTTCACTCCCCTCAGATAGAAGCGATAACCGTGACAATGGAGCAACGATGCTTTTATGACCTCAGTGTAGGTCCGCAATGCTAAGTTCCCTAACAAGTGTTTGTGGATCCTCGAAGTGAGTCTATTAGTAAACTTGAGGATCCTCTTCACCTCATTGTTTACCTCATCTAGCATAAAGTTTTCCAGGCATGTTAACTCTTCCTTATATTCGTCCCCAGTTTAGACCTCCTATGAAAGGTCTAAGAACATCCTCCCCATCTTCGTCTGAACTGTTGACGAAATGTACTTGCAGTCGAACCGCACCCAAAACTCCTGCATGATCATAGTATCTCTCTCATATGCTATGGTGACCGACTCCCACCACTGAACTACTACTCCCACTAGTTTGAAAGTAGCCACTATCCTTATTTGAGTGTCATAGCACTCAACTATTCTCAAGTGGCCTACATCTTTAACTGAGCGTTTCCCCTGTATACCTCATAACGGCACGTGCTCGTCGACCTCTATGTTGTTTGGCAACTAAAACTAAGACAAAAATGTATGAGATTCACTTCAATAGTAAATAATAGTAGAAGAACATAAGTGCACAATAAGAAATAACACTCCTAGTTATATGGCTCTACATCAAAGAAATCACAACAGTGACAATGTAGTAAGTCCACATAGATCTTAAGGACAATAGAAATTGATGCTCTGATACTGACTATGACAACCCGCCTATTTTAATAGCGAGGGGGGGGGGGGATCCTCCACTAAAATAAAATAGGAATCTCAGTAGGGATTATTCTCGGCATCACCGTCGAATTAATAATATACTATACATAATAAGAATAATACATAACCATAATAATTGAAATAACCATCATGCATAAATAAGTAATAAGGGTGAACCGAATAAACCATAGGTCACCAAATATCATCCACAGTTTAAACTGAATAATAACAAAATACCAAAGAGTAAATATCTGACAAAATATAAAAGTCTACAGTAAGACAAAACCTATCATCTATAGGCAACACGCCTAATAATAAATGGAAATACCTGATCATATCTAGAGTAGAATCGACTGAAGTGTATAAGGAGGATGTAGCATCCATATCAATCGTCGGTAAGAACGGATCTATACTTATTGTCCTGACAGCTGTTGTTGCATGCCTAGAGTGTAAAAAGTAAAACAAGGAAAGACAAAAAAGACGGGGTCAAAGCTCGTATAGTAAAAAATAATTTCGCAATTAAATAGTTGTTTAAAATTGTTAAAGCAACAGTGTACTACTATCAAGATTAACGAGTCGCACTTCGTTGAGATAAATCTCACCTCTCAACTATAATGGTCACCTAATGTGTTCTTTCTATTTTTCCTAATTAAACTATCGCGACTAACTAGAACATGTAATCGCTATTTAATCCCAACCCCATTAAGACTCCCTATTAGCTAAGTCTAAATACATTCACTAGGTATTAATTTATAAACAGTATTTTAGTGACACACTTGAAATCATTTAATTAATCACGTATTAAACATACATAGCTACACTCATGATATAAATAGATAGGCATACTACATCAAGTAAGCACACACGCACGCACACACACACACAAATATATATATATATATATATATATATATATATATATATATATATATATATATATGGCTAACTATATACGTACAATCATATTCGCAGAGCTTGGACCTCGCGGATACATTCCTCGTGTGCTATCCGGCTCTAGGCATCATGCTTGTCACCATGCCCCCAGGTCGGAATCTTACCACCATTCCCAAACAAATACACATAAAATGGAGGCCTTCATAGACATACATTCGTGGATCGCTACCATAGCACATTTCATCCAACCGGACTCGAAACCAACATTTATCCTCACACATAGATAGTGGCCATGCCAAAGTACTATAACATGGGGAACCAATCCAACACATGTTGGTTAACGCCATGGTGGGTTTCCCACTATGCACAACCTCTTACGATAGCACTCTCGAGCAGGTATGCTTAAATAAAAAAGCAGCACACACACACACACACACACACACACACACAGACACACACACACACACATACATATATATATATATATATATATATATATATATATATATATATATTATGTCCATACAATAATTACTAAACTCGAACGCATATCTCACTACGCACAGTTCACCTAAATCCCGAAGTTCAGCCTAACTTCCCGATTTATTTATTTAACTAGTCCCTTATTTGAGCACACTAGTTTGTTATTAAATTCCCACAAATAAATAGCAACACAAAGCTATTTTGCATTAATTATCAACTCACTTGGATAACCTCCCATATACTCGCCTGAGTTCAAAAAAATATCCAGAACATTTTCACAATCCAAACCCTCCCCATAACTACGGGTCAATCGAACGAAATCCAATCTCGTTCGAATGAGAAAAAAATCTCATTCGAACGACGTCCGAACGAGGTTCAAATGAGATTACAAAATGTAGACCTGAAACATTTTTCATATGCAGGATTTATCCCCAAAATCGTAACTTCGTTTCTAAACTTATTTCTAACCAAATTCCAAGAATCATAGTACATGTATCATCCACAAAACATAATCCTGTAACTATATATATGAATATAACATAGAAATCACCATAGATTCAAGATTCCAGTTCTTATATCAAGTTTATTATTACAGATTTTATCTTTCATTTAAGTTCTTCCTCTTCTTCCATCAAAACCCAGCATTTTATCTCTAATTACCAACATAATCAATCGAATTTACTCGTTTATTCACGATCATGCAACATTTAACAATAGGCTTCTTTATCAAATCATAAATTTCAATCTTTCAAGATCAAGATCACAAATCTCTTAATTAATTCAAGAAAGTAATTTACTACATTTTAAAGTGCTATATAAAGCAAGTATTTACTTGTCGTCTCAAAGTCGAGTTGAATCCTCTTCTCTTCCTCTTCAATATTCCTATTCTTTGCCTATTTTCTATTTTCTAGGGTTTTCTTCTCCTAAATTTTTGTTTGCAATGTAAAAGTTGGGTTGTCATCCACATTCCCAAACCCTTAAAGGTCTTTTCGAAAACCTAATCCCATTTTTTCCTTTAATTTTAAGTATAAAATGACAATCTTACCCTTATATGGGTCCTTTTATGTCTAAAAAGTCCGCGGAACCCAAAAATAATACTCAAGTACCTATTTTGAACTATTTCGACCCTACTTGGATCACCGCTGCACTCAAAAACGTCATTCGAGTCCCCCAAATCTAATTTTGCTGACTTATAATTAACTGGGTCTGGCACGTGCATACATATCCGTCAATGTAACACACTATCGACCTATCACTAATTAATCCATCGGAATTGTTCATAGGTGACATATAATAAATCATATAACTATTGACTTATCACATAGGATTATACAATAAGTCTAATAAATATTAATTCTTTATTTCGCTAATTAAAATTTACTAAATTACATTCTAATTTTCTCCCAATTAAATCAGTAAGATAAAATAATTAATTATTACTAAAATTATAGGATGTTACTATAATAAAAAACCTTAAATTAACCTTTAGTCCTTTAGGTAAGCCAAATTCTAAGCAAGCCTTAAACTTTATCTAAATTACCAAAATGCCCCTATAAATAGAATTAGGATACTTTACACAATGCTATACCTATTTGACCCCAAGTTTTAGTCAAAGTTTGACCTAAGGATATATATTTTATAGGATTATCATAAACCAATCCATTAAGTTTGTATAATTACATAAAATCCCCTAAATTTTGATAAAATATACTAAAAACCTTGAAACTTGCATGAAAACTACCCAAGGACCTAAACTTAAATCCAAACTTGTTTACTCTTTACCCCTGGTGACATGGCACCAGCTGGATAACCAGCATAGGTTGTACCATATGGGTAACCTGTGGTACTTTTTTACGTCCAATGGAACCACGCTAGAAACCTGTGTAAAACAGCCCAAACTCCACTTATAAGTCAACCAATATACTCTCTTTAACGAATCTTATAAATATCCCTTGTTACCTCGTTTAAAATCCATCCCAACTGAGTGCAATTTCAAAGTAAAGTATTGCGAGTTTTTACATTTCAGTGATTTTTTGTACGAATGCTTATTTCTTGAATGTGTTTATGTTTCTACACATCTATAAAGTAGAAATATATTTTTACAGGTGAAAATTGACGTGTATATGCATTGAATTAGTTCAAAAATAAGAAAACACCATTAAAGCTTGAGCTTCAATGGTGAATTATGCTTCCCTAACGTTGAACAAGTTTCAAAGTGGGGTAAGTTGATATTAGGTTCTCAGGAACCCAGGTGTGTGTTTAATTGAACTAAGAATGACTCTTGATACCTCAAATCATGAATTGAAGTTTCGGTCCCTAAAATTTTTAGGAAAAAACTTCTCAGACTCCACCAAAATCCCTCAAACCAGGTTTAATCTTCCCCATTTTTAATTTAGAATAACACCTTTATTACGACGGAATGAGAATCATAACTTTCAAGCACTTCTGTTTGGTCAAAATTTCACCATTTTTATAGAAATTCAATAACTCGATTTAGCCCACCAAACTTCTTAGATTCCTCTTAAAAAATTAGACAACTTATATTCAAAAATCAACTTGAAAATAATTCTAAAACGTTTAGAAATCAAGGTCCAAGTTTTAAAACCCTAAAGTCAATATGTAGAGAGGTTGAAGAAGATTAATCTACACGTGCATGAGTGTAAGTCAAATCAGGGGCATCACATATTTGACTGAGTGCGTGAGGGCGGGTCTTCAATCAAAATTTTCTTATTTTTTCCATTTTTTTTTTAATTCTAAACAAATTGGCATCCTCTCGATAAAGTTAGCTTTAAGTTTAAAAATTAACTTTTATATTTACAGTTAACCCCCTATCTACTTTTTCACGTATTTTAAAACTTTCCCAAACTTTTAATATAATTACTTGAGTATAAATGGACTTATTTTGTCTCTTGTCGCTAATTTTAAATATTAATGAATAAGGAGAAAACATTTATTTAAAAGGTTTTGAAAATTATACTTTATTCCCTTTTAATTATTTTTACACTAAAATCCCCTTTGAAATTTCATCCTTCTACATTGCATAAACATTATTATAGACCTATGTAACATACTTACACTTGTTATGGTTTTTGGCAACTTAGTCTACAAGAAAATTAGAAGCACAGGCAACCAGATTTCATCAAACTCATAGTATGTGATTTAAATTTCAATATTAGACAATTTTGAGCTTATGTCTTTTAATTACTGATTGCTATATCACTCAATGAAAATTTTGAACTCCTAATTCAAATACAAACTCCTTTGAGTAGTTAAAATTTATATCGTAATATTTATTCCCTCAATGTTCTCGATTATTCCCAGAACTAATAAATCGTTATACCCGAATCCCTAAACCTCTTCACCCTTTATTATGGCATAACCCTTTAACTTATTTTGAATAATTGTATATAACCATGCAATTTATTATCCCTGTCAGTAAAAAACCAAAGTAGCATACCTTATAATTTAGGGATTAGACCCCGGTATACCCATAGTAAATCTAATTGGATTGTAGGACTCAGATGTTGAGTGCCTAGTTTTGTTTACTTGCTACATACGTATGAGTGCCACACTAGCTAAGTGTGTCGGGCTATACTATTCCCTGATTATTAGAATTTCCTGTTCATGTGTATTTTATGCATTGATCAGTATTGCAATGATATGTCTACGCTATCGAATCCCTATAATCGATAATTTATGTGCTATCATGTTATAATTTGAACCAATATCACAGTAACTTGATACTCGATGATGCAGTTATCATCACCATATTATTCATTTACATATCAGTTGGCTTTATTATACCCCCAATAGTCTTATAATATTTCGTTTTATTTCAATAGGTATAAATTCAACAATTTCGTCCATTATTTTCTAACACCTTATCATCTTCTATGTCTTGTATAGAAATAAAAATTATCTGCTTGACGTGTTCGCTTTATTTATTTTTATTCTAAATGGACGATGAACCTGAAGAAGATCAGTTACAGCCTGTGTCGTTGAACATTCATTCTCTTCCACCCCCAAAAATATTCGTAGTTATGTACATATGGACAGTGACTAACAAGGACGATAGTCCTCGTTGGAATAGATACACTCTAACATATCATCTCTTATAAGTCTCGAGTGTTTCTCTGATATCTTAAATTTATGTACGACATGAACAATTATTATTATATTTTCTTTTATTGTCACACTTTGATATGTAATAAGATGTTAGGCATCTCCCTAGTAAAAGTCTTTAAAATTCCACTTCATTAAATCATTATTGTATTTCATTTTATTCTTATTTACCATCAAAACATAAATATTCGCAGATGCGACAATTACAATTAGCTTTGAGGTTCCTAATATGGCTACTAGGGCAACTTCATTACGAAATTATGTGGGTTTTCCCCACTTTTATTCGAGATTAGAGTTCTTTCTGTCTGCTTTAGGAACCCATGATACGTTGAGCGTGTTATGGTTAACCTTGTGGACCTTCATTTAATCCGTGTATAGTCGTTCCTCATAAAGGATCACCATCCGTGGTTGCAAGGATTTCTTTACTTCATCCCACCAAGGTTCGGTGAGTCCGTGATAGTAAGAGTCCTCTATTTGGAGATGAAAATGACCATTACACACATGATGAGGGTCTTTAAGACCGGGGGCTAGAGTTCTAATGTTGAGAGTATACTTGAGATCGAGCTTTCCTTTATGTTTCATAGCAGTGAAGGCTTCGAGGGATCCCCATTGATTTCTCCCAAGGCTGAATCCTAGCATGTATCCTATTTTATGTACGATTGGGGAGGATAAATTATGAATAATCAACTCCTCTTCTATTATAAGAGCAATTGGGATTGCTCAAAATCCACTAAGGCATATGCACATTGTCGTTATGGGTGTCTACGAGGGGAATGATACTAGTGATGGACGTTATGGCCCAGCCGACATCCCCATGGATCGTGATTACCTCTGTATCAAACAAGAATGTGACTTTCATGTGTAATTATAAGTTTAATGAACCCATGGGGTGCATTCAAGGTCTTCAGAGTAAGAGGTTGAAGTTGGTTGGAATGTCAAGTACTTGAAACTCTACATCATGATAGGCCGTATTATGAGAGTGAGGATCATGGTTCCTAGGATTTTTAATGAGTGTTATCATAGGACCTAATGGCCATAAACAATGGTGTAAATTTTAGGAAGATGTAACCTAGACTGATGGCGATACGAAGGAACAATATATTGATAGTGGATCCATTGTCTATTAGTACTAGGGTTACAATTTATTCGTAGGTCTTGATAGTGAAGTGTAGTGCAAATCAGTAAATACTGCCTTGTATGGGGAGGTACTTGTAAGAGAATATGATGAGTTATTGCATTGTGATGGATTTGATGGTAGCTGACATCTAAGACAGAATTAGGTCTATAGGCACGTAAGCTTAGGTCAACAGATGGATGAGGAAATCTCGGTGGTCTTGGGACATAGTTGATAGTTCCCACATGGTGATATCTCGAACGAATTTGCTCGTGGATTTTGTTATTTTACTAAGGAAGTGGAGCGATAATTTTTATAGTGGGAAAATTTACACTACTAGCTTGGTTATGAGGAGTGGAGTGCCATATGAACTAATGAGGAAGTAGACCTCTTTGTCTGGAGAGAGTACATATTCTTCTTTATCTTCATGTTCAATTTTCTTTAGACGTGTAGTCTTCCAAAGATGTGGGAGGCAGTGTTGAATTTGGATCCATCACTTAAATCCAATCTTGGATATGGGATAGCTTTTGGATTTTGTAGACTTGTTATGAGTTTTTGTGAGAGTTCATGATGGGGGTCATCTCTCCATTATATGGCTAAATTTATGTTTTGTGTGGGGTGAAGAATATCTTCCACTATATCCAAGACTTTTTTGTCTGTTGAAATAGGTGTATTAGGTGATGATTATGCAAACATGGATGATCCTGACCAAATGTCATTTTTAAAGGAAGTCACCTGGTGCTCTTCCTTATCGGAGGAAATTTTAGGTTCTATTGGGTTTATCTTTTTTTTCACAATGATAGTGACTTCATAAAATTTGTCTCCGTATTAGTATTAGTACTTAGCGTATTCTAGCCCTGAGGGGGATACTTATTTGACAAATCTTTCATGGATCAATGCGAACACTGCATACTGTAGGCTGTCAAACTTTCCATAAGTGTGGTAATGGGGAACAGGGTTGACTAAATCCATCTCGGGAGTGTATGAGTACCTCCAAGAGGGGGACCTTCTAGTGGAGGATATCTTAGCAGGTCATCTCATCTTGGAGTTAGATTATGTCAACTATATGGGTGGTATCTAAGAAAGTGTTCTTCTTTCTACATCGGTATAGTAATGGGCCAAAGGTAAAATCCCTAGTACAAAGAGGTGAAAATACTAGCGGTAGAATGATCATATTGATCTCACTGTAGATACTGACAAGGTTTTCTATGGGTAAACTGACTTCGGGAGGAGTAAAATCAATCTCGATGGATTTGTATATGGTATTATGTATTTCCCAAGGTAACACTCCCTGTCCTATAAGTTTCATGCTCAGGTATATGTCGATGTTGGGATGCCTGATCTCTTTTTTTTTGTTAAAGAACTAGAGTAATAGACTTTCATACTAGAGGATTGACTATAAACTGTCTTTAGTGTAGCTTCACTTTCATATGGAAGGTTCAGTGTTTGTATCACTCAAGTTGGTGATGCTCTTTCGAGGTTGCTCTGTATCGGATCCTAAATTTGTAATCCCGAATGGTGGGAGCTTCGACTGATGTGGGATCTTATTTATGAAGCCCCAATATTTTTCCCAGGGAGTAGTTAATTGTGTCATTATTTCCTATATTTGAGGTTTAAGGACATATTCATCTCTAAACCCAAAAGATGTATTACCATTGGTGATCTTAATAGGGCCGAGGCTGTTCATAATGCCCTTCTCAGGAAAGTGGGTGTAGTATACCTTGTCGGGCTCAAAGGTCAAGAGTTTTGGAGTAGGCTCTGATTAGTCGGATGTGGTATTTCTTATGGCAGGGTTTAGTATAAGTTTTAAACCTATTAATTGAGAAGGATCAATGTCACTTTTGTTTTCTATTTGTATCATGTGAGTGGTTCCTATAGGAAAGGATTGTGTCTCGGGTTCTTGGGAAGGAAATAATTATTCCATGGTTCCTGTCATACTCACCTTATAATAGAATCTAGGTGATCATAACCTTTTGTTCTTGCAGAATAGGATTACCTTTCTCTCGATAGGCTTGGGTGTGGAATGTACTCAATTGGACGAGGGCTAGACTTTATCTAGGCTTCCAAAGTGATGTCTCTTTGGGTGATCTGGACTCTCCACCTCTATTCCTCTTTGTATAGAAGTTGGTAACAAACTCAATATTTCCATGTAATATAATCGTTGGCATTGCACTTATTACCCATCCCACTCAATTGTACCTGGGGGGTAGGATATTGGGATGCATAAACCACAAGGTTTCCTATCCATAGACTAGTCAAATATCGGAATGCCCAAACCCCAAGGTTTCCTATCTATCGGGATCCCTGGCAACAACGCCTTTGATCGGGTGGAAAAACCGAGCGTCTGTGTAAATACGCTAGTCATTATTATCGGCTTCCAACTTCAATACAAAAAACCTAAACTTGTAACTACACTCTTAAGGATTATAGTGGTGAGTTTGGGTATCGAATCCACAGGGAGTTAGGACGTGTGAACATGACAAAAAAGGTAAGGTAGTTTAATCCTAAAGTTGATGTTAAAAGAAAAGAAAAAGATGATTGACTTTTGGATTTTGGATTTTATCTATGAATTAACTAAATTCAATTAAATTAACATACGCATGCAAAATTAACTAACTAAGAAGGAATTAATATGAATGAATAAATGGGTTAAGAATACACTCCCCCAAATACCAGTGTGTATGCCAGTACAAAATTAGTCATAAATTAGATAATTGATCAGACTCAATATTTAGTACTCCAAAGCATTACATATAGGAGGTTAAATCCCGCATCATACATAATCAAAGAATGAGTAAATAAGTGTTGTAATAGTTCACGCATGTTGCATCCTTGCGCACCACGGTTACATAGGGCAAACGAGGTCAAAAGGTATACAATGGTTGTAAAACTATACAACACGATCTAATCACTTATTTAATTTAGAGGACAAATTTATATCTATGCGTACCACATCAGGTTGGGTTCATGCATCCCCACCCTTAAAAACTTAGCTTAACATGATTCAAATAAAAGAAAACTTAAAACTGAAAGCGCAGGAATCCATAACTAAATCTAAAAAATTGATAACATAACTTGAATTGGGATTGGAATACTAGAAAGCCACAATTAATTAAACTAACTATGAAATCAGTAAAAACAATAATATTAAAATTACTTGAAATGGATGAATGATGGATCTTGAATAGATATTTGAATCTTTAATAGTAGCCAAACTTCAAAACTAGGGTTCTTGGATACAAGAATCGTTTAAAAACTAACTACTAGCCTCCTACAACGTGAAGTAACAAACATCTTTTATTCCTACTTGGGCTTTCCCTTTTATATATCTCAAAAATGACTCTTCCCATGCCTCTCCACGTTTTACAACTAATAAAAAGGAATTATACAAGAAATTTCAAGAGTTGAAACTCTTCAGCTTCCAGAATTAATTTTAACTTTGACTTTCTGTCTCCAACTTTAAATGGGCATAACTTCTTCACCATAGCTCAGATTAGGGTGACGTTTTTTCCAATGTTCTTATAATTTAGAGCTCTTCAACTTTGTAGTTTTCCCACCTCCGGAATATAGCTGTAAAATTACAAAAATGCCCTTGAACTCCCCATTTCTTGCTTTCTTTCACTGTTTCGCATTCTCTTTGGCACTAATTTTCATAAAAACCTGTAAAACACATAAGAGATACACAAAATACGAAATACATTCCAAAAAGGGTTAGTGCCATAAATAAAAGGTAAATCCAAGATATTTACGGTATCATAAAAATACTAAAATTAAGGAAATAAATGTGAAGAATTTATGCCTAATCAGTATGATAACGGGATGCCCAAATCACAAGGTTTCCTATCCATCGACTGATAAATAGCGCTATCACTGTCTCTCTGAGAGTCGAACAAGAACATATTTGAAGAAGTAGGTGAGTGGGCACAACTCTTCATTTCAGAACCCAAGAGGGTAAATATCTTTGACTTAGGGGTGGATCATCCCCATCCATAGGATTGTATTGGTATTGCTCGGTGCCTTGGAGATATGCGTCATATATCTCCTCGCATTCGAATGATTGATCCATTTCTTCAAGAAAAAGAGTGAGGAGTCCTATCTTTTTTAAAATAACGGATTTCATTATCAAGAGTAAGTCTGGGCTGCAATGGTTAGTTTGGAAGAAGTGTATGACCATGATGGAAAATGTGATATGGTTTTTGTTGGGATTAGTTTCAACAGTGATTCTCAGGGCGAGTGATGGTGTTCCCAAAGGGGTGGTCAATTGGAAGTGCAAATGTGTCCTCATAATTGGTTTTTGATGAATGGGGATTATTAAAGTGGATGGGCAGATGGTTAGATTGGGTGTGTATGATAGGGCAATGGTTCCTGGTTGGAATGATCTGATAGGGGATTTTTGGTGACATCTGGCTTTGGCCTAACTAGGATCTCGTCATAAATGAGGTCTTTGATGACTAACCTTAGGGCCCAATAGTAATTAGTAATGTGATCGAGTCCTTGGTGGAACTCATAATGGAAGTCGACCCTCATGTTCTTATCTGGGAATGTAAAGGGTGGTCTAAGGTTGAGAGGACTCAAGAGACCATCCATTTTAGAGGTAGTGTATACTCAGTTGAGGGTAACCTGAAGGCGAGGCTCTGAACTCTTTGGGAGGACGTAGAGCTTCATTTTAGGAGGGTTACTTTAGGAAAAAAGCATCATATTAACTACCAAAGCTTGGTAAATGTTGGCAACTGGGTGTGATTATGCTTTCGACATGACCACGAGGGTGATGATGTGAGATGTAGAACCTCTAAGAGAGTTATTACGGGAGGAGAACTGATTTGTATCTAGATGAGGTTATTCATTAAATTTGGTATGGCGACAAACTTTCTTCAATCTTGCACCTTATATGGTTGAGTTCTTAGAAAATGAGGACCCAGGTGAGACCTAGTTCATTATCTACTCCATTCCAAAGGTTCTTGATCACTATATCTTTCTGATCTCTTTCTAAGGGAAGTTGACCATTTGACCGACTTTCTCTTTATAGCAAGTGACAAAATTACACTTTATCTCTCCCTCCTCTTGCTTTAGTATTTCCAGGTCTTAAATGGTGACATAAAGTTCCTCATTATATTCGTACAACATCATAAAATCATAACATACATCATCCCAGGTTTTAGCGGTGCCCTCGTGTTTCTCCCCATATATTAGGTAAGGAATCCGACGAATAAATTGGAGGATAACATCCTCTTTAAAACTCCTAGGTATACATTTTGGACCCTCATATGAAGGTGGTCATTGGATAAGTGGGAGCTTGGGAAACCCAATCCTTTGTATGTTTTGAAGAGTGGAATTTTGAATATCTCCTACCATCGAGCTTCGTGATAGAGTGCCATCTTCTTTATGTTCAAAATCTCATCAGTAGTTTGCACCTTGTTGATGTATTTTTATAGGACACAAAGTTTAGATTGAACCTATTTTATCTCCTAGTTTGGAGGTGGGGAACAACCTTATCGGCTGGTGGGGGAGCTACATATTCTGTTTACGGTGGGCCTTAGAAGGAGGTGTGTGGATACTAGAGGTACAATTTATAGGGTTCAAGGTATCCATATGGGCAAAAGTACTTAGAAATGAGGGGCGCTAATGTTAGCAGGGGAAGCCAATGATGGGACTGGTCCAGGACAATCCTGGGGATTAGCTAGTATGGCCTCGACGACCAATACAGGTGGTGTTCTAGTGTTAGGTATAGGAGGATGAAGTATGTTCTCTTATGTACCAATCATAGAATTGGACTCTTGCAGGATTACTTATGTTAGGTTTAGTTCCCTTATCTCAGACTACATGGTATTACGTGAGGCGGTAATGTTTTCAAGTTGCCTCAAGATTTGATCCATTGTGGATGGATACTAGTCTTCTTCTGTGGATATAGAGTGTACTACGAAGAAGACATACAATCGTGGGTGGGGAGATCGATGATAAAAACTAATCGTTTGTAAGGATCACAAACTCAAGATTCCAGGATATGAAATTATTGTGATATCTCTACTGATGATAGCAACTGCGAAAAACATAAGGGAACTTTCGTTAAGGTTTTTGTGGACAAAATGATAATACATTGGGGAGAAGGACTCATATACGTATTATTCTTTCGAATGCAACTCTTTTATTTATGTTTAACCATATGTTGATGATATTTTGTTTTTTTGTATATCTATTTCTATTGCTAATGCTATAATCACCACTTAAAATTGTATGCAGTTCAAGTTCTACCTTATTCAACAATGGAGTAATACATGAGGAAATAAGTAAATAATAAGAAGGCGATGAGAGAATGGAGAATACATATAATTTGGGTGGTTCTTCCAATTAGGTATACTCCACTGTTTAAGTATGTAGTGTATGTATTGCAATTAGGCACTAATGGACATGGAAATACAACTCTCGAGCACTCTCTCTATTGTGTATTTGGACAGAGTTTTAGCTAGGGTTTTTAATCTTCCATCTATGTAAATGAAGAAGAAGAATGATTAAATAGGCTTGGGTCATACAATACGCCCCGAAGCACGCATCATGTGAGCATGAGGAAAGTGATCCAATAAGAGATAAACACCTATATAGCATATGTATAATCCATGATGATGAAATATTCCCCCATATGGACAGGAGATCTACTATAACTGCATGGTCCACATGGACTAATGATGCCTGAGTCACGTGTGGCATATGAAATGTATATGTCAGCTCTGATGGTCCTAGCCTATCCGAGACCGACATAGGTGGTCTTCTAAGCAAGTAGTTATGAGGCTGAGTCTTAGTACTGCCTCGACATATCAAGGTGGTATGAGGTCGATGTGAGATATACTAGGAGGGACTGGAGAGTGAGCTATGTTGAATGACCATGGAGTGTTATGGATGAGTTCTCAGAGGCCGAGACTGTTGCCGATGGCCTACACTATGTCAGCCATTGAATAAATTTGTCTGATGAATGTTAAGTAGGGTTGACTGAGCCAAGTTGGGTATGTCAGGAGACGAGACCCCATATATGTATCAATAACCCCCTATCCATTAGTCTTCAATATGAGTGGAAGGCTGAGGAATACTATCGACTGACTCCATGATGAGGATGAGAGCCCCCAGTGTCAGAGGTTTCTCTTTAGGACGTGTACGTGTTCGGCTAAGATTGGGGAGTCCTTCCAATGTTTCAGACACAACTGTCAGTCAGGTACACTTATGGTCACACGTGTCACAAGCCATATAGTGTGGCGTATTAGCTAAGGATGGGTAGAAGCAAAAATGGAATTAGCACAAATATGCAAAGTAGGTTCTATAACAAATATATATATGTATAGGTGAGAGTTGGAGTGTGTATAAAATCAGTATTTTATCAACACTAAAAATATAAGTTGATAATACCATACTTATTAGTTTATAAAGAACATTAAAGTTATGGAACTAATAATCCCATACTTACCAGTTCATTTAAGAAAATGAAGTTCATTACAAGTTTATTAAGGATCATGTAAAGAAAGTCAAGATTTTTGAACTAATAATCTCGTACTTTGGTATGGAAGTAATTAAGACATCAGTAAAACCATAATAATGATAATAATCGATAATCAACTCAAAACTTTTGGGGAATAAGTAACAAACTATGCACACAATTAAAGTGGCACTCATACTTATGCAACAATAATCAAGGATCTCAATCAAGTGAGATCAGTAGGTCAAGTGGAAAGTTTCATGGGATAAAACATTAGTCTACTTTCGAGTTAATACTGATGCTTATAATAAAATGGCACAAAAGTGCAGGGGTAACTGAATCAATATGGAACATGATACGAGTTATTAGGTGAGAAGGGTTAAAATTTATCCATAGTTCAATTCAAATACTGATGATATGTAACAAATATGTAGTATGTCAGTATAATAATATCCACACACTAAGAGTAAATAGGAGCTATCACATAGTGATATCAATAGCAGTATGCCAGATGCGCAAAGTTTACTATTGAAAAGGTAGGAAAAACCTACTTTCTCGGTATTTTGGTTGGCTTCATATATCATAAGAGGATGTTTGGGAATGTACGTATTTGGGATTAGGTCAGTCAAATATGTACTAAAGCTATATCTTTTAAAGCTCCAGAGGTTTAATTCTAAATAGTTCGGGATTTTAAAATAGTGGACTTCTTACCATTATTGAACTTTGGTGTAAGAGACTTTTTATCTTAAAATATTTTGAAGTACTCACAAACAAAATTTGGGAATGAAGTTCATGAGTTGAAAAAGTTGGGAGGGGTCAATTTGTAAATTTAGAAAAATATTCTAAAGTTAAAACCTTAGTTTTTATTAACTTAGGATAGGGTCATCCAAACATGGCCTTACATTATACCATTTTGACCAGAAAAATTTAATAAAAATTGTGGATTTTTTTTAGAAATTCTTGATTAGCCACGCGCCCTCACGCAAGTGGTCAAAGTTCCTGTTGAAAGTCCTCATCTTCAAACTCTCGACTTTGACTTCTAGGGTTTCAGATTTTTTGCCTCGATTTTCTCCTTCATTGTTTTACAATTTGAGATGATTTCTTAACCAACTTAGCCGAATTTTTCATGAGGAATCCAAATATATTGGTATTGTATATTGAGATTCAGTGTAGCTCAAGATTCAAAAGTGTGTGTTTTGCTAAAATTTTGACATGATATTCATGCATTTATAGATTATGGAAAGGATCATTATGAAATTGGTTTGGTTTATGCTATATATAGGAGTAGTTTGGTTTTTCTTTCAAAGATTAAGATGGATTATACATGGAGAATTTTGGATTTTCAGGTTTTGAGTTCAAAATACACCTTTGATCAATTTGAGTTTTTTTATACACATTTGTGGCTTTTAACCATTACACTTGCGATCCTTAGTTTATAATGAAGTTATATGTAGCTTCAAACCAAAGTTTAGAGCATTATATCTAGATTCACCATTAAAGCTCAATCTTGAATCATGTTTCTTCATATTTCTTCTATCCTAAGCTATTCTATACGTAAAAGCTTGCATATTATGATTGTTCTAACTATATTAACTATACAAAAAGAAACTGGAATTGAAATAACTAAATATTACTCATAAAATCAAAACATATTCAATTTGAGGGAATTTTTGAGTTTTTGAACTGGGTTATGAGTTGTGTATTTTCTACTGGATGGATGGGGTATCTATACTACATCCTCAGGGGATTCGATTGGTGAACTGGGGTGGTTGATTTGAGCTGGTTTATCTAGAGTTTTCAATGTTGGTAAATGGGTCCCACATGTTTGCATGGTGTATATATGTGCCTTTCAACTTTTAATGCTAATGTGGTGCACTAGGTGGACAAGGGTTTGACTAAAATTAAGGAAACTTGCAGGTCTGGTCCTGGATTAGTTTTATAATTACTTTTATAGACTTAAAAGTATATTTTCTATAAAGTATAGGGATACTTTTGTAATTTCAGAATGTATCAAGGATTGGAATGATGATTTTATGTTAATTAGGGTCTAAAGGATTAATTTGATATAAAGTTGGGGTTCAGGAATCAAATATACATCAAGTTATCTTCCTTTGAAATTTTTAGGGGCTATTTTGTAATTTTCTAAAACTTTAAGCGGTCTAAGTTAATTCAGTAGAAGTATAGGTTTCTAAGTGTAGTTTCTTTCTTTTTTAGAAGACTTTTGAACACGTTATAAGTGTTTAAAAAATAGGCATAGGTTTTTAGTGTTGAAAAAATTTCGGTTCTTACAGTCTACTAACCTAAAAAAAGCTGTCCTTGAATTTTACCTTTAAATAATTGGGGTATTGATCCTTCATTGCTTGTCTGGTTCCCATTTAGCTTCTTTTTGATTTTCCTTATTTCTGAGGTACTCCACTTGACGATCCAAAATTTGAATAAGACGTACTTCAAATTCATGGTTGGGTTCGACAAAAATATTTTGCCATGTAACGATATGGGATGGATTTGAAATATATTGGCGTAAATGTGACACATGGTATACAAAATGAATACTGGATAATTCCACAGGTAATTCTAATTGATAGGTAATGGAGCCGATTCTTTTAGAAATTATGAAAGGTCCAATATATCTAGGGGCTAGTTTTCCTTTCTTCCCAAAGTGTAAAATTCCTTTTTGGGGAGAAACTCTCAAGAATATTTGATCAGTCAGTTAAAACTCTAAGGGGTTTCGATGTTGTTCTGCATAACTTTTCTTCAGTTTTGGGTTGTGTTCAATTTCTCTTGAATCTATTGTATTCTTTTAGTGGTTTCTTTGATTATTTTGGGACCAAATTGTTACTATCTCCAAATTCTATCCAACATACATGAGGTGATCTAGAAGGTCTTCTATATAAATCTTCACACGGAGTAGCTTTAATACTATATTGATAACTGTTGTTATATGAACATTAAATAAGAGGTAAATATACAAACCATTTGTCAGACATATCTAGCGTACAAGCAAGTAACATATCTTCTAAAGTTTGAATTATAAGTTCTGATTGTCCATTCGTTTGTGGGTGGAATGTGGTAATAAAATGAAGTTTAGTACCCATTGTGGTTTACAATACTTGCCAAAATTTTCCTACAAAACGAGAATCTCTATCTGATATACTGGATAAAGGAATCCATGCAATCGAATAATTTCTCGAATGTAGAGCTTGCTAAACTTTGGGAATGAATCGGTGGTCTTTAAAGGTAGAAAATGAGCAGATTTGGTAAGTCGATCTACTATTACCCAAATTGAATTATATCCTTGGCACGTACGACGTAGTCCACTGACAAAATCCATGGTAATATGATCCCATTTCCATTCAGGAAAAGGTCAGGGTTAAAGAAGTTCACTAGGGGGTTGGTATCTATCTTTACTTGTTAACAAGTAAGACATTTACTTACAAGATTCTTGATATCATTTCTAATATTGATTCTTCAAAGAGTGGTACATTTTCGACCTTCTGGGATATCTCAT
The DNA here is from genome assembly GCA_949130495.1 of Sambucus nigra. Taxonomy (NCBI): domain Eukaryota; kingdom Viridiplantae; phylum Streptophyta; class Magnoliopsida; order Dipsacales; family Adoxaceae; genus Sambucus; species Sambucus nigra. The sequence goes on from OX422209.1 coordinate 575,937,601, forward strand.
ACATTCCTAACAATGAGCTTCTTGCAGTATTTCATTTCGACGAGATGCGTCATCAGGAACATAGAATCTATTTCTAAATCGTAATCCTATTTCTTTATCATATGAAAAACTAGGATTCTTGTTCAAAAATTTATGTACAAAAGAATCTTGGGTTTCTTGACCTAAGATTTTCTCTTGTAATACCCCGTATTTCTATGAATTTAGAATTTAATTAATGGAGCGATTGAATAGAAAATACAAAACTTATATTTAAATGACGTCAAAGAATTTAAATTACGTGAGAGATTAATTTAATGTGACCATATATTTAAATTACGTGAGTAGAGTAATTTAATGTGACCTTATATTTAAATTATATGAGTAGAATAATTTAAGATGATCTCAATGTTAAATGGGATGATTTAATATTATAAGTCGATTTACTGAAAATGACTTGTGAATAACTCATGAATTTACCTTACGTCATAACGAGTGATATGCACATATATGATTTAAATCTCAACCGAGAGCCAAACATGAGCTAACGAGAGGTCGAGAAAAGAAATATTATATGAGAGACTCAAATGATAATTTAGAGGTCACGGTTAGCTCTGAAAGGGTCGAAATAGTCAAAATAGTATACCCATGGGTACTAGTTGGGTCCCGAGACATTTTTGGGCTAAGTCGGGACCATTCAGGGGCATTTTGGTCTTTTAAAATATAGGAGTGGGAAGACCTACGAATTTTGGAGTATTTTATCATCTGATTAAATAAGGGGTTAGGGTTAGAAACCTCATAACTCACGGAGAGGCCATTAGAGAGAAAAGAGAAGTCATTATCAAAGCATAAAAAGAGAAGGGTGAAAGATTCAAAGGAATTCTTGAAACTCAATAAATTGAAGAGTGAAGATTGAAGGGGACAAACAATCAAACTCTACAATAACCAAGAAATCAGATCATCTCTGAAATAAGGCAAGTGGTTATTTATAACTGATACGGCGGAAATATTGCGTATTTCACCCGTCAACCTACGCGTTATTAGCCCCCTCGGGTATCTTATTCCCTATATTTATGCTCGTTAACCAGACAACCCTCGGATTTCTATGATAACATGTTTCGCAGGTGTTAATTGAGCTTTTGTAGATATTTGGATGCTAAGTGTGAAGTCCGGATGCGTTTCGCTCGATTTCCGTACACAACCGCACGCGCAAGGGCATTTTAGTCTTTTGACAGCTTGGGCACCTGGCCCGACATCTACACGGAAGTTGTAGCTCTCCTCGCTAGCTTCGCGTGGCCGCGAACGGTGCGCGATTCCGATGCATAACGACAAAGTTACGGCGATTGGAGCGACGTTGGATTGTATGCCAAAACAGGGAGGATTGCAGGCTGCCCTGCTTGGTCGATCTATCGACCATAAGGGTCGATCGATCGACTCTTCTTATTTTTGCCACGAATTACACTGTCGATCGATCGACCAAAGGGGTCGATCGATCGATCCCCTATTTTTCTGCAGATATTTTCTTTTCTTTTCTTTCTTCTTTTCTTTTATTCTAACTTACTATATAAGCCAAATTTTGGTTTTGTAATAAGGGGCAGCCATATGTGAACGTTTTTAGCTTAGGTTTAGTTAGGGTTTTTGGGGTTTTGCTTGGTTCTTCTTCAATTCATCTTGGATTGACACACCATTTGGGTTGTAATTGGTACTATTCATCTTCCCTACCCTTAATATAGTTGTTTTCCATTATTTTCTTGCTTTCTAGATTAATTTCATGCTTTGTTAATTAGTTTAGTTATTCATTTCTTGCTTAATTAGTTTATTTCTTTGTTAATTAGTTTCATTTATGTCTAGCCCTTAGATAAATAGGGTCGAGATTGCGTTTCCGCCATTTTCGGGTTCGGACCTCGAAATTTAGGGTTTCGTGTAAAATTGCATTTAATTGAAACCTCGCGTATTAAAGTCGGATTATTATGCGTTTAACTTTCTTTGTCACGCAACGTTAGAGTTTATAGCGACAATCCGAATTTAATCCGCGTGCGACCATTTTCCGTTAAATGTTTAATCTCGCAACTTTGGCTTAAATTCCTTATTGTGTGATGTTTATGCTTAATTGGAAATGCTCGATTAGATTGCTTTCGAGCCTTAACTCTAGTTAGTAGTTGTTTCGACCTGTTTGGTAGAATGCGATCCCGATCCTCGCTTTCCTTTAATTTAGCGTAACTTCTCATTTTCTTTTGTCACCATAACCACCTATCACCTTTTACACTTTTATTCCTGAAGTAATTAAACAATTAACATCTGAAATTTAATAACTCCCTGTGGATTTTCGATACCCGACTTACCGCTCTACTTGCTTGTCAAGTGTAGCTGTAGTTTAGGTTCTTTTGCATTGAGTCGCCGAACCGATAACAACGATTTGCGTATTACACGACGCACGGTTCGCGCTCGATCAATAACATTTAAATCTTAGTTATAATATCCATGCATAAGATGAGTACAATAAATGGTTTTGTGAATAATTCTTGAAGTAAGATTTGATTTAAATAAATGTTTGGGATAGAATTTTCATGTAGTTAGATTTACACGTGTAGAGGATTTAATTATAGAAGAAATTTGATTTCTATTAGGAAATATAAATCTGCGTAAGTGAAGATTTATGATAAAGAAACCATATATCTAGGGCTTTGAGAAGTTAAGGATAATTGTGGTTCTTGGATGATTTTCGTAGATATTTGATGATCAATTAATGTTAGGAATAGTCTCTATTCATATATAAACTGATTGGCGATGTTGGTAGATACTTCCAAAAGGTTTAATGGAGTTTTGAGCGATTAAAACATAAGAAAAACGTAACAGGATGAAGCTGCCCAGTATCGATCGATCGATGTTCATCAGTCGATAGATCGATGATAAAGGTTGATCGATCGACCCCTGTTGTTTCCTGCAAAGTCTTATTGAGTGAATTTTCTTCGATGGCCGTCACTTTTGGGGAAGTTTAGAGTACTTTTATACCTATCCTAGGACTTGTCAAAGACCAGTAGACAGAGAGTTAAGACCCATAATAGTCATTGAGAAAAAGACTTAGAAAATGAATTGATAAGCATAGAACGAACGGGTCGAGTATCAAAAATGGTGAATTTAAGTTATGAAGAGAGTTAACATGAATTCAAAATAATTACCAGTAGGGTAGAGATGAATTAACTACTGAATTAATTAGAGGGGTAACTAGGGCCCTTAGAGTAGTGCATATACTCAATTAAATGCGATAGTGAAATAAATCGTAAATTAACAAGTACGGTGAATATAAGAAATAAAATATTATGGACATACATGATGGATAGGTCGGGTGTGTACCTACTCAATTGTATGAACTTTTAGGTTAAGAGAATTATACCTAAATTAATTGTGGTAGGGTCGATGAGACATTACGAACTAATATAGAGTTATTATATGTTTGGGGTTGATGATAAATGCCGAACCAAACCTTAAAAATGGTGTCGTGATGAAAGAGTCCCGAACCAGAATATGTGTATATATAAATAGTTGGGGTCGATGTATTATTCTGAATCAACTCTTACTTGGGGTCGATGAATCATTCCGAACCAAGAGTCATTTATGTGTGTTATAAGGATATATTAGTGATAACTAATATTTATTATTTGTCGTGTGATAAATGTATACTGCATGTATAATCTACTGACATTAGATAGTAGATAATAAGATGGACTGATAATATTTTAGTAATAATTAAGTAGTGAGACTTAATTATAAAAATAATAAAGATAACAAGAGATGAATAAGTTATCTATGTATATCACATATGAGATATGTTTAGGCGTGCACTATAGGAGAGGGGTGAGGTAACTCAAGAGAGTGTACGAAATCTTAACATGTATAATCAATAACTCATATTTGTGATAACTGCTTGCAAAATATTTTTAAATGTTTTGAGTACTAACTCTTGCTATGTAAAATCTTTGAAAAACCTTTTAGGTGCCCAGCCACAGGGACACTCAGCATGACTTCATTCCAGGGATTTTGGAGCTGCAGCACATGTGGATGTTACAGGGCTTGCTTAGACGATTCTTTTTCTTTCAGATCTAGTGTAGGACCTCAGTTTTAGTACTCTCAGTTTGGGGACATGTTATCCAATTTTTAAATTTGTGGTTATTATGATATATTGGATTTGGAGTTAGTTTTATTTCAACCGTGGTTTTCGGCAAGACTTTATTTCATTCAGTTATTTATGATGATTGGTTTAGTACTTCTTATTATATTATTCCCCATGAGTTATTTTATCTGTTTAAGGAAGATAAAATTTGGCAGTAGCTTAATTTCATTTAGGTGGTCAGTAACTGAAGTTTTTGACAGTGATGCTAAGAATGAACCATTTAAGGAACCTGTTTTAAATTAAATTAAGGCATGAACACCCAGGTTTTATTAGGCGGGGTGTTACAGATGGTATAAGAGCCAGGTTCTAGTGTCCTTAGGATGTTTACGACTTACTACATTTCAGTGTAGCGTTCGGTTGTATTAGAGCTCTACAATTAAGACAGTTGATTCATTTTTTGCTTTTGAGATATCGTGCATCTACTCTTAAAATTTTGTATAAACTGTGTACTAATACAATTTGATCTATTTTTAGATGACAACGAACAGAAAGGGCTGAGGGCAGGGATGAGGTGAGGGAGGCTCATCAGGAGCCATAGGTTGCAGTGATAGTGGTTCGGGTGGTCAAGATAGCGATGAGGGCCATGGCAGCCCATTTTCCTCAGCCCCAAAAACCACCTCCCGTGGCACCAGCAGTTCAGGTCCCAGCAGAGCCATCTACTTGGCAGCGAGTCAGAGAAACATTTCAGAAAGGGCATCAGCGCCACTTGCACATGCTAGAGTGCACCGAGGTATAGAAACAAATACTATCTACTTTCTGTCTGTCGGGAGCGACCTTACTGTGGTGGGAGTCATTTTCCACTGTCGAGGAGAGGGACGCAATGACAATTTGTGAGTTTTAGGTGCAGTTTGACCGCAAGTACTTTCCTCTAGCGATAGAGTCTGAGATGAGGAAGAAATTCAGTGAGGTGGTTCAGGGTGATCGGTCGGTTGCTGATTATGAGTAGGAGTTCACCCGTTTGGCTAAATTTGTGCCAAATGAGGTGAGCGATGAGGAGCAGAAGAAGTCAAAATTTATGGATGGCTTGGCCTAGAGAATCAGGCAGCATTTGATCGGTAATTCAACGTTTGTAACTTATACAAATGTCGTCAATGTCGCTCTACTACACTGTTAGGATCATCGATTCCATGCAAAGGGAAGCAAGAGAGATGAGCCTAGCCAGTCGGGCAAAGTGGATGGAAGAAGTGTCAGCAGCACACCGCAACAGCAGAAAGTGGGTCAGCTAGGGCAGCATTCCCGACAGGGGAACTCTAGCAAGAGGTTTAAGCATTGGAGGCATTAATTTGACAAGCAGGTCCAGTAGGGCCCCCAGCATCCAGTTCCTCAGGGCCAAGTGAACCAAGGAGAAGGCCAGCAAGGCAAAGTCCGTCAGGGCCAACAGGGCTAGGGGGAGAGGAAGTTTCAGGGGCAGTGTTTCACATGTGTCCAGTAGGGTCACAAGAGTAGGAATTATCCACAGAAAGATAGTGCACAACAGCAGGGTACCCAACAGGGGTAGCAGGCTCCGTTAGCCCCAGTAGCAGAACAAGCCCCGCACCAGCAGCTGGGCTAGATGCACTACGAGCGTGTGTTCAACGTTCGGTACGTTCCATTCCAGCCAGCACCGTCAACAGTCGCGGGTACGTTTCCTATCCATGGACTAGAGGGTAGTATTCTTTTTTATATGGGGGAGACATATTCTTTTTTGCCACTATATTTTCATGGAAAGTCGTCATCTTAGAGACATTCGACACTCATCTTATGTGTGTGGAATGACCGATGGGTAGTGGTTCCCTTACACACTCGATTTATAAGGGTGTGGACATTATGGTCGGGAGATTAAGTCTAGCAGCAGACCTCCTAGTATTGGATATGGAGGGTTACGATGTCATCCTAGGGATGGATTGGCTGGCGGGTTATAAGGGATGGTGGATTATTATGAGAGGACTATCCTATTTGCCATTCCGGGATAGGAGATGTTCTTAGTGACAATGCCTCTTCCCGAGGAAGGATCGCGTAGTCGTCTTTATTACATTGAAGAGGAGACCTCACAGGAGGTGGTTGTCCCTTTGGACTCAATCCCAGTTGTGAGGAATTTTGAGGATGTCTTTTAGGAAATACCAGGGTTACCGCATAATAGGGAGATTGAGTTCATTATCGACTTAGCATCGAGAACGAGACCAATTGTCAGAGAACCGTATCGCATGAATCCTTCAGAGATACGAGAGCTGAGGGAACAAATTCAGCATCTCTTAGGTCAGGGTTTTATTCGGCAGAATACATCACTGTGGGGTGCATCGATTTTATTTGTAAAGCAAAGGAATGGCTCATTGCGGTTGTGTGTGGACTACAGAGAGCTGAACAAGGTGACGATACACAATAAGTATCCATTACCTAGGATAGATGACTTATTTGATCAATTGAGAGGGGCTTCATAATTCTCAAAAATTGATCTAAGGTCGGGTTACCATCAGCTATGCATAAGGGAGTAGGATGTACCTGATCGAGCGCGAACCGTGCGTCGTGTAATACGCAAATCGTTGTTATCGGTTCGGCGACTCAATGCAAAAGAACCTAAACTACATCTACACTTGACAAGCAAGTAGAGCGGTAAGTCGGGTATCGAAAATCCACAGGGAGTTATTAAATTTCAGATGTTAATTGTTTAATTACTTCAGGAATAAAAGTGTAAAAGGTGATAGGTGGTTATGGTGACAAAAGAATATGAGAAGTTACGCTAAATTAAAGGAAAGCGAGGATCGGGATCGCATTCTACCAAACAGGTCGAAACAACTACTAACTAGAGTTAAGGCTCGAAAGCAATCTAATCGAGCATTTCCAATTAAGCATAAACATCACACAATAAGGAATTTAAGCCAAAGTTGCGAGATTAAACATTTAACGGAAAATGGTCGCACGCGGATTAAATTCGGATTGTCGCTATAAACTCTAACGTTGCGTGACAAAGAAAGTTAAACGCATAATAATCCGACTTTAATACGCGAGGTTTCAATTAAATGCAATTTTACACGAAACCCTAAATTTCGAGGTCCGAACCCGAAAATGGCGGAAACGCAATCCCGACCCTATTTATCTAAGGGCTAGACATAAATGAAACTAATTAACAAAGAAATAAACTAATTAAGCAAGAAATGAATAACTAAACTAATTAACAAAGCATGAAATTAATCTAGAAAGCAAGAAAATAATGGAAAACAACTATATTAAGGGTAGGGAAGATGAATAGTACCAATTACAACCCAAATGGTGTGTCAATCCAAGATGAATTGAAGAAGAACCAAGCAAAACCCCAAAAACCCTAACTAAACCTAAGCTAAAAACGTTCACATATGGCTGCCCCTTATTACAAAACCAAAATTTGGCTTATATAGTAAGTTAGAATAAAAGAAAAGAAGAAAGAAAAGAAAAGAAAATATCTGCAGAAAAACAGGGGATCGATCGATCGACCCCTTTGGTCGATCGATCGACAGTGTAATTCGTGGCAAAAATAAGAAGAGTCGATCGATCGACCCTTATGGTCGATAGATCGACCAAGCAGGGCAGCCTGCAATCCTCCCTGTTTTGGCATACAATCCAACGTCGCTCCAATCGCCGTAACTTTGTCGTTATGCATCGGAATCGCGCACCGTTCACGGCCACGCGAAGCTAGCGAGGAGAGCTACAACTTCCGTGTAGATGTCGGGCCAGGTGACCAAGCTGTCAAAAGACTAAAATGCCCTTGCGCGTGCGGTTGTGTACGGAAATCGAGCGAAACGCATCCGGACTTCACACTTAGCATCCAAATACCTACAAAAGCTCAATTAACACCTGCGAAACATGTTATCATAGAAATCCAAGGGTTGTCTGGTTAACGAGCATAAATATAGGGAATAAGATACCCGAGGGGGCTAATAACGCGTAGGTTGACGGGTGAAATACGCAATATTTCCGCCGTATCAGTACCTAAAACTGCTTTCTTATCGCAGTACGGGTCATATGAGTTCATGATGATGCCATTTGGACTCACTAATTCACCTACAGTGTTCATGGACCTCATGAACAGGGTATTCAAGGAGTTTTTAGACCAGTTTGTGATCGTGTTCATAGACGATATTCTGGTTTACTCTCGTATAGAGGAGGAGCACGCCGAACACTTGTATATGGTTCTTCACACGTTACGGTACCACCAATTGTACGCCAAATTTAGGAAGTGTGGATTGTGGTTATGGGAAGTTCAGTTTCTTAGCCACATTGTGTCAGACAGAGGTATTACTGTTGATCCGAGTAAAGTATCGACGGTGAGGGAATGGGGATAGCCCACGACATCGACCGAGATTCATAGCTTTTTGGGGTTGGACGATTACTATCGTATCTTCATCAAGGGGTTCTCAAAGATTACCGGTCCTTTGATGAAATTGACTCGGAAGGGATTACCGTTCGTGTGGAGCGATCACTGTTAGTTAGAATTTGATGAGCTAAAGGATAGGTTAACATCACCACCCATACTTGCCTTACCGAGAAGTGGATTGGAGTATCGGGTCTATACTGACGCATCCCTGCAGGGTCTTGGGTGTGTGTTATAGTAGGAGGAGAGGGCGATAACTTATGCTTCTCGAAATATAAACCCAGATGAGAAGAACTACCACACTCACGACCTCGAGTTAGAAGCAGTCATTTTCGCATTGAGGATATGGAGGTATTATCTTCTGGGGGAACAGTTCACTCATTTCAAGGATCACAAGTCACTTCAGTATCTCTTCACACAGAAGGATCTGAATATGAGGAAGAAACGGTGGTTATAATTCATGAAGGATTACCATTTTGACATACAGTATCATCCTGGTAAGGCTAACGTGGTGGCAGACGCATTGAGTGGATGACCTACTAGAAATGTAGCTGAGACTTGGAAAGCTAAGTGGAGTGAGCTCCAGTAGGAGGATGACATAGCTAAGGCGTTCATGGCAGTTATGACCATCACTCCCGAGATTGTGATGAGAGTAGTGAGGGATCCAGCAGAGGACCAATTCTGTCAGGACAAAGTGAGACAGTTATTAGCCAAGGGCTTAGAGTCTTACTTAGTCCGTTTAGAGGGAGGTCTACGATTTAATGGGAGGTTAGTAATACTCGAAGACGAGGAGTTGAGGTAGGTAGTGATGATCGAGTCTCATGGTTCCAAATCTGCGATACATCCCGGTGGAGACAAGATGTATCAGGATATGCGACGTCAGTATTGGTGGTCAGATATGAAACGAGACATAGAAGAGTTTGTCTCGAAGTGCATTACATGTCAACCGGTGAAAGTTGACCATCGGAGACCTTCAGAAATGCTACAGGCATTAGATATTCCATGTGGAAGTGGGAGAGTATTTCGATGGAATTTTATATTGGACCACCGACATTGTAGAGAGGTCACAATTCCATTTGGGTGATAGTGGATCGGTTGACCAAGGTAGCCCATTTATTATTGGTCCGTACTAATTTTGATACCATGCAGTACGCGTAGCTATTCATTATAGAATTCAATAAGTTGCTCGGGGTTCCTATTAATATTGTGTCTGACAGAGGCAAAGTGTATGTGTCACACTTCTAGCAGAGCTTTCAGGAGGCCATGGGCACATATTTGCAGTTGAGTACACCATATCATCCGCAGACTAAGAGGGTAAATCAAATGCTCGAGGACATGTTGAGAATGTGTATCCTAGACTTTGGTGGAGGATGGGAGAGATATCTCCCACTGGTAGAGTTTGCGTATAACAACTCTTACCAATTCACTATTGGTATGGAACCATTCGAGGCACTTTATGGGAGGCCTTGTCATGGGGGAAAATAAGTTATTGGGGCCGGAGATGATACATGAGACTTCTACCATAGTAGAATTTATTCGGGGACATATTCGGATAGCTCAAGATAGGCAGAAGAGTTATGGTGACGCCGGTAGGAGACACGTGGAGCTTGAGGTGGGTGACCAGGTGTTGATTTGGGTATCTCCTATAAAGGGGATTATGATATTAGGTAAAAAGGGGAAGTTAGTGCCGAGATTTGTAGGACCGTTCCCTATTATTGATAGGGTGGGGCCGGTAGCATACAGATTAGGACTTCCAGAGCATCTTTAATGGATATACGACGTGTTCCATGTGGCATCACTGAAGAAATATAGGAGGAGGGAGAGAGCCTTCTAGCACGTCGCACCAGAGGAGATCGATTTGCAGCCATATGTCCTGTATGAGGAGAGACCTGTAGCTATTCTGGATTATTGCGATCGTAAACTACGATCCAAAGTAGTTCCGTTAGTGCGAGTACAGTGGGGGCACCACAATATTGACGAGTCGACTTGGGAGCGGGAAAAGGATATGCGAGAGCAGTATTCAGAGTTGTTCACCGCAGGTACATTCTAATTTTGAGGACAAAATTCCTTTGTAAGGGGGGAAGTATGTAATACCCCGTATTTTTATGTGTTTAGAATTTAATTAATGCAGCGATTAAATAGAAAATATGGAACTTAAATTTAAATTACGTCAAAGAATTTAAATTACTTGAGAGAGTAATTTAATGTGACCTTATATTTAAATTACATGAGTAGAGTAATTTAATGTGACCTTATATTTAAATTATGTTAGTAGAGTAATTTAAGACGATGTAAATGTCAAATGGGATGATTTAATATCATAAGCGATTTACCAAAAATGACTTGTGAATAACTCATGAATTTACCTTATGTCATAACGAGTGATATGGACGTATATGATTTAAATCTCAACCGAGAGCCAAACACGAGCTAACGAGAGGTCGAGACAAGAAATCTAATATGAGACACTCAAATGAGAATTTAGAGGTCTCAGTTAGATTCGAAAGGGTCTAAATAGTAAAAATAGTATACTTAGGGGTACTAGTTGGGTCCCGAGACATTTTTGGGCTAAGTCGGGACCATTCAGGGGCATTTTCGTCTTTTAAAATATAGGAGTGGGAATAACTAAGAATTTTGGAGTCTTTTATCATCTGATTAAATAAGGGGTTAGGGTTAGAAACCTCATAACTCACGGAGAGGCCATTAGAGAGAAAAGAGAAGTCATTCTCAAAGCATAAAAAAGGGAAGGGTGAGAGATTCAAAGGAATTCTCGAAACTCAAGCGATTGAAGAGTGAAGATTGAAGGGTACAAACAATCAAACTCTATAACAACCACGAAATCAGATCATCTCTGAAACAAGGCAAGTGGTTATTTACAGCATCTAAATCTGAGTTATAATATCCATGGATAAGATGAGTAGAATAAATGGTTTTGTGAATAATTCTTGAAGAAAGATTTGATTTAAATACATGTTAGGGATAGGACTTGCATGTAGTTAGATTCACACTTGTAGAGGATTAAATTACAGAAGAAATCTGATTTCTATTATGAAATATAAATCAGGGTATGTGATGATTTATGATATAGAAACCATATGTCTAGGGTTTTGAGAAGTTAAGGATAATTGTGGTTCTTGGATGATTTTCGTAGAGATTTGATCATCTATTAACGTTAGGAATAGTCTATATTCATATATAAACTAATTGGTGATGTTGGTAGAGAGTTCCATAAGGTTTAATGGAGTTTTGAGTGGTTAAAACTTAAGAAAAAATTAACACGATGAAGCTACCCAGAACAGTTGATTGATTGACTATGAAGATCGATCGATTGATGTTCATCAGTCGATCGATCGATGATGAAGGTCGATTAATCGACCCGTGCTATTTCCGGGAAAATCTTATTGAGTGAATTTTCTTTGATGGCCGTCACTTATGGGGAAGTTTAGAGTAATTTTATACCTATCCTAGGACTTATCAAAGAACAGTAGGTAGAGAGTTAAGAACCATAATAGTCATTGAGAAAAAGACTTAGAAAATGATTTAAAAAGCATAGAACGAACGGGTCAAGTATCGAAAATGGTGAATTTAAGTTACAAAGAGAGTTAACATGAATTCAAAATAATTATCAGTAGGGTAGAGATGAATTAACTATTGAATTAATTGGAGGGGTAACTAGGGCCCTTAGAGTAGTGCATATACTCAATTAAATGCGATAGTGAAATAAATCGTAAATTAACAAGTAAGGTAAATATAAGAGAATAGAATATCATGTACGGACATGATGGATAGGTTGGGTGAGTACCCACTGAATCGTATGAACTTTTAGGTTAAGATAATTATACCATAATTAATTATGTTAGGGTCGATGAGACATTCTGAACTAAAATATAGTTATTATATGTTTGGGGTCGATGAGAAATGTCGAACCAAACCTTAAAACTGGTGTCGTGATGAAAGAGTCCCGAACCAAAATATGTGTATATATAAATAGTTGGGGTCGGTGTATTATTCCGAACCAACTCTTACTTGGGATCAATGAATCATTCTGAACCAAGAGTCCTTTATGTGTGCTATAAGGACATATTAGCGATAACTAATATTTAGTATATGTCATGTGATAAATGTATACTGCATGTATAATCTACTGACATGAGATAGTAGATAATAAGATGGACTGATAATATTTTAGTAATAATTAAATAGTGAGACTTAATTATAAAAAGAATAAAGATAACAAAAGATGAATAAGCTATCTACGTATATCATATATGATATATGGACTATTCAAATACTGCGTGTATGATATGGAGACTTAGAGAGTAGATAAGTCCAGTGGATTATTCAAGTCTATTTATCTTGGGTAGTATAGCAATATGGACTGAGTACCAGCGTTAGGCGCGCACTATAGGAGAGGGGTGAGGTAACTCAAGAGTGTGTACGAAATCTTAACATATATAATCAATAACTCATATTTGTGATAACTGCTTACAAAATATTTTTTAATATTTTGAGTACTAACTCTTGGTATGTAAAATATTTTTAAAAACCTTTTAGGTGACCAGCCATAGGGACCCCCAGCATGACTTCATTCTAGGGATTTTGGAGCTGCAGCACATATGAATGTTGCAGGGCTTGCTTAAATGATTCTTTTCTTTCAGATCTAGTGTAGGATCTCAGTTTCAGTACTCTCAGTTTGGGGACATGTTGTCCAATCTTTACATTTGTAGTTATTCTGACATATTGGATTTGGAGTTAGTTTTATTTCAGCCCTGGTTTTCGGCGAGACTTTATTTCATTCGGTTATTTATGATGATTTGTTTAGTACCTCTTATTATATTATTCCATATGAGTTGTTTTATCTCTTTAAGCAAGATAAAATTTGGCACTAGCTTAATTTCACTTAGGTGGTTAGTAACTAAAGTTTTCGACAGTGATGATAAGAATGAACCATTTAAGGAACCTATTTTGAATTAAATTAAGGCTTGATCACCCAAGGTTTAATTAGGCGGGGTGTCACATCTCTATCAACTCATAATAAGAAATAATATTAAAGAGTTTCGCACAAGGAGTAAGCAGCCATATATCATATTGCTCCATGGTAGCAGCAATATTGTAGGAAGTTAGGGTGTGGAGTCTTCCTTCTAGATTTCGACTTAGAGCACCGGATACTATATCGACTTTACCTGGATGGTAATTTAGTTTAAATCGATAATTTTCCAAAAATTATATCCAGCGTCATTGTCTTAAATTTAAGTCCTTTTGGGTAAAGATATACTTCAAACTTTTATGATTCAAAAAGACTTCGAAATTCACACCATAAAGGTAACAACTCCAAATTTTTAATGCAAAAACTACAGTGTCTAGTTTGAGATCATGGATAGGTAGTAACGTTCATGAGTTTTGAGTTTCCATGACACATATTCTATCAGTTTCTCATTTCTCATTACATCACTGGAATGCATAGTGAGGATAGGAGCGGTAGTTAGTTTGTCCTTCAACACTTGGTATGATTGGTTACATTCTTTGGTCCATACAAATGGAACTTCCTTCCTAGTTAGTTTTAAAAAGGGAAGAGCAATGCGCAAAAGTTCTTCTAAAACACGACGCTAATATCTAGGTAATTCTAGAAAACTTTTTATTTCAGTAATATTGGTAGGACTTTTCCATTCTAAAACGACTGCAATATTGGATGGATTGACTTGGATTCCATTTTCAGAAATCACATGTCCTAAAAATTTTATTTCCTTCTATGAAAAATCACATTTGCTCTTGTTATCATTTAAACGATGGTTTCTAAGAGTACTTAAGACCGTTTTCAAATGTTGGGCCTATTCTTTTGGATTTTGAGAATATACGAGAAGATAGTCAATAAAATGATAACGAAATGGTCAAGTAAAGATCTAAAAATTCTATGCATTAGATCCATAAAAGTTACGGGTGTGTTATTTAAACCAAACAACATTACCGTAAATTGGAATGTCCGTAACGAGTTCGAAAAGCAGTTTTTGGATTGTCTTCGTCTCTAAAGAGTAATTGATGATGACCAGATCGTAAATCTATTTTATAAAAGACCATTACTCCTTGTAGTTAATCAAATATATCTCCTATTCGGGGTAAGGGATACTTTTTCTTAATAATTGCTGAGTTTAGTTTAGGATAATATATGCACAATCTAAAGATTCGATCATGTTTCTAAACAAATAATACCAGATCTCCCCAAGGTGATGAACTTAGTTGAATAAAACCTTTCTCCAAAATATTATCTAATCGGGTACAGAGTTCTCATAGTTCTAAAGGATCCATTTGATATGGACGCATCGAAATAAGAAGTGTACTACACCAAAAATAGCAACCTGGCACGGTTTAAAACGGTGCCAGATCAAATCTAGCACGGTTTTGAACTGTGCCAGAATCAGGTGTTTCAAAATGACCATTTTTTCTGGCACGGCTTAAAAGTGTGCCAGATTTGGCCAAACATGAACTCTTCTGGCACACTTTTAACCCATTCCAGAATTTGATATTTCTGGTACACTTTTGGCATACTTTATAATTGTACCAGGTTGAGTACATTTTGGAATAATTTTGGCACGTTCAAAACCGTGCCAAAATTTGATAAACTTTTGGCACGATTTTGAACTATGCCAAATTTTTGGATCAAAGAAAAAAAAATTATAAATAATATTACCCAAAAAAATCAACAACATTTTCACTATTTTTCGTACCTATTTTAGAATAAAAAAATCAATAATAATATAAAACCAACATAGCAAAAATAGTACAACAATACAAATAGTCCACAACAACACTAATACATATCTAGACAATAAGCCCACTAAAAATTAATGGCTCAAATTCCATTAACAGAAAATTCATGTCAATACATATGAAATTCATCTCAATACATGAGGAAATTTAAATTTTATCTCAATTCATGTCTATACATATGAAATTCATCTCATACCCCGCAGTCTACTCTTCAAGCAGCACTAAGAGGTTTAACTCCTCATTTAAGCTGGTTCGCCTTAACATGCACAACCATCGAACTTCCAATGAATTCTAACCTATTAAACAAACAAACAAACAAAAAAGATTAATTTGTTCTTATCATTTGATAAGATTAAAGGCCAGCAATTTAATAAAGACTAACATATATTCTTTCAATCTCACAAGATTTGAAATCTAGTGTACAATTGAGTTAATTATTAATTAGCCCATTAATATACTATCTAATTAATAACTACAATTGATATTAATTACTTATACTAACAAATGAAACCAAAATAATTAAAATTATATCTAGATTAGAACCGAATATTCACACTGCGTGAGTATGGAAGGTTATAAGGGTTTCCTGATTTTCATAGATTTTAGCATACTAACAACTAATTTTGGGGATAAATTTTTTTTTAGCAACAACAACAACAATTCCAGCATACTAATAACTAAACTAATTAACTAATATATTGAAAAAAAATTAACAACAAAAAATTTCAGCATACTCATCAGATCTATGGAAAAAAGTAACTAATCAGATCTATTGAAAAAAAATAACATACTCAACGGAATGTGCTGCCACTGCATTGCTTCGTGGATGAAAAGATGGCTACGTGTTGCCGCTGCTCTGCTTCAGCAGGGGGCTACATTTGCGAGTAATAGAGAGAGACGAGAGGACAGGGGCTACAGCTGCACTGCATTCAAAAAAGAAAATTTGAAATACAAAAATTTCAAATACAAATACAATGTATTTTGCTTTTGATTTTGTTGGCCTCAATTTAATCAACCTCATGCGTGTCCATAATCTTGTTTTATCATGTGTATAAACTCTAAATCACACAACCAAAACAAACTTCATATAATTGAACTCATGTTGATTAAATTTCCATTTTAAGTTGCAAGTTCAACCAACTTAAGTTGATAAATCCCACCCAAGCGGATAACATGAGTTAATCATACATCTCATAAAGACATTGTTGAACCTTCAGAAATATATGCAAAATGTCTCATAAGTACATGCACATGTTACAAGGAAATTTAAAACATTTGGCCTATTTATATTAGTGTGTGTATGTCTCATAACTATATGCTTCATGCACCAAGGATGCCAAACCAATGCATTCAAAGGAATAGTCTGCACCACCATCAACCATCTCATTTCTTATCTGCTCAATGTCAAAGAACAACAACAAATAATGTTTAAAACTTGTTTAGTCACTTGTAAGCATAAATATATGTCATTATTTCATTCAAACCCCATCCCCCAAAATATATGTATGTATAGAAGTAGAACTCATCACCAAGTGCAAAGTTAATCTACCTGGCTCATAGTTTTATCCCCATAACTACTAGAGTTGACAAAATTAGTGACTCCAAATATTTTACTTAATGACAATCTTATTCAATTTTTTCCCTTAAAGTCCATTAATAAATGGTTAAAGACGGCAACAAGGATATGTCCATTATAGGTATCTACTTACAAACACAAGCAAAATGAAATACCTCAAGCTGCTATGCTATCATGTCTAATGTGTGAACGTATATTTATTGTGCGAGCATGTTAGTGTTGATCCATGTTTGACCCATGCTTCAACATGAAAACTGAATAAACCATTGTATCAAGTAGTTAAGAAGCAAATTCATGTGAAATGTGTGTTGAATGATGAAAACAAACATAGTAGTTAACAAGAATAGGCAGAGGAAAAGATTTTTCATCTCACTCGATATCTCCCACTTCTTGAACTTCACCAGACATGTGTCTGAACCAATCAGTGAAGGTAAAACCTGGTCCACCCAAACATGAAATTGATTCCATTGTTTGTCTCTGTAAGACGTTCTCAATGCGTTAATGAAATCGTGTAAAGATCGTTTAAAACCAAATGGATAAACGGACACACCATATGGACACTGAAAAAGAAAAATAATAAGTGAATCAATTATGGTAACTTAAGTGTAAATTAAAGAAAATAAACGCACATGCCAAGGGACATGCCAGAAGCATTACTAT
The DNA here is from genome assembly GCA_949130495.1 of Sambucus nigra. Lineage (NCBI taxonomy): Eukaryota > Viridiplantae > Streptophyta > Magnoliopsida > Dipsacales > Adoxaceae > Sambucus > Sambucus nigra. The sequence continues at coordinate 575,955,073 of OX422209.1, forward strand.
AAAAAGTTCACAACTCTATCTGGAAAACAATACAATCATGTAAAGCGGTAGGCTTAAATTTGAAAGGAGATAGTAAATAAATGATAGCTTCATGTTTTTATAGGTTTTTGGACGCTGCCTTCTGAGATAATTGCGTATTTAGACTTACCACCAACTTGTTATAAAAATAGACGTACCGCCCTGCCAGTAGACATACATTCAACACTATTAAAAAGTATTCTTGAAGTCCCTATTGTATCTCTCCATTACCCACCTCAAGAAAAAAATATCTTCTGCTACAGAATATAAGGGAGAAAAAGGTAATTCAAGATCCAAAACTAATAGATTTTAAGCAAATACTTATAATTATTAGAACGAATCATACCTGAAGTTCCTCAAATGGTGGAGTGGAATTTCCTCAGATGTAAAGTATCTCATCTTGCAAATGTTCAATTTGGTTCCACATTTTTTTATTTGAATTGGCATTTAATCAAGTTGATCTACAAGTTGAAAGGAAATTAGACAAGTATTGTATCAAAATTAAATAACCAACATCAACTAAACACACACACACAAAATTTTATTTTCATTGCTCCCGTGGCTTCACTCTCAGGCCTCATTAATATTCCAACCCAAAGCCATCATTACCATCATAATTACCGCTTCCAAAACACCACATTTCATTCAATAGATTATGAAATTATTATGTAAAGATCCTTATATATTCCCAAAAAATGACTTGAATTGCAAACCTCAATTTGAAAAAAGTGAATAGATCCATATATATATATATATATATAACATCAAACATAGTTTTTCACCAAATTCGTGAAACAAAAATCCAAAACCTATATCTCAAATGTCGTAACATAAGAGAATAAATCGTAAGAGAAAAAAAGCGGTTGTAATGATAGTTTGTAGGGTTTACTTACTGGTGTAAAAAAAGATAAAACAAATAACTAAGACCAAAGTTTATTAGTGGACAAAAAAAATTAATATATTTACAGTAAGTTTCAAACTCAATTTAATGGTTTAATGGTAAAAAACATTTGCAGAACACAAAGGCCTAATAAAACAACGAGACTAAACTGACTCTAAAAAACCTATGCTCCAAATTGTTAAAATTAGGGTATATGACATAGAAGAAAGTCTGCAATAAAGGCAAAAAATGTACTTTATAAAGAAGGAAGAGATAAATAAGAACAAGTTTGAGAGTGAAGATCTGTAACTCCTACTTACTTATGATCCTTAACTACAGGGTTTAATGTAATTCAATTGGAAATATGGTGTCTTTAAGATACAAAAAAGATTTCCCTGTTTCCTTAGCTTAGATAAGCGAAGAATCAATTGGGCTATCAGCAACCTTGGATGAGAAAGAAAAGAGAAAAAAAGGAAAAAGAAAACCATGGAATGTGTTGTTTGTTGATGGAGTTTGGGTTGAAACTCAAAAACAAGTTAGGATCTTAAAACAATAATGATGACCATGTACTTCAGAATTTAAAGGTTTAAAATGTAGATTGAGACTATCTAAAGTTTAACCCCAATAGATTGTGTTGTAGTTATTAACTAATAGTTGATTCCACAAGATTCATTCAGAATAACAATTCTAGAATAATTAGCCAAATGAAGGGAAGAATGCACTCACCACTTGATTCCCATTTAAAGTAGGACACGTGCAGCGGGAAGTCTTTCTTTTACCATGACTTGGATTTCACCCAGTACTCTATTTGTGAGTAAAATTCTTTTGACATCACTACTCGAGCCTATCCAGTCCTCATTAGCCATACGAATCATGTTTCTTAATTTTTCTAATGCCTCTTCTCTGACTCGAGTTTCCTTGCGATTATCTGGTTCGATGTCTATATTGAATATGAACATGTCCCATGTATCCATGCGGAAAAATGGAATTACCATATAATAATAGTAATAAAAGAAGTTACGAATAGATAAAGTAAGTAATATATATTTATTTTTCGCATAGAATGCTAACCCGACGATATGGTTTAGATTTAAAACATGCTCTGATACCAACTTGTCACACCCTGCTTTTTGGTATGAATGCACTAGAAGTACAGGAAGAGCAATGAATTAAAGTTAAGGTTGAATAAAATAACTTTATTCATTATTAAGTAGATTTACATAGGGTTGTACCGCCACAGGGGTAAGTTACATTTTTTAGTACAAACTATAATGTAGAAAATCGAATAGCGTCACTCCTTGCTCCCATCTAGCTTATTCTCTGACCACACAATCACATACGTAAAAAGGTGACCGGTATCTGTCTCTACTGGGGAAGAGATATTATCCTCTTTCTCCGGGTTCATCGGGAGAAAAAAGGAATTAGCACAAATATTCTAAGTAGGTTCTACTAGTTCTATAATGAATATATACATATAGGTGAGAGTTGGAGTGTGTATAGAATCAGTGTTCTATCAATGCAAAAAAAAAAGAAGCTAATAATCCCATACCTATCAGTTTATAAAGAACATTAAAGTTATCGAACTAATAATCCCATACTTACCCGTTCATTTAAGATAATGAAGTTCATCACCAGTTTATTAAAGATCATGTAAAGAAAGTCAAGGAATTTTTAAATAATAATCCCATACCGAACAGTTGACTACCCAAAACTTTTGAGGAAAAGTAATTAACTATGTACACAATTTAAGTGGCACTCATACATATGTAGCAATAATCAAGGCTCTCAATCATCAGATACCAGTAGGCCAAGTAGAAAGTTCCGTGGGATAACACTTCAGTCTACTTTGTAGTTAGTACTGATGCTTATAATAAAATGGCACAAAAGTGCAGGGGCAATTGAATCAAGATGGAGCATGATACGAGTTATTAGCTGAGAAGGGTTAAAATTGATCCATAGTTCAATTAACATACTGGTGATAATTCAAATACCGATGATATGCAACAAAATATGTAGTATGGCAGTATAATAACATACACATATTAAGAGTAAATAGGAGGAATCACATAGTGATATCAATAGAAGTATGCCAAATACGCAAAGTTTACTATTGAAAAGGTAGAAAAAACCTACTTGCTATGTATTTGGGTCGGCTTTATATATCATAGGAGGATGTTTCGTTATGTAAGTATTTGAAATTAGGTCACTCAGTTTTGTACTAAACTTGTATCTTTCAAAGTTTTGGGGGTTTAATTATAAATAGTTTGGGACTTTAAAATACTGAACGGATTACCATTATTGAACTTTGATGTAAGAGACTTTTTGTAAAATATTTTGAAGTATGCATAGATAAAATTTGGGATAAAATTCATAAGTTGATAACGTTGGGAGGGGTCAATTTGTAAATTTAGAAAAATATTCTTAAGTTAAAACCTTAGTTTTTCATAACCTAATATAGGGGTATCCAAACATGGACTTACCTTATACTATTTTGACCATAATATCTTAATAAAATTTTTGATTTTTTTTTAGAAATTCTTGATTGGCCATGCGCCCTCACGCACATGGTCAAAGTTCCTGTTGAAAGTCTTAATCTTTAACCTCTCGACTTTGACTTCTAGGGTTTTAGATTTTTTACCTCGATTTTCTCCTTCATTGTTATACCATTTGAGATGATTTATTAACCAACTTAGCCTAAATTTTTATGAGGAATCCAAATATATAGGTTTTGTGGATTGAGATTCAGTGTAGCTCAAGATTCAAAATTGTGTGTTTTGCAAAAATTTTGACCCAATATTCGTGGATTTCTAGATTATGGAAAGGATTCTTATGAACTTGGGTTGTTTTCTACTATATATAGGAGTAGTTTGTTTTTGGTCTCAAATATGAACATGGATTATACATGGAGAATTTTGAATTTTCATGTTTGGAGTTCAAAATACATCTTTGATCGATTTGATCTTTATATACACATTCATGGCTTTTAACCATTACACTCAGGATCCTTAAGTTATAATGATGTTATATGTACCTTCAAACAAAAATTTAGAGCATTATATCATGATTCACCATTAAAGCTCAAGCTTTAATCGTGTTTCTTTATATTTCTTCTATCCTAATCTATTCTACATATAAAAGCTTGCATATTATGATTGTTCTAACTATATTAACTACCCAAAAATCAATTGGAATTGAAAGAACTGAGAATTACTCATAAATAATAATGTACTTGGCGTAAGGGAGTTTTTGAGTTTTTAAACTGGGTTGTGAGCTGTGTCTTTACTACTGAATTGGTGGGGTATTTATATTACATCCTTAGGGGATTCAATTGGTGCAGTGAGGTGGTGGATTTGAGCTGATTTTTGTAGAGCTTTCAATGTTGGTAAATGGGGCTCACATGTTTACATGGTGTATACATGTGCCTTTTAACTTCTAGTGCTAATGTAGTGCACTAGGTGGGTAGGGGTTTATCTAAAATTAAGGAAACTTGTAGGTTTGGTCCTTGGATGGTTTTATAATTACTTTTATAGCCTTAAAAGTATACTTTTGTAAAGTATAGAGGTAATTTTATAATTTTAAAAAGTTTCAAGGGTTAGAATGATGATTTTATGTTAATTAGGTTCTAAATGATTAATTTGATATAAAGATGGGGCCTAAGGTGTAACATCCAGTAATTTTGAGGATTTAATATTTAATTATTTTTTGGAGTTATAAAAAATTTTAATTGGAGAAACTTAAATTCATGAGTTGGATAATTTATTTGAGTGAGCCGAATTATTTATAATTGACGACTTTTAAGTTTAATGGTTCAAAATCTCGTATGTCGCATTTTGAGGTCGAAATTTCGAAATGTCGAAAAGTATTTCAGAAGGAAATTCTGAGTGCGTGGTTGCATCCGGATGGATCGAGATAGTCAGAAAAGACTATCCGGGGGTAGGAATTGGGTCTCGGGAAATTTTTGGGCATAGCCGGGCCCACACAGGGTGAGTTGGGCCATTTTAATTAGGCCCAGATGGCCAAAAACGGGATTAAGGGTTTTTAACCAAATTAAGAGAATAGGGAACGACAGTCAACACAACTCTAAACCTAGGGTTTGAGAGGAAATTTGGGGGAAAGCAAACCAAGAGTCAATTTGGGGATTTTGGAGCCAAATTAAGGGACTACACCAACGGATTAGACCCTACGAACAATTCCAGGTAAGTGGTTAATGTAACACCCCTCCAAATTAAATACCGGGTGGCCAGTCCCATACAAAATTAAAACAGAATATACAGTTGGCTCATTCTTAGCATCACTGTCGAAAATATTTACAACTCACCCAATACCCAATTAAGCTGGTGTTAAAAAATTTTCAAATTTTAATTTAAACAAAAACCCATTTTTAGTTTAAGAATAACACTACACATTTTTCTACAACACGAATAACCAAATAGTTAACACAAAAGAATTTAGATGAATTTGGAATAAACATTCCCACATAATAATTAGGGGTGGCAATTCGGGTTAGTCGTGTCATTTTCGGGTCGCGTTGATTTTAATTTGAGTATAATTTTTGGTTACTCTTAAATATATACAAGCTAATCGTGTCATGTTCGAGTCATTTCGGGTTATTACCGTAAACGGGTTATCGTGTCAAAAATTGCCAGCCCTAATAATAATCCAATACAGTAATCACAACTATATTAAATGTATTAAAATGAAACGAGTACAAGAGTATATGACTCAGATAGAAAAGAGACAATTGAGTTCCTTTGGGCGACATGCCCCAACTAAGAGAATACTTTGAATCAAATGAAGATAAGCATCTAATCAATACTCCATAGCTCGTCAAAATACGCTAAGGTTGGCGTCCCTATTGCTGGACACCTGATATAGAAGATACAATAGAAAAGAAAACATGCAAGGAAACCGGTCAGAGCCCGATTGTGAAAATGATTTTGAAAACAACAACTATTTAACAAGTGTAATAAAGCATTTATTATGTACATGTTAGTAATCAACTCTCACTTGCTATTCTCACCTCTCATATAGAGTGCACACTTAACGTCTCCTATTAACCCCTAGTTAATGGTTCCTCCTCACTAGTTTTCATTATATGATTCCATCCTATATCATAACCCCGTATGTCCCATACCATACATCAGATAATTATTCTCATACATTTCCCATTAACATGATTCGATTATCATTAATATGAAGTAAACTTTTCAATAAATATTCATTAACTTATTTCAATTCTTTTTCTCAATTCACCGTTATCTACAATTATCACACTGTAGATGATTTAACCACAATATATCCAATCATTCATTTAATTCATTATATATATATATATATATATATATATATATATATATATATATATATATATATATATATATATAATACAGATCCTCGAGTCACAGCTGCGGTGCAATGCCTTACTCTGCTATCATGTCCCATCATCGTTGGTCGCCGAATAGGGGACTAAAAGTTCGGTAAGGATTCCTCGAACCTTAAACAACAACACAAACATTGGAGGCGAACATAGTTCTCGTATCCATGGGTCACGCACATACCTACGTTCCCACAGTCAGCGGACTTATCAACTCCCCGATAAGTCTTTCATAGACCTATGTTCTTGAGCGACAAATCAAAGATCCCATGGATTCATCAGGATATGACTTCCCTCACGCACAAACCTCCCGTAGATAGCAAGTAAGCTAGGTATGTCATACACATAATCATCAATCAATCAAATAGGCATTATCATACCTATGATATAATATCAACAAGGTACTCACATTACCCTAAGATAATTCCCATACGTAGTATAAAATCTCTTTAAATCCTACGTATAAAATAATATAACTTTTCATCATAAATTTAATTATCCCCGAGTCTCACTCATTTCCCAAGGTTCAAATAGGTTTTTCCTCAACATAAATTCAGTAAGAAATCACTGGAATCCTACTGGTCCATATCATCATATCTCCCGAATTACTACGAATTAAACTCTCCCTTTAACTAGGGTTAAAATCGATAATTTCTAATCTCTTATAAACACATCTTATATCAACTAGGATTGAATACCATCATCACCTGACTCATAGTCTATAGTGTTTCATTCACACTATAAGACTTATCAACAAAACCAACATCCTCCCATCCTATAACATCTCTCCACTCCCGACGTGGTTAAGGTTCATGCGCGGAACGTCTCGCAAAGCGAAATCCAAACAAGGAACCCCTCCAATACACTACTACTTAACTTTGCCGATCGTGGAGGTCCGTCAACTTCAAATATGCAACCGGAATAACCTCATCCCCTCTTTTAACCAAATGTGGTTCAAACTCCCATCTCTATCCAGGAACCATCCCACTAAGCGTTGGTACTACACTCAGTCCTCAATAAAGAGCTTAAACTCAGTCCTTGATGTTCAAATTGTAACCCTAAGGCTACCCAGGTATTATATTAAATCTCCCCTACTGGACCTATCCTTAATCCTCAAGCATACAAATTAGAATCCAACACATGAATCTAGCAACCGAAATTTCTTCCAATTTAACTAACATAATTCCAATCAATTAAATCCCAATCAAATCAATTCAAATCTTATATTGGGCTTACTGATCTTCTCTAAGTCCCATAATGTCCCATTAACAATCACCAAATATCTACCAAAGTTTTGGGATAAGAACCAAAATTTAAAAGAAACAACTTTAACAATCCTGGGGAGGTCGATCGATTGAAGGCAGGGGGTCGATCGATCGATCGCCCAGGTAACAACCCAGTTTTTCTACATTTCATCAACTACGGGTTTGACCATTTTTTATCATTCAAACCTTCATATTAACAACCCAAATGACTTATAATCCTTACTACATGATATATCAACATATTTAAATGATTTCAAATCATCTAAACATCCTACAATCATCAAGAGATTGAATTAAAAGCATGTTTATATCCTCTTTTTCCAGAAAATTATCAACATAATATCTTCAAGAACAAATCAATGATTTTCATAATTTCTTCAACAGATTTATGATTATTTCGTGGATTACTATCTACCTACAACATGAGTTTGATCCTTATATATCTTCAGTTTCCAGAAATCATTTAACAACTCTATCCTTTCATTTCCAAACAAGAAAAATCTCATATTTTTATAACTATTCTAACATGGACAATATACAAACTTAAATTGCAAATATCAAACACTTGCCTCTACTGAATATCTGATCCTTTGGGGTTGTATAACACAGGTGGTTCTCCGTTTTCCGACCAACTTTCGGTGGTGGTTGGTGGTGGTGACCCTTGGTTCATAGTTCTTCCCCTTCCCAAGTAAACTCTTCTCTTCCCAAGCAACCTTTCACTTTTTCTAGGAAGATGACTTCTCCATTTTGTGTAGAAGAGATGAATAACCCACTTACACTTAATCTCCAATTACTTATAATAAGACAAAACCCGAAATCACTATTCATCCCCTATAAAAATGACCAAAATGCCCTTTTGGGTTGTCTATTCATTTCCAAATGACCCGAGACCCAAATTCAACATCCAAATAGGCTTTTCTGACTATTTCAGACCTTCCGGACGCAACGACGTAGTCGAAATGACTATAAGGTCGATAGAAGATAAATTTCCTTTTTAATTTAATAAATTAGTCCCGACACGTCTCATACCGCGTCTGACTAAAAAATCAAATTACTGAATTAACAACTCACGGCAATATCAATAGCATCACATTCAAATATTACCTAAATATCTTTAAGTAATATTCTGAATCATCCATTTCAATATTCACAATTTCGGATAAAACCCAAATTAATTCATTTATAATAAAATCAAATTAATCCATTAATTTAAAATATAACCCATTTTAAAAGTCATTAAAATCACGGGGTATTACATACTTCCCCCCTTATAACAGAATTTCGTCCCGAAATTCGTAAAGATAAATCATACTGGTAAGGTCAACTCCGAGTATAAATCTCACATCGCAAGAAATCTAACTAGTACCACCCATACAGTACATTATCAAAAAGCCCCATCGATGTTACACTAATTCTCACCATATAGTTTCAACTGAATCTAATTTAAACCTTATCCAATCTTCCCTATACCATCCTCGTGACAAAGTTTGAGAAAATGATCCTCACTTATTAAAAAAATAAATCCTGAAGTCACCACTACTTACTGTTCCGTAACCAAAAATACTTACTGTTTCACAATTATGAAAACTACTACAGTCCAACCATCCAGGGCGCCCATACACCCTATCGTACAACTTTCATAATAATATTTATCGTAAAGGTTATAAACTCATATCCTAAGGACCTAACTTATTTCGACTCCCAACTATTATTAGTTTCATGCGTGGGGTGTCTCGCAAGCGAAATCCAAACAAGGAACCCCCCCTGATACACTACTACCTAAAGTAGTCGGTCATCGAAACTCCTCAGGTCCTTAGTCAATAGTATAAAAATCAGGGTTATCGATTTAAAAAAAAAAAATCAGGTTTATCGATTTCAAATAGAGTCTACTCATCTACTCTCTTATTAAAGACAATATGCTAGCTATAGTAGTAGTACATACGCTCTCAAATACCACAAGTCAATCCATGCCGACAGTCACATCATGTTCGGACATGTCTAAAGTAAGTAATCCCGTGATAAAAATCAAACCCACGTGACGTCATGTAAAACATAGGTGTGCCACACCCCTTGATGAGTCTACGTAAATAACAGTGCTATATGCGAAGTTTAGCAACCCTTTTTGCCCACCCAATATTAATCACTACAATAATCAGTATACGTCTCATAATTCCTTAGATAGAAAAACATACCCTCATTCGCGAGTGGTGGTTGTTGAATCCCACTATTATAACTTTGCTCCGATGAGTCAAGAAAAATTTACCCCAAATTTTCAGTTCTAGTTCACCACACTCCATTATATGTCCAAGCCTTTGAATATATTGCCTTCGTTGGGTACCACACCCAATTTCCACATTTCTAGAACTTCTACTTATGACTCTCCTCAATTTTCCATAATAGGGGTGACCTCGACTACGGTCGTCATACTCGAACATACTTCATAACCTTCTAAGTACGATCTCCGCTATCCGTCCAAGGGCCCTCATGTGCCATACTTCTTTTACGAACCCGTCCGAGCGCAAATAAGATTCACTAATATATACGGAATCTTACCAAAGAAATCAACAATCCTAAACATAGGGCTCTACATCAAAGAACGCTAAGCTGGAAACACAATAAGCCGTACAGACCCTAAAGGACACTAGAACCTGATGCTCTAAAACAACCTGTAACACCCCGCCTAAATAAACACCGGGTGGCCAGTCCCATACCAAATTAAAATAGAATATATAGTTGGCACATTCTTAGCATCACTGTCGAAAACATTTACAACTCACCCAATACCCAATTAAGTTGGTGTTAAAAACTTTCCAAATTTTAATTTCAACAAAAACCCATTTTTAGTTTAAGAATAACACTACACATTTTTCTATAACACGAATAACCAAATAGATAACACAAAAGAATTTAGATGCATTTGGAATAAACATTCCCACATAATAATCCAATACAGTAATCCCAACAATATTAAATGAATTAAAATAACACGAGTACAAGAGTATATGACTCGGTTAGAAAAGAGGCAATTGAGTTCCTTTGGGCGACATGCCCTAACTAAGATAATACTTTGAATCAAATGAAGATAGGCGTCTAATCAATACTTCATAACTCCATAGCTCGTCATAATCCGCTAAGGTTGGCATCCCTGTTGTTTGACACCTGATATAGAAGATACAATAGAAAAGAAAATATGCAAGAAAACGGGTCAGAGCCCGATTGTGAAAATGATTTTGAAAACAACAAGTATTTAACAAGTGCAATAAAGAATTTATTATGTACATGTTAGTATCCAACTCTCACTTGCTATTCTCACCTCTCATCTAGAGTGCACACTTAACGTCTCCTATTAACCCCCTAATTAATGGTTCCTCCTCATTAGTTTCCATTATACGATTCCATCCTATATCATAACCCCGTATGTCCCCTACCATACGTCAGAAAATTATTCTCATACGTTTCCCATTAACATGATTCGATTATCATTAATATGAAGTAAGCTTTTCAATAAATATTCATTAACTTATTTCAATTCTTTTTCTCAATTCACTGTTAACTACAATTATCACACTGTAGATGATTTAACCACAATATATCCAATCATTCATTTAATTCATAATACGGCACCCCGAGTCACAGCTGCGGTGCAATGCAATACTCTGTTATCATGTCCCATCATCGCTGGTCGCCGAATAGGGGACTAAAGGTTCGGTAAGGATTCCTCAAATCATAAACAACAACACAAACATTGGAGGCGAACATAGTTCTCGTATCCATGGGTCACGCACATACCTACATTCCCACAGTCAGCGGACTTATCAAATCCCCGATAAGTCTTTCCTAAACCTATGTTCTTGAGCGACAAATAAAAGATCCCATGAATTCATCAAGATATGACTTCCCTCATGCGCAAACCTCCCGTCGATAGCAAGTAAGCTAGGTATGTCATACACATAATCATCAATCAATCAAATAGGCATTATCATACCTATAATATAATATCAACAAGGTACTCACATTACCCTAAGATAATTCCAATACGTAGTAATATATCTCTTTAAATCCTACGTATAAAATAATATGATTTTTCATCTTTAATTTAATTATCCCCGAGTCTCACTCATTTCCCAAGGTTCAAATAGGTTTTTCCTCAACATAAATTCAGTAAGAAATCACTAGAATCCTACTGGTCCATATCATCATATCTCCCGAATTACTACGAATTAAACTATCCCTTTAATTTGGGTTAAAACTGACAGTTTCTAATCTCTTATAAACACATCTTATATCAACTAGGATTGCATACCATCATCACCTGACTCATAGTTTATAGTGTTTCATTCACACTATAAGACTTATCAACAAAACCAACATCCTCGCATCCTATAACATCTCTCCACTCCCGACGTGGTTAAGGTTCATGCGCGGAACGTATCGCAAAGAGAAATCCAAACAAGGAACCCCTCCAATATACTACTACTTAACTTTGTCGATCGTGGTGGTCCGTCAACTTCAAATATGCAAACGGAATAACCTCATCCCCTATTTCAAGCAAATGTGGTCCGAACTCCAATCTCTATCCAGGAACCATCCCACTAAGCGTTGGTACTACACTCAGTCCTCAATAATGTGCTTAAACTCAGTCCTTGATGTTCAAATTGTAACCCTAAGGCTACCAAGGTATTATATTAAATCTCCCCTACTGGACCTATCCTTAATCCTCAAGCATACAAATTAGAATCCAACACATGAATCTAGCAACCGAAATTTCTTCCAATTTAACTAACATAATTCCAATCAATTAAATCCCAATCAAATAAATTCAAATCTTATCTAGGGCTTACTGATCTTCTCTAAGTCCCATAATATCCCATTAACAATCACCAAATATCTACCAAAGTTTTGGGATAAGAACCAACATTAAAAAGAAATAACTTTAACAATCCTGGGGAGGTCGATCGATCGAAGCCAGGGTGTCGATCGATCGATCGCCCAGGTAACATCACAGTTTTCTGCATTTCATCAACTAGAGGTTTAACCATTTTTGATCATTCAAACCTTCATATTAACAACCCAAATGACTTATAATCCTTACTACATGATATATCAACATATATACATGATTTCAAATCATCTAAACATCCTAGAATCATGAAGAGATTGAATTAAAAGCATGTTTATATCCTCTTTTTCCAGAAAATTATCAACATAATATCTTCAAGAACACATCAATGGTTTTCATAATTTCTTCAACATATTTATGATTATTTCGTGGATTACTATCTACCTACAACATGAGTTTAATCCCTATATATCTTCAGTTTCCAAAAAACATTTAACAACTCTATCCTTTCATCTTCCAAACATGAAAAATCTCATCTTTTTATAACTATTCTAACATGGGAAATATATAAACTTAAATTACAAATATCAAACACTTGCCTCGAATGAAGATCTGATCCTTTGGGGTTGTATAACACAGGTGGTTCTCCCTTTTTCGGTAAACTTCCGGTGGTGGTTGGTGGTGTTGACCATTGGTTCTTAGTTCTTCTCCTTCCTAAGTAAACTCTTCTCTTCCCAAGCAACCTTTCACTTTCTCTAGGAAGATGACTTCTCTATTTTGTGTAGAAGAGATGAATACCCCACATACACTTAATCTCCAATTACTTATAATAAGACAAAACCCAAAATCACTATTTATCCCCTCTATAAAAATGACCAAAATGCCCGTTTGGGTTATCTATTCATTTCCAAATGACCCGAGACCCAAATTCAACATCCAAATAGACTTTTCTGACTATTTCAGACCTTCGAACGTAACGATGCAGTCGAAATGACTATAAGGTCGATAGAAAATAAATTTCCTTTTTAATTTAACAAATTAGTCCCGACACGTCCCATACCGCGTCTGACTAAAAATTCAAATTACTGAATTAACAACTCGCATCAATATCAATAGCATCACATTCATATATAACATAAATATCTTTAAGTAATATCCAGAATCATCCATTTTAATATCCACAATTCGGATAAAACCCAAATGAATTAATTTATAATAAAATCCAATTAATCCATTAATTTAAAATATAAGCCATTTTAAAAGTCATTAAAATCACGGGGTATTACAGTTAACTATTGTGATTTATAAATTGATGATAATCAAGTCATATCATAGTGATGTGTAAATCAAAATTCATTTTTGGGTATAAATGGGTAAAAATGGGGTTTTGTTAATGGAATACTTGGCTGAGATTCAAAGTAAGAAATAGGCGTGTTATATATCTCTGAGTATATATATATACATATATATATATATGTTTTAAATGAGAATCCCGAATGTAAATTGGTGGAATTTGGATTTGGAATTTGGTTTGTAGAACAAAGTTGATGAATTCTAATGGAGAACCCATTTCAGAAAATTATGAAAGTAAGTGGAGAAATTGTGTATCTTAAGATCCATATGATGTGTAGGACGTAGGTTAAACATATTTATGTGGTGAGGTGTTTTGATTAGAGGTTTGATTTAAGGTTTAAAAACCTTGGATTTTCGTCAATCGTGGAAAACAGAGGTGAATGAGAAGATGACCTGATCGATCGATCGATAGAGGGAATTGGTCGATCGATCGACGGTCAAGGATTTCTGGCAGTTCGCTCCTTTTCTTTTATGGGGAAAATTATTTCTCTACCTTTTAAGGTATATTTATTTAGAGGCAAATAAATACAAGGAATACGTTCTAGTCACTTTTGAGAGATTTAAAGTTGGGTTTATGAGGGTGATAATTGTATGTCGCAAATGGATGTATTTTGAGAAAATAAATATTTGTGTTAATATCGGACCGAGGAATAATATTCGGGTATTGTAGTTGGGTGATACCACATTATTAATGGAATTGAGGCGAAATATTTAATTATGGACCAAGTGGGCGATTCCGGGTGCATTGGTAATTATAGGTAAATATAATTGGGGAATTTATGGAGATGAATGTGTGACACATTACGGGCGAAAATGTGGGAATGAAATTATGAGATGTAAAAATGGACCAAGTGAGCGAGTCCGGGTATGTTGGTTAAGTGACACCAAAGTATTAAATTAATTATTGAGGGAGTAAATTAATTTGGAGTCGGAACATAGACTCGGGAAATATTAAGGTATGGGCCAAGTGAGCGAGTTAGGGTATGTTGGTTAAGTGACACCAAAGTATTAAATTAATTACCGAGAGAGTAAATTAATTTGGAGTCGGAACATAGACCCGGGAAATATTAAGGTATGGGCCAAGTGACCGAGTCCGGGGATAATGGTTGGGTGACACCAAGTTATTAAATTAATAGATGTGTTAATTAATGAAGGTAGAGTCGGAAGGTAGACCCGAAAAATGTGACAACACGCATTCCGAAATAAGGGGTGGCCTGCCCGAAACCTCGACATAACGGAATCATGGATGGATATCATCCTAAGCATCATAACAATAAAATAGGTATACGGTAAAACCACTCAATAAATCAGAAAGCAGGTTGTCAAAAATTTAGGTTTGATAACGAGTTAAGAAATAAATTAAACAACCCAAATCTGATGAAAGTGGAATTTCAAAGGAACATATAGATAAATACCAAAACAACATACAATAAAAGGACCAAATAATCTGTCAGTCCACAGTTACATTCAAAGTGTTTCAACAATTCAATATTTAACATACTACATTCATTAACAAGTACAAAAGATGGGCCACTAGCCCGAATGAAGGACCCGATAATATCTAGAGTCCAAAAAATGAAGGCATCTAACAAACATCCTGTAATAATCCACAAGATCATACAGCTCGTCAAAAGCATAGGAGTAAGAAAATCATAATGGGTGCCCTTGTGGAGGAGCACGTGAGCGGATACAACAACATGCACAACATGGAAAATGAACGGGTCAGGGCCCGATTTATATATGATTCCCAGAAGAGTAAGAAGCATAATAGATATGGACAACAAATCATGAATAATGTGAATGAGAATCTAACAACCTAATCATCAAATGTGATAATGCATTTATATAGGTTTCTAACAGTTATTAAATTAAGCAAGGGAAATAAAATTAAATCTCATTTCTTCTGGTATCTTATCATTTTCCATTCCTTAGTAGGAATATAATTTCCATCATATCTTTCCATTTTCCATGCCTTCGTAGGAATATAATTACCATCTCATTTCTTATGGAAATTCACATATCTCAAGTCCCACTTGAGTTAGAAAGGTTATATTCTTATACATATAACGTTTCTAAGACCGCCCCTCCGAGTTTCCCCACTGGGCGCGCCCCTAAATGACTATCATCTTCCAGAGCCTATCTATACAAGACAACCTGGGCACCTAACGCGCATCGGGAAGTGGCCATATGCCTGCGAGTGAGTCATAACCACACCCGAAATTAT
The DNA here is from genome assembly GCA_949130495.1 of Sambucus nigra. Classification (NCBI taxonomy): domain Eukaryota; kingdom Viridiplantae; phylum Streptophyta; class Magnoliopsida; order Dipsacales; family Adoxaceae; genus Sambucus; species Sambucus nigra. Next base: position 575,971,027 of record OX422209.1, read on the forward strand.
CTCACTAGAGCAGAAAAACATATACAAACCCCGCATATGGACGAGGGCTATAGTCAGCCTGCATTCAATAGTCAGGGGACATCACCTCATGCGCGAGCTTCCCTTATGATAGCATTTAGAGAGGTGTGTTTAAGTAACTTAACAATTACCAATTTAAATCTCATTTTCATTACCATTAATAACATGTGTTTCATTTTACTTGAAACCATTATCTTTGAATTTCTTCCAATTCAATTTCATCATATGTTTAGGTCCCGAAGTATTCTCTAAACAATTTCCCCAAAATCTTATAGGTCCCAAGGTTTTATATACCTAAAAAAGGCCTCTAAAATCTCCATATATGGGCTTAGAATTCTGTTTTCCAATTTATTTACCAAATGAGAAGTGATGCCTAAACATCACTTTAAATACCCCTGAATTAACCCCAAGTGATCCCATTCAACTATAGGGTAACGACCAAACTCGACTAAAACCCTAGGATCCTATGTTTACTTCCTTCAAGAAGGTTCCTAGGTTCTAATCCTAAGGGAAAGGGTCAAAATTGGAAAAGAAAAACAAAAGGAAAAATGAAGGATTTTCGAATCAATTCGGACTAGCCGAATCGATTTGGGTTCTTAAGGGCGAATCAATTCGGACTAGCCGAATCGATTCGGTCAGGAAAAGTGAGTTTCTGCATGATTTCCAAATCAATTCGGATTAGCCGAACCGATTCGGACGACCCAGACTTGGAAACTGTCTCTCAGCGAATCGATTCGGCCAGGCCGAATCGATTCGGTTCTGCAGAAATTCCAAGTTTTGTCTATGGAGTCTTTGACTCCAAATTCTACCCAACTTCAACCAACTGAAATCCCTATCCTTTAATGCTACCAAATGATCATAAATACATCATCCAACCATAATTTACCTCAAAATCATATCAATTCAACTTCTAAAGATCTAAAGCCCATAAATCAAGTAAAAACCCTAACTTCCATAAACCATACATAACCACAACTATCAATCCTAATTACTCTACTTAAATCATAAAAGAGCAAGTAGATAACTTGCCTCAAGCTTGCAAGTTCAGATTTTGATGAAGTTTGTATGCAAGAACAATAACCAAAGCTTCAATCTCTCACTTTCTCAACAAGTTCTCTTCCTCTCTTTCTTTCTCTAGTTTTACCAATTCAATTAGAGGAATAGTGACTTAAACAAAACATAAATCGTGGCTTAGGTCCAAATTTCAGCTTTAAGTGATTAATCCGCGATAAAATAATACGCAACTACTCATATAAGCTACAACCAGTCAAAAGTTCCCGGAACCTCGAAATACAATATGGCACATAATTTGACTATCTCGAACCTCCCGGAACTATCTGCACCCTCCAAATTATCATTTGGAAATTTTATAATTCATTTTAGGTTCCGGTTTCATTTTAAGCCAAATGTCATTTTAAATCATATGACATTACAAAACATAACATAGCAAAATTCACCTCTACTTACAGTAAATATGCAACATCATAGTAGATATTAACTTTTCTTTCTTAAATTAATACCTACTCCACATACGAACATCTTTATATCTAATCACTATATCTAGAAAATTAAATATAAAATAGGACCTCAAAAGCGAGGGTTGTTACATACTCCCCCCTTATGAGGGAATTTTGTCCCCAAAATTCAGGCATACCTTGTATAAAGAGATGCGGATACTTTTTCTGCATGTCATCCTCACGCTCCCATGTCGATTCCTTGGTGTTATGGTGACTCCATTGAAACCTCACCAAGAGCAACACACGAGACCTGAATCTATGCTCCCCATGCTTTAAAATAGCAACCGATTGTTCTTCATATGAAACATCGGGTTGCAAATTAATATCCTCGAAAGGGATGTGCCAAAGCGCACCTTCGCACCTCCTATACTTCTTTAGGGAGGAAACATGGAATACATCATGAATTTATTGCAATGGTTCCGATAAAGCAAGTTGGTATGCCACTGGACCCACCTTCGTAATAACTAGAAAAGGTCCAACAAAGCGCGGCACAAGCTTCCCCTTCTTATCGAAACGCTTTATGCCTTTCATGGGCGACACTCGAACCAAGACTTGGTCCCCAATCTCAAATTCCATGTATCGCCAACCCGCATCGGCATAGATCTTTTGACGGTCTTGGGCTATTCGAATGCGATCTCGAATCAATTCAATCTTTGAGGAAGTATCTTAGATCATTTCAGTTCCAAGAAATTTATTATCACCCACTTCCAACCAACAAGCGGGTGATCTACACGGTCTTCCATACAAAGCTTCATAAGGTGCCATTCCAATTGTGAATTGGTAAGAGTTGTTATAAGCAAACTCAACCAATGGGAGATATTATTCCCAACCACCTTTGAAGTCGAGCATACACATGCGAAGCATATCCTCCAACATTTGGTTTACTCTTTCAGTTTGGCCATCTGTTTGAGGATGATCCGAAGTACTTAACCTCAATTTGGTCCCCATCGCTTCTTGGAAACTCCTCCAAAGTGGGAAACGAAAATTTTGTCTCAGTCGAAAACTATATTCAAAGGCACCCCATGGAGTCTCACCACCTCCTCGATGAATAAGAGGGCATACCGAGCAGTGTCGTAATCTGTCCACACGAGTAGGAAGTGTGCCAACTTTGTCAAGCGGTCGACAAGCACCCAAATAGAATCACATCCACTTTGTGATCTTGGCAAGCCCGTGATAAAATCCATCGATATGCTTTCCCATTTCCACACCGGGATCTCTAACGGTTGCAACAAACCTGTCGGTCTCTAATGATCGATCTTGACCAGTTGACTAGTAGTGCATTGGGACACAAATTCCAAAATATCCCTCTTCATACCTGGTCACCAATACTAACGACGCATGTCCTGATACATTTTGTCCCCACTAGGATGAACCTAGACCCGTGAGATTTGGCCATCACTGCCCGTCTCAAATCTCCTTCCTTCGGAACAATGAGTCTTCCATGGAAGTGTAATCCACCCTCAGAACCTATTGAGTAGGACTCCGCTCCCTCGGATAACAATTAGCGAATATGGTCTTGACACCCCTTATCCCTTCCTTGGGCTTCTACCACCCTTGTCACAATGGTAGGAGTAACGGTCATCACCGATATGAATGCTCTCACCACCGCATCCTCCTGACTGAGTTCCTTCCATTTAGCTTTCCAAACCTCAGCTAATTCTCCATCGGGCTTCCTACTCAAGGCATCCACTACAACGTTCGCCTTACCCGGATGATAATGAATGTCAAATTGATAATCTTTCACGAACTCTAACCATCGGCATTGTCGCATATTCAAGTCCTTCTGTGAAAATAAATATTGCAGAGATTTGTGGTCCGTGAAAAGACTAACCTTCTCTCCCAAGAGATAATGCCTCCATATCTTCAAGGCAAAGACAAATGCGGCTAGTTCTAAGTCATGCACCGGATAGTTTCTTTCGTGGGGCTTCAACTTGCGGGAATCATAAGTGATAGCCCGTCTCTCTTGCTGAAGTACACCTCCTAATCCTTGAAGAGATGCATCGGTGAAGACTAAATACTCTAATCCCGGTTTTGGCAAAGCAAGGACCGAAGCCGAAGTCAATCTTTCTTTAAGCTCATCAAATGCAGCTTGGCAAGAATTATCCTAAATAAATCTCACCCCTTTCCGGGTCAAATTTGTCAAAAGGGCTAGCAATTTTAGAGAAACCTTTGATGAACCGACGGTAATAACCCGCCAAACCCAGAAAACTACAAACCTCGGTAGGTGTCGTGGGCTGACCCCACTCCTTCACCCCAGCCACCTTGCCCGAATCCACCGATACACCCTGGGACGTTACCACATGACCCAAAAACTGTACCTCCTGTAACCAAAAGCCACACTTCTCGAACTTGGCATACAGTTGATGGTCCCGTAATCTCTTTAGGACCAACCTTAAATGCATAGCATAATCAGATTCCGTTCAAGAATAGACTAAAATGTCATTGATGAACACAATAACAAATTGGTCCAGGAAATCCCGAAACACCCTATTCATGAGATCCATAAATACAGCGGGGGCATTGGTTAGTCCAAAGGGCATAACTAAAAATTCATAGGACCCATACCTTGTTAGAAAAGCAGTCTTGGATACATTCTCCTCCCGTATCCTCAATTAGTGATACCCCATCCTCAACTCGATTTTGGAGAAGTACATCGCTCCTCGAAGTTGATCAAATAAGTCATCGATACGAGGTAAAGGGTATTTATTTCGGATGGTGACCTTATTCAATTTTCTATAGTCCACACATAACCGGAGAGAGCCATCTCTTTTCTTAACAAACAACACTGGAGCACCCCACGACGATGTGCTATGTCGAATAAATCCCTGCTCCAACAACTTTTGAATTTGATCTCTTAGCTCCCTCATTTCAATGGGAGCCATTCAATATGGAGCCCTCTCAATAGGCCTCGTCCCCGGCGCTAAATCAATCACAAACTCAATCTCACGGCTAGGAGGCAAACACGATATTTCCCGGAAAACATCCTCAAAGTCTTTCACAATCGGAATAGAATCCAAGGGAACAACTACATCCCTAGAAGTCTCCTCGGCAATGAAATACAAATAAGTACTAGTACTCCCCTCTAAACGAGGTAAAACTACTAGGAACATTTCTTATCCCGGAATGGCGAAGACTATACTCTTCCCGTAGCAATTTACTATAGCAAGATACTTCATAAGTCAATCCATGCCCAAAATCACATCATACCCGACCATGTCCAGGACGATTAAATCAGCCACAAAGCATAAATTATCGAGAGAGATTTCTATATTTTTACAAACAAAGAAGATGAGTGAACCATCACCCGTAGAGGACTCCACACTAGTAAAAGTTCTTTCAGCATATTTAATCAACTCGATGGTCTGAGCAAAGATCCTAGACATGAATGAATGCGTTGCACCAGTATCAAATAAAACACGACCCATATGTCCCTAAATAAGGAACTTACCCTCAATGGTTGGCGGTGCCGGCGGAGCTGGTGGAAGCATAGCATCTTGAATATGATAGACCCTACCATACTGTAACTAACCCTGTTGTGGAGGAGTAACTGGGTTAGGCACCTGTGGAGGGAACTGAACATACGGGTGTTGTGGAGCTCGAGGAAACTGACCCCCAATCAACTGAGGACATTCCTTCTTATAGTGACCCGCTTCCCCGCATTGGAAACACCGACCTATCATATTTTCAGCATTTTGACCATGATTATTTCTAAACTGATTCACACATTGGCCCTGCTGGCCTCTACCTCCCTGACCACCACGGCCTGCTTGTTGTTGTAGGGCGCCCTGGCCATGCCTATTTTTATGGTTCCCCGAATTAAACCCACCAGAACGCTGCCTCTTCGCTAAGTCCCCCTGTTGGGGATCCCTCTCTTTCTATTTACTGCCCGAAGGTTGGGATGAGGGAAAGACTCCTCCTCCAATCCCACTACCTCCCGGCCTTCTCGCTTGCCCCACTACGGAGTCCTTCTTTCTACTTTGCAAAAATAGTCTATGGTCTTGGCAATGTAGTAGAGCTGCATTCATCACTTCCCCCAAAGTCTGTAAAGCCGAATTACCCAGCAAGTGTTGCCGAATTCTCCAGTTCAACCCTCTCATAAACTTCAAAACTTTGTTCTCTTCGGGAGTCACTTCATCCGGTACAAAACTTGCCAACCGGGTGAATTCCTCCTCATATTCCACTATTGACCTCTCCCCTTGCACAAGGTCTTGCAACCTCCTTATTATCTCCTCTTGAATTGCGGGAGGAAAGTACTTATGATCGAATAAAACCCAGAATTCATAGATCAACATTGTATTCCTCTGTTCTGGCGTAGTCACGGACTCCCACCAGTGTAATGTGGCCCCAACCAGTTTAAAAGTAGCAAGGACTTGCTTCCTGTCCTCACCACACTCCACCATACGTAAATGGCGTTGTATATCTTTCTTCCATTGATTCGCCTTTATAACATCCGAGCTCCCGTCAAATGCCGGGGGCTGACCCTTTAGAAAACATTCCCTAGCTCTTTCCCACGGAGAAGGTCCGGTAGGAACTTGGGCATCTGGCGCTCTTTGTTGAGCCTGTGGCGCTTTTTGGGCCACTTCTGTCATGGCCGCATTAACGTCTTGAGCCACTATATTCGCTACATCCGCAGCATTGAATGTTCCTTGTGGCGGTAGGGGAGGACCAACATCCTCATCTAAGACCCTATGGCGTCTTGCCGGGCGACCTTTTTTAGGCGGCATTTGAGATGGAGAAACAATAGAGTTAAAATTCTACTTAAAACAATCTATTTTGCAGAAGACCGTAAACATAAGCAACAAATAAGTCCTAACGTTAGGCTCTATATCAAAGAACGCTACCGTAGAATGTGACAAGTCCACAAAGATCTAAAAGACTCTAGAACCTGATGCTCTGATACCATCTGTGACAACCCGCATTCCGAAATAAGGGGTGGCCAGCCCGAAACCTCGACATAATAGAATCATGGATGGATATCATCCTTAGAATCATAATAATAAAATAGGTATACGGGAAAACAACTCAATAAATCAGAAAGTAGGTTGTCAAAAATTTTGGCTTGATAATGAGTTGAGAAATAAATTAAACAACCCAAATCTGATGAAAGTGGAATTTCAAAGGAACATATAGATAAATACCAAAACAAAATACAATAAAAGGACCGAATAATCTGTCGATCCACAGTTACATTCAAAGTGTTTCAACAATTCAATATTTTTCATACTACATTCATTAACAAGTACAAAAGATGGGACACTAGCTGAATGAAAGACCCGATCATATCTAGAGTCCAAAAATTGAAGGCGTCTACCAAACATCCTGTAATAATCCGCAAGATCATACAGCTCGTCAAAAGCATAGGAGTAAGAAAATCATAACGGCCGCCCTTGTGGAGGATCACCTGAGCGGATACAACAACATGCACAACATGGAAAATGAACGGGTCAGGGCCCGATTTATATATGATTCCCAGAAGAGTAAGAAGCATAATAGATATGGACAACAAATCATGAATAATGTGAATGAGAATCTAACAACCTAATCATCAAATGTGATAATGCATTTATATAGGTTTCTAACAGTTATTAAATTAAGCAAGAGAAATAAAATTAAATCTCATTTCTTCTGGTATCTTATCATTTTCCATTCCTTAGTAGGAATATAATTTCCATCATATCTTTCCGTTTTCCATTCCTTAGCAGGAATATAATTACCATCTCATTTCTTATGGCAATTCACATATCTCAAGTCCCACTTGAGTTAGAAAGGTTATATTCTTATACATATAACGTTTCTAAGACCTCCCCTCCGATTTTCCCCACTGGGCGCGCCCCTAAATGACTATCATCTTCGAGAGCCTATCTATACAAGAAAACATGGGCACCTAACGCACGTCGGGAAGTGGCCATATGCCTGCGAGTGAGTCATAACCACACCCGAAATTACCTCACTAGCACAGAAAAACATATACAAACCCCGCATATGGCCGAGGACTATAGTCAGCCTGCATTCAATAGTCAGGGGATATCACCTCATGCACGAGCTTCCCTTATGATAGCATTTAGAGAGGTCTGTTTAAGTAACTTAACAATTACCTATTTAAATCTCATTTTCATTACCATTAATCACATGTGTTTCATTTTACTTGAAACCATTATCTTTGAATTTCTTATAATTCAATTTAATCATATGTTTAGGTCCCGAAGTATTCTCTAAACAATTTCCCCAAAATCTTATGGGTCCCAAGGTTTTATATACCTATAAAAGGACTCTAAAATCTCCATATATGGGCTTAGAATTCTATTTTCCAATTTATTTACCAAATGAGAAGTGATGCCTAAACATCACTTTAAATACCCCTGAACTAACCCCAAGTGATCCCATTCAACTATAGGGTAACGACCAAACTCGACTAAAACCCTAGGATCCTATGTTTACTTCCTTCAAGAAGGTTTCTAGGTTCTAATTCTAAGGGAAAGGGTTAAAATTGGAAAAGAAAAACAAAAGTAAAATTGAAGGATTTCCGAATCAATTCGGACTAGACGAATCGATTTGGGTTCTTAAGGGCGAATCGATTCGGACTAGCCGAATCGATTCGGTCAGGAAAAGTGAGTTTCTGCATAATTGCCGAATCGATTCGGATGACCGAGACTTGGAAACTGTCTCTCAGCGAATCGATTTGGCCAGGCCGAATCGATTCGGTTCTGCAGAAATTCCAAGTTTTGTCTATGGAGTCTTTGACTCCAAATTCTACCCAACTTCAACCAACTCAAATCCCTATCCTTTAATGCTACCAACTGATCATAAATACATCATCCAACCATAATTTACCTCAAAATCATATCAATTCAACTTCCAAATATCTAAAGCCCATAAATCAAGTAAAAACCCTAACTTCCATAAACCATACATAACCAAAACTATCAATGCTAATTACTCTACTTAAATCATAAAATAGCAAGTAGATAACTTGCCTCAAGCTTGCAAGTTCATATTTTGATGAAGTTTGTATGCAAGAACAATCACCAAAGCTTCAATCTCTCACTTTCTCCACAAGTTCTCTTCCTCTCTTTCTTTCTCTAGGTTTACCAATTCAATTAGGGGAATAGTGACTTAAACAAAACGTAAATCGTGGCTTAGGTCCAAATTTCAGCTTTAAGTGATTAATACGCGATAAAATAATACGTAACTACTCATATAAGCTACAACCACTCAAAAGTGCCCGGAACCTCGAAATACAATATGGCACATAATTTCAGTATCTCAAACCTCCCGAAACTATCTGCACCCTCCAAATTATCATTTGGAAATTTTATAATTCATTTTAGGTTCCGGTTTCATTTTAAGCCAAATGTCATTTTAAATCATATGGCATTACAAAACATAACATAGCAAAATTCACCTCTACTTACGGTAAATATGCAACATCATAGTAGATATTAACTTTTCTTTCTTAAATTAATACCTACTCCACATACCAACATCTTTATATCTAATCACTATATCTAGCAAATTAAATATAAAATAGGACCTCAAAAGCGAGGGTTGTTACAAAAAAGTATTAAATTAATTGATGCGATAATTAATTAATTTAAAGTCGGATTGTAGACTCGGGAAGGGTAGTAAATAATTAATGTGTAAATTAATTAAATGAGAGTCGTACCACAGACTCGGTTTAGTATAAATTAATTAATGTATAATTTAATTAACTGGGAGTCGGACTACGAACTCGGATCGATATTAAATTAATAGGTGTCTTAATTAATTTAATTAGAGTCGGATGATAGACTCGGGAAGGTATTAAATTAATAGGTGTGTTAGTTAATTTAATTAGAGTCACGTGATAGACTTGGAAAGGTATTAAATTAATAGGTGTGTTAATTAATTTAATTAGAGTCGGACCATAGACCCGGGGAAAATAGTATGTTAATTGAGGTGTGACTTAATTATATTAGAGTCGGACTACAGACTCGGATTTGTGTTAATTAATTAGTGTGTAAATTAATTAAATGAGGGTCGGACTACAGACTCGGATTTGTGTTAATTAATTAATGTGTAAATTAATTAAATAAGAGTCGAATCATAGACTCGGGAAAATTTCATATAAAATATTGTGTAGAGTATTATTATTTAGAGTCGGACCACAGACTCGGAAAGATGGAAATTATTAAGTGAGATAATTAATTAAGTTTGAGTCGGTCCAGAGACTCGGGAAATTACAGGCTAATGTTACCGGTTGTGAATACACGGTGAAGCCGGGGTTTATTTTATATATATATATACAGTATTGTGATAGTATATATATATGTGTATATATTGTGTGTGCTATTAAATATCAGTGATTAGATATTTACTTAATTTATATACTCTAGTGCTATCCAGGAAAGTTGCGCGATGTGGGTAAATCCCCTAGCTCGAGGAGTAGGGTGAGTATATCCCCAGGTCATAGCGTGTGGTATATGGGTGAGGAGATTATCTCACTTTCAAGGAAGGAATATGACCGCCTCCAATTCGTTTATGTTTTGGGCCAGGTTGGTGAGCGATTCCAACTTGGGTAACTAGGTTATGTGAGCACACCTAGTGAGATAGCACTTTAGAGGGAATCATCTGGAGAGGGTATACTCGGAGGGATGGATATACGTATGTTATATGTGTGGATCTTTTAGTAAAGGTAGGTATATATTGGTAGTCAATATTATATGCGGGTAATAATACAGTGTGTGATGTATTTACTTTATATAACTTGTGACACGGTTATATGCTACTATTTAAGAAGGAATTAATTAAGTTAATTGTGAGATAAATTATAATTCAAGAATCACTATACTCGGGTTAGAGTAGTATGGCAAGGGCAGGTTATACTAGGACTAGTTGGACAGGGTAGTACAACTAGGTGGGGGGTAAAGGTAACCGTTAGGTGTGCACAATAGTGGAGGGGTGTGAATGTCAACAAGGGAGTGCGACACTAACTTAAATATGAAGCGCATTCGTGCATTTTAAATTACTGCAGTTAATTCACTTGCTAAATATTTTCAAAATGTTTTGGGTTCTAACCCTTGCTCTAAAACTATTTTTAAAACCTTTTAGGTGTCTAGCCACAGGGACGCCAGGATTGATATTCTATTCCATGGATACGGAGCTACGACATATGTGGATGCTAGCAGGAGTTAGGATTAGAGGCATCGTTCATTAATTCCTAGAGTAGGAATCTTGTATCAATTTACGTTTTATGTTGGGCTTGTCGCCCAGACTTCTTAGTACAGTTTTCAGACGTATTTATTTAGGTGATGGATGTTTGTATTAGATTATTTCACTTTCGTGGCCGATGGTTTATTCAGCAAGTTGTGTAATTAATTATTCAGTTGAGTTTTATTCAGTTGGGTGAGTGGTCTATATTAATTTCCGCATGTATTTTTTTGTTTTAACTAAAAGGTTAAAATTTGGCACCAGCTTTTGGAATATTAAGTGGTTAGTAAGTTTTAAAAATATTTTTCGATAGTGATGCTAAGGATGATCCAACTGGGATTCCTGTTTTAATTTGGTATATGACTGATCACCCGGTATTTTATTAGGCGGGGTATCACAGATGGTATCCGAGCATATGGATCTAGTGTCCTTAGGATATGTACGACTTTTCATGTTTCGGCTTAGTAATCTTTGATATAGAGCCCTATCATAGGATTGTTGTATTCTTATACGTATGCGAATTTACGTTCTTCTGCCAAATTTATATTTGAGGGTGAACTCATGCGATTCGATTCTCATTCCATATGCCGCCCAGGAGAGAGAGAGCAACTAGGGCAGCAGGGGGAGATGAGACTAGGGAGGTTTGTCAGGAGCAAGAGTTACCGCAGCAACGGCCAGAGATGATTTTGGTAGCACAGATAACTGAACTAGTGGCACATGCAGTTGAAGCGATGGTGGTCGCGATGACAGGGTACTTTTCACGGGATCAGTCATAAGTGCTAGTGGGGCAGAATGTTCAGATACACGCGGGGTCGTCGGGGTGGCATCAAGTAAGAGGGATTTTTTTTTCAAGAGTGGGCATCCACCAGAGTTGTGAGGGGGTTCAGATGTAGTACTAGCGTGTCAAGGAAGAGAGATATCTAGTGTCACCTACACATGGAAGATTGCGATGAGTTGAGAAAGCAAATGCTAGCCACTTTTAGTTTAATGGGAGCAGTGCTACAGTGGTGGGAGTCGATCACCACAGTTGAGGAAAGGGATATACTAGCTATTGCAAAGTTTTGGGTGCGGCTCGACCGCACATATTTTCCTCCAGCGGTTGAGACCAAAATGAAGAGAACATTTAAGGAGGTGACACAAGGGGGACCGTTCAGTGGCCGATTACGAGGAAGAATTTACTCGTTGGCAAATTTGGTACCGGATGAGGTAAAAGATGAAGAAATAAAGAAAGTAAGGTTTATGGATGGGTCAGTATGGAGAATCAGACAACATTTAATTGGTAATTACTCATTAGTAGCTTATACTGATGTCCTTAACATAGCACTCCTGCACAGTGAGGAAGATCACTTCCACGTGAAAGGAAGCAAGAGGGGAGTGGAAACCAGCAAGTAGGATAAAGGTGGAGGGAATAGTACCAGTGGGTAATCCCAGCAGCAGAAAGGGGGAGATCTGGGGCAGGATTCCGACAGGGAAATCATGCCAAATGATTTAGAACTTTAGGCTATCGGCAGGATGGCCAGAAATTCCAACAAGGTCGCATGGATGGGACCCGTGGTAGGGTGAATGTATTAGAATGTGTTTCGTTTATGAGGGAAGCGAGTCACATGGAGAGAGATTGTTTTAAGCGAGGCATGGGTCAACTACAGGACGAGGTCCTGGATGTACAGCCACTAAAGCAAGTCATGGGCACATTCGGGCAGGGAGAAGATGCTCTGGAACCCGAGGATTAGCCGTTGCAGCTGGAGTATGGAGGTAATTATTTTTACCCTATGGGAATGGGGTATATTTTTGAGTGACGAAGAGGATATCACTATATAAGACTTCTTTTTCACTGGAGTTCACAGGTGAGTCGAATTTAGTGGGTGCGTTGGCTGTAGCAACCATAGTTTGTGGATAAACTTTATGTGGGGTAGCGGAGTTTCTTTTGTGTTCTTCACGGGAGAGTTGAGGTGTACACTGAATGAAGGTCTGAATTATGTGAGGATCTACTACTTTCGAGAATTATGGGAGTAGGGTTGATAATATTTTCAAAATATCGGTTGGATAGCGATGGAATTTAACTATTGTGGATAGTGGTGTTAATTTTTGGTGTTCACGACACCAGGATATGTTTGGTACTAGGTATCACCTGAGAGGGCGTATAGACTATATAATGTGGGTATATACATTGTATCGTGTGGTGAGATAGGCACAAAGTGAGGTCTTGTGATCTCACATTTTATCCCGATAAGTAGGGATGTTTACTGAAGTGAATCAGAGTGGTTAGATTTATGTTCGAGCAAAGGGAGATAGCTCGGAGTTTATTTTGCACAAGGACTAGTGATGGTAAGGGTGCGATACTATATGAGGGTAAGCGTATATACTTTTGTGTTGAGAGACAAGTATTTTGTTGGGAGATGTTGGAAATTAGTACATGGGTTGGGTACCCGGGCAGTAGGTATATATATATATATATATATATATATATATATATATATATCTGTGTGTGTGTGTGTGTGATATGACTACGGGTTCGAAGTAATATTATGGGTTACGACTAGCATAGTTAGGTAACTTTTGTGCGGTAAAGAGCGGGGATAGGGTGTATGGGCACCCGGGTTAATTAAGGTAAATTTCGTGCTGTTAAGCACGGGTATAGGGTGTATTGGGCACCCTGGTTAATCTAAATGCATACTTGTGTAACGTATGGTTAAAATCGGAAGGAATAGGTATAGCGAGCTTAGAGGCACATGACGAGAGGAATATGCAAAGCTTGGAACATTACGCTCATCTTAATTTCGAGGACGAAATTCCTTTGTAAGGGAGGGAGTACGTAACACCCCGTAATTTTGAGGATTAATTATTTAATTCTTTTTGGGAGTTATAAAAATATTTAAATTGGAGAAACTTAAATTCATGAGTAGGATAATTTATTTGGGTAAGCCGAATTATTTATAATTAGCGACTTTTAAGTTTAATGGTTCAAAATCTCGTATGTCGCATTTTGAGGTCGAAATTTAAAAATGTCAAAAAGTCTTTTGAAAGGCAATTCTGAGTACGCGGTTGCGTCCGGATGGGTCTAGATAGTCAGAAAAGATTACCCGGGGGTAGTAATTGGGTTTCGGGATATTTTTGGGCCTAATCAGGCTCACACGGGGTGAGTTGGGCCATTTTAATTAGGCCCAGATGGCCAAAAATGGGATTAAGGGTTTTTAACCAAATTGAGAGAATAGGGAACGGCAGTCAACACAACTCTAAACCTAGGGTTTGAGAGGAAATTTGGGGGAAAGAAAATCAAGTGCCAATTTGGGGATTTTGGAGCCAAATTAAGGGACTACACCAACGGGTCAGACCCTACGAACAATTCCAGGCAAGTGATTAACTGTTGTGATTTCTAAATTGATGATAATCAATTCATATCATAGTTATGTGTAAATCAAAATTCATTTTTGGGTATAAATGGGTGAAAATGGGGTTTTGTTAATGGAATACTTGGTTGAGATTCAAAGTAAGAAATAAGCGTGTTATATATTTCTGAGTATAGATATCTGTTTTAAATGAGAATTCGGAATATAAACTGGTGGAATTTGGATTTGGAATTTGGTTTGTAAAACAAAGTTGATGAATTTTAAGGGAAAACTCATTTCGAAAAATTATGAAAGTAAGTGGAGAAATTGTGTATCTTAAGATCCATATGATGTGTAGGACGTAGGTTAAACATATTTATGTGGTGAGGTGTTTTGATTTGAGGTTTTATTTAAGGTTTAAAAACCTTGGATTTACGTCAATGGTGAAAAACAGTGGCGAAGGAGAAGATGACCTGATCGATCGATCGATCGAGGGAATTGGTCGATCGATCGACGGTCAAGGATTTCTGGCAGTTCGCTCCTTTTCTTTTATGGAGAAAATTATTTTTCTTCCTTTTGAGGTTTATTTATTTAGAGTCAAATAAATACAAGGAATACCTTCTAGTCACTTTTGAGATATTTAAAGTTGGGTTTATGAGAGCGATAATTGTATGTCGCAAATGGATGTATTTTGAGAAAATAAATATTTGTGTTAATATCGGACCGAAGAATAATATTCGGGTATTGTAGTTGAGTGACGTTGCATTATTAAAGGAATTGAGGTGAAATATTTAATTATGGACCAAGTGGGCGAGTCCGGGTGCATTAGTAATTATAGGTAAATATAATTGGGGAATTTATGGAGATGAATGTGTGACAAATTGTGGGCGAAAATGTGGGAATGAAGTTATGAGATGTAAAAATGGACCAAGTGAGCGAGTCCGGGTATGTTGGTTAAGTGACACCAAAGTATTAAATTAATTATTGAGAGAGTAAATTAATTTGAGTCGGAACATAGACTCGGGAAATATTAAGGTATGGGCCAAGTGAGCGAGTCCGGGTATATTGGTTAAGTGACACCAAAGTATTAAATTAATTATTGAAAGAGTAAATTAATTTGGAGTCGGGACATAGACTCGGGAAATATTAAGGTATGGGCCAAGTGAGCGAGTACGGGGATAATGGTTGGGTGACACCAAGTTATTAAATTAATGGATGTGTTAATTAATGAAGGTAGAGTCGGAAGGTCGACTCGGAAAAGTATTAAATTAATTGTTGTGATAATTAATTAATTTAGAGCCGGATTGTAGACTCGGGAAGGGTAGTAAATAATTAATGTGTAAATTAATTAAATGAGAGTCGTACCATAGACTCGGTTTATTATAAATTAATTAATGTGTAAATTAATTAACTGGGAGTCGGACAACAGACTCAAATCGGTATTAAATTAATAGGTGTGTTAATTAATTTAATTAGAGTCGGACGATAGACTCGGGAAGGTATTAAATTTATAGGTGTCGTAATTAATTTAATTAGAGTCTGACGATAGACTCAGTAAGGTATTAAATTAATAGGTGTGTTAATTAATTTAATTAGAGTCGGACCATAGACTCGGGGAAAATAGTATATTAATTGAGGTGTGAATTAATTATATTAGAGTCGGACTACAAACTCGAATTTGTGTTAATTAATTAGTGTGTAAATTAATTAAATGAGGGTCGGACTACAGACTCGGATTTGTGTTAATTAATTAATGTGTAAATTAATTAAATAAGAGTCGAATCATAGACTCGGGAAAATTTCATATAAAATATTGTGTAGAGTATTATTATTTAGAGTCGGACCACAGACTCGGGAAGATGGAAATTATTAAGTGACCCAGAGACTCGAAAAATTTCAGGCTAGTGTTACGGGTTGTGGGTACACGGTGATGCCGGGGTATATTTTATATATATATATAAGGTGTAGTGATAGTATATATATGTGTGTATATATTGTGTGTGCTATTAAATATCAGTGATTAGATATTTACTTAATTTATATACTCTAGTGCTATCAAGGGAGGTTGCGCGATGTGGGTAAATCCCCTACCTTGAGGAGTAGGGTGAGTATATCCCCAGGCCATAGCCTCGGGTACATGGGTGAGGAGATTATCTCACTTTCAGGAAAGGAATATGACCGCCTCCACTTCGTTTATATTTTGGTCCAGGTTGGTGAGCGATTCCAACTTGGGTAACTAGGTTATGTGAGCACACCTAGTGAGATAGCACTTTAGAGGGAATCATCCGGCGAGGGCATACTCGGAGGGATGGATATACGTATGTTATATGTGTGGATGTTTTAGTAAAGGTACGTATATAATGGTATTCAATATTATATGCGGGTAATAATACAGTGTGTGATGTATTTACTTTATATAACTTGTGACACGGTTATATGCTACTATTTAAGAAGGAATTAATTAAGTTAATTATGAGATAACTTATAATTCAAGAATCATTATACTCGGGTTAGAGTAGTATGTCAAGGAGAGGTTATACCAGGACTAGTTAGATGGGGTAGTACAACTAGGTGGGGGGTAAAGGTAACCGTTAGGTGTGCACAATAGTGGAGGGTGAGAATGTCCACAAGGGAGTGCGACACTAACTTAAATATGAAGCGCAATCATGCATTTTAAATTACTGCAGTTAATTCACTTGCTAAATATTTTCAAAATATTTTGGGTTCTAACCCTTGCTATAAAACTATTTTCAATACCTTTTAGGTGTCCAGCCACACGGACGCCAGGATTGATATTCTATTCCAGGGATACGAAGCTGCGGCATATGTGGATGCTAGTTCGAATTAGACGCATCATTCATTCATTCCTAGAGTAGGAATCTTGTATCAGTTTCAGTTTTATGTTGGGCTTGTCGCCCAGACTTCTCAGTACAGTTTTCAGATGTATTTATTCAGGTGTTGGATGTTTGTATTAGATTATTTCACTTTGGTGGCCGGTGGTTTATTCGGCAAGTTGTGTAATTAATTATTCAGTTGAGTTTTATTCAGTTGTGTGAATGGTTTATATTTATTTCCGCATGTACTGTTTTGTTTTAACTAAAAGGTTGAAATTTGGCACCAGCTTTTGGAATACTAGGTGGTTAGTAAGTTTTAGAAAGATTTTTTGGCAGTGATGCTAAGGATGATCCAACTGGGATTCCTGTTTTAATTTGGTATAGGACTGATCACCCAGTATTTTATTAGGCGGGGTGTCACAAATGGTATCAGAGCATCAGATTCTAGTGTCCTTAGGATCTGTGCGGCTTTTCACGTTTCGGCTTAGTAATCTTTGATATAAGGACCTATCATAGGATTGTTGTATTCTTATACGTATGCGCATTTACGTTCTTCTGCAAAATTTATATTTGAGGGTGAACTCATGCGATTCGATTCTCATTCCAGATGCTGCCCAGGAGAGAGAGAGCAACTAGGGCAGTAGGGGGAGATGAGACTAGGGAGGCTCGTTAGGAGCAAGAGTTACCACAAAAACGGCCAGAGATGATTTTGGTAGCACAGATAACTGAACTAGTGGCACAGGAAGCTGAAGCGACGGTGGTCGCAATGGCAAGGTACTTTTCACGGGATCAACCACTAGTGTTAGTGGCGCCGGATGTTCAGAGTCACGTGGGGTCGTCGGGGTGGCAGCAAGTAAGAGGGATTTTTTTTTCAAGAGTGGGCATCCACCAAAGTTGTAAGGGCGTTGAGATGTAGTACTAGTGTGTCGAGCAAGAGAGATATCTAGCGTCACCTATGCATGGGAGATTATGATGAGGTGCGGAAGCAAATGCTAGCCACTTTTAGTTTAATGGGAGCAGCGCTACAGTGGTGGGAGTCGATCACCACAGTTGAAGAAAGGGATACACTAGATATTGTAAAGTTTTGGGTGCGGTTTGACAACACGTATTTTCCTCTAGCAGTTGAGACCGAAATGAGGAGAACATTTAAGGAGGTGACTCAAAGGGGACCGTTCAGTGGCTGATTACGAGGAAGAATTTACTCGTTGGCAAATTTTGTACCGGATGAGGTAAGAGATGCAAAAATAAAGAAAGCAAGGTTTATGAATGGGTTAGTCTGGAGAATCAGACAACATTTAATTGGTAATTACGCATAAGTAGCTTATACTGATGTCGTTAACGCAGCACTCCTGCACTGTCAGGAAGATCACTTCCACGTGAAAGGAAGCAAGCGGGGATTGGAAACCAACCAGTTGGATAAAGGTGGAGGGAACTGTACCAACGAGGGGTACCCAACAGTAGACAGGGGGAGATCAGGTGTAGGATTCGGATAGGGAAATCTTGCCAAATGATTTAGAACTGGAGGCTATTGGAAGGATCGCCAGAAATTCCAATAAGGTCGGTATGGAAGGGGGTGAATGTATTAGAAGGTGTTTCGTTTGTGAGGGAAGCGAGACCCATGAAGAGAGATTGTCTTAAGCGAGGCAGGGTTCAACTACAGGATGAGGTACTGGATGTACATCCACTAAAGCAAATCATGGGCGCATTTGGACAGGGAGAAGATGCTCTGGAACCCGAGGATTAGCCGTTGCAGCTAGAGTATGGAGGTAATTATTTATACCCTATGGGCGTGGGGGTATATTTTTGAGTGACGAAGAGGATATCACTATATAAGACTTATTTTTCACTAAATTTGGCAGGTGAGTCGAATTTAGTGGGTGCGTTGTCTCTAGCAGCCATAGTATGTGGATAAACTTTTCATGGGGTAGTGGAGTTTCTTTGGTGTTCTTCATGGGAGATTGGAAGTGTACACTGAGTGAAGGTCTGAATTATGTGAGGAGCTACTACTTTCGAGAATTATGGGAGTAGGGTTGATAATATTTTCAAAATATCGGCTGGATAGCGATGGAATTTAACTATTGTGGATAGTGGTGTTAAGTTTTGGTGTTCACGACACCAGGATATGTTTGGTACTAGGTATCACCTGAGAGGGCATATAGCCTATATAATGTGTGTATATATGTTATATTGTGTGGTGCGATAGGCACAAAGTGAGGTCTTGTGATCTCACATTTTATCCAGGTCAGTAGGGATGTTTACTGAAGTGAATCAGGGTGGTTAGATTTATGTTCGAGCAAAGAGAGATAGCTCGGAGTTTAATTTGCGCAAGGACTAGTGATGGTAAGGGCGCGGTACTTTATGAGGGTAAGCATATATACTTTTGTGTTGAGAGACAAGTATTTTGTGGGGAGATGTTGGACATTAGTACATGGGTTGGGTACCCGGGTCGTATATATATATATATATATATATATATATATATATATATATATATATCTGTGTGTATATATCTGTGTGTGTGTGTGTGTGTGTGTGTGTGTGTGTGTGATATGACTACGGGTTCAAAGTTATATTACGGGTTACGACTAGCATAGTCGGGTAACTTTTGTGCGGTAAAGCGCAGGGATAGGGTGTATGGGAACCCGGGTTAATTAAGGCAAATTTCGTGCAGTTAAGCGCGGGTATAGGGTGTATTGGGCGCCCTGGTTAATCTAAATGCATACTTGTGTAACGTATGGTTAGAAACGGATGGGATTGGTATAGCGTGCTTAGAGGCACATGACTAGAGAGTAATATGCCAAGCTTGGAACATTACGCTCATCTTAATTTCGAGGACGAAATTCCTTTGTAAGGGAGGGAGTATGTAACACCCCGTAATTTTGAGGATTTAATATTTAATTATTTTTGGGAGTTATAAAAATATTTAAATTGGAGAAACTTAAATTCATGAGTTGGATAATTTATCTGAGTGAACCGAATTATTTATAATTGGCGACTTTTAAGTTTAATGGTTCAAAATCTCGTATGTCGCATTTTGAGGTCGAAATTTGGAAATGTCAAAAAAGTATTTCGGAAGGAAATTCTGAGTGCACGGTTGCGTCCGGATGGGTCGAGATAGTTAGAAAAGAGTACCCGGGGTAGTAATTGGATCTCGGGGTATTTTTGGGCATAGCCGGACCCACATAGGGTGAGTTGGGCCATTTTAATTAGACCCAGATGGCCAAAAACGGGATTAAGTGTTTTTAACCAAATTGAGAGAATAGGGAACGGCAGTCAACACAACTCTAAACCTAGGGTTCGAGAGGAAATTTGGGGGAAAGCAAATCAAGAGCCAATTTGGGGATTTTGGAGCCAATTTAAGGGACTACACCAAAAGATGAGACCCTACGAACAATTCCAGGCAAGTGGTTAACTGTTGTGATTTCGAAATTGACATATCATAGTGATGTGTAAATCAAAATTCGTTTTTGGGTATAAATGGGTGAAAATGGGGTTTTGTTAATGGAATACTTGGCTGAGTTTCAAAGTAAGAAATAGGCGTGTTATATATCTCTGAGTATAGATATATGTTTTAAATGAGAATCCAGAATATAAACTGGTGGAATTTGGATTATGAATTTGGTTTGTAGAACAAAGTTGATGAATTTTAATGGAAAACCCATTTCGAAAAATTATGAAAGTAAGTGCAGAAATTGTGTATCTTAAGATCCATATGATGTGTAGGATGTAGGTAAAACATATTTATGTGGTGAGGTGTTTTGATTAGAGGTTTGATTTAAGGTTTAAAAACCTTGGATTTTCGTCAATGGTGGAAACTAGAGGCGAAGGAGAAGATGACATGATCGATCGATCAATCGAGGGAATTGGTCGATCGATCGACGGTAAAGGATTTCTGGCAGTTCGCTCCTTTTCTTTTATGGAGCAAATTATTTCTCTTCCTTTTGAGGTTTATTTATTTAGAGGCAAATAAATACAAGGAATACCTTCTAGTCACTTTTGAGAGATTTAAAGTTGAGTTTAGGAAGGTGATAATTGTATGTCGCAAATGGATGTATTTTGAGAAAATAAATATTTGTGTTAATATCGGACCGAGGAATAATATTCGGGTATTGTAGTTGGGTCACGCTACATTATTAAAGGAATTGAGGTGAAATATTTAATTATGGACCAAGTGGGCGAGTCCGGGTGCATTGGTAATTATAGGTTAATATAATTAGGGAATTTACGGAGATGAATGTGTGACACATTGTGGGCGAAAATGTTGGAATGAAATTATGAGATGTAAAAATAGACCAAGTGAGCGAGTCCGGGTATGTTGGTTAAGTGACACCAAAGTATTAAATTAATTATTGAGGGAGTAAATTAATTTGGAGTCGGAACATAGACTCGGGAAATATTAAGGTATGGGCCAAGTGAGCGAGTTAGGGTATGTTGGTTAAGTGACACCAAAGTATTAAATTAATTACCGAGAGAGTAAATTAATTTGGAGTCGGAACATAGACCCGGGAAATATTAAGGTATGGGCCAAGTGACCGAGTCCGGGGATAATGGTTGGGTGACACCAAGTTATTAAATTAATAGATGTGTTAATTAATGAAGGTAGAGTCGGAAGGTAGACTCGAAAAAGTATTAAATTAATTGATGCGATAATTAATTAATTTAGAGTCAGATTGTAGACTCGGGAAGGGTAGTAAATAATTAATGTGTAAATTAATTAAATGAGAGTCGTACCACTGACTCGGTTTAGTATAAATTAATTAATGTGTAAATTAATTAACTGGGAGTCGGACAACAGACTCGAATCGATATTAAATTAATAGGTTTGTTAATTAATTTAATTAGAGTCGGACGATAGACCCGGGAAGGTATTAAATTAATAGGTGTGTTAATTAATTTAATTAGAGTCGGACGATAGACTCGGGAAGGTATTAAATTAATAGGTGTGTTAATTAATTTAATTAGAGTCGGACCATAGACTCGGGGAAAATAGTATATTAATTGAGGTGTGAATTAATTATATTAGAGCCGGACTAGAGACTCGGATTTGTGTTAATTAATTAAATGAGGGCAGGACTACAGACTCGGATGTGTGTTAATTAATTAATGTGTAAATTAATTAAATAAGAGTCGAATCATAGACTCGGGCAAATTTCATATAAATTATTGTGTAGAGTATTATTATTTAGAGTCGGACCACAGACTCGGGAAGTTGGAAATTATTAAGTGAGAAAATTATTTAAGATTGAGTCAGGCCAGAAACTCGGGAAATTACAGGCTAGTGTTACGGGTTATGAGTACACGGTGAAACCGGGGTTTATTTTATATATATATATATACAGTGTTGTGATAGTATATATATATGCGTTTATATTGTGTGTGCTATTAAATATCAGTGATTAGATATTTACTTAATTTATATACTCTAGTGCTATCCAGGGAGGTTGCGCGATGTGGGTAAATCCCCTAGCTTGAGGAGTAGGGTGAGTATATCCCAAGGTCATAGCATCTGTTATATGGGTGAGGAGATTATCTCACTTTCAGGAAAGAAATATGGCCGCCTCCACTTCGTTTATGTTTTGGGCCAGGTTGGTGAGCGATTCCAACTTGGGTAACTAGGTTATGTGAGCACACCTAGTGAGATAACACTTTAGAGGGAATCATCTGGCGAGGGTATACTCGGAGGGATGGATATACGTATGTTATATGTGTGGATGTTTTAGCAAAGGTTCGTATATAACGGTATTCAATATTATATGCGGATAATAATACAGTGTGTGATGTATTTACTTTATATAACTTGTGACACGGTTATATGCTACTAATTAAGAAGGAATTAATTAAGTTAATTGTGAGATAACTTATAATTCAAGAATCATTATACTCGGGTTAGAGTAGTATGGGAAGGGGAGGTTATACCAGGACTAGTTGGATGGGGTAGTACAACTAGGTGGGGGGTAAAGGTAACCGTTAGGTGTGCACAATAGTGGAGGGGTGAGAATATCCACAAGGGAGTGCGACACTAACTTAAATATGAAGCGCATTCATGCATTTTAAATTACTGCAGTTAATTCATTTGCTAAATATTTTCAAAACCTTTTAGGTGTCCAGCCACAGGGACGCCAGGATTGATATTTTATTCCAGGGATACGGAGTTGCGGCATATGTGGATGCTAGCAGGAGTTCGGATTAGATGCATCGTTCATTCATTCCTAGAGTAGGAATCTTGTATCAGTTTTAGTTTTATGTTGGGCTTGTCGCCCAGACTTCTCAGTATAGTTTTAAGATGTATTTATTTAGGTGTTGGATGTTTATATTAGATTATTTCACTTTAGTGGCTGGTGGTTTATTCGGCAAGTTGTGTAATTAATTATTCAGTTGAGTTTTATTCAGTTGTGTGAATGGTTTATATTTATTTCCGCATGTACTATTTTTTTAACTAAAAGGTTAAAATTTGGCACCAGCTTTTGGAATACTAGGTGGTTAGTAAGTTTTAAAAATATTTTTCGACAGTGATGCTAAGGATGATCCAACTGGGATTCCTGTTTTGATTTGGTATAGGACTGATCACCCGGTATTTTATTAGGCAGGGTGTCACATAAGGGTCAACTATACATCAAGTTATCTTACTTTGGAATTTTCAAGGGCTATTTTGTAATTTATTAAAACTTCAAAGGGTCTAAGTTAATTTAGTAAAAGTGTAGGTTTCTAAGTGTAGTTTCTTTCTTCTTAGAAGATTTTTGATTTTGAACACATTAAAGGGTTTAAATAATAGTCATAGGGATTTAGGGTTGGAAAATTCTTGATTCTTTAAGGACCACACTTTTAATCCAACTAGTCCCCTTATCTTTCATATACCCTCCTCAGCCTAGATTTGTCCAATTAGGTAGTGATATCATGAGTGGAACCTCATCTCAGGTTTCGCATTCAATGTCGTCTACTGAGGGGTGTAGTACTTCTACCTCTAGGGACTTCAATAGGGTAGATAGGTTTGATGAGTCCATGAGGGTCCCTTCGTCTCGTATTGAGGACTTTGATGTGACTGAGTCTAGAAATATGGAACCATCCATCCATGAGGTCTAAGATACGGAAGATCCGAGAGTTGATGTAGCATATCCCTCACAACCCATGGTGTTCCTCTGTCAGCCATTCCTGCCGTCGAGTTTTTTTGTAGGTATCCAAGTGGAGTCCCAGTCATCGACATTATAGACTATGAGGATGAGAATGAGGAACCACCTAATACCTTTTATGCCCATAACTTCAGGAAAACTATTGAATAGATTGATCTTTTGTTCTGAATACACATGAACGGTATCAAACCTGCTACAAACATGATAGTGTCGTACGAGAACGAGAGGGCTTTTAGTAGCCGAAAGGGAAAAGTTGATGTCTACGAACGAATGTTCAAGGTAACTTTAGGCTTCCTGTCCATCCTACTATGCGGACTCTCTTGGCCAATATGGGACTCGCCCCACCACAGATTTCACACAATGCACGGAGGATTTTACTTGGATTTACCTCCCTCTAAAAGTTAGTTCATAGAGACCACCTTCTAGTTCATATATTAATATCTCGTCCACAAAGACTCAGTATGGCTACTATCATTTTATAGCTAAGGAATCCACCAAAAAAGTTCTAATAGTGAACCAAAATTTAAACAATCACTGGAAGACCCGATACTTCTTTGTGTTGGGATATTAGGAATTCGACGCTGACATTGCTTTTAGTTCCTCAGAGCCGAGGGTCCCCCCAAAGATGGGCCAAAGCCTCCATGTCTGGCAAGCTTCACCCTCGCTTGAGCACTAACGACTAAGATAATATTGATCATATAAGACGTCAAGGAGGTAGGGGTGGTCTAGTAGAGTTTGAACAATTGATGACTCCCCACTTTCTGGTCGATACGGGTTTTGGGATCGACCCCGTAAATGAGATTTGTAAGTGTCTTTTTTTAAAGGCCATATCTTATTTATTGTATTGTCATCACTTATTTACTTCATGATACTAATCTCGTCCTTTATTTAAAGATAGTTTATCTAATATTTCCCATTAGTTGTGGAAGGTGGCTACACCTTCGCCTAGTAATCTTTTCGGCAAAATGTCTAAGGAGACTAACCCCCCAAAGAAGACTAAAATTGGGGGCTCGACCAGGACGACCAATCTAAGAAGAGGAAAGATCCGATTGTGGGACTTTCAAATGTCCGTCCTCAATAAAAGAAAACTAGGAGTTTTGACTCTCCCAGGTAAGCCAATGATAGGGCTATTCTAATATCCTATAACTCTACCCTAGTTGACAGGAAGTTAGTGCTCTCACTCAGTTCAGATTCTTTAATAGGGGATCATACAAAGGCGAGAACTACTTTCGGCTCATGTCTACCTGAATCTGATCGCCAATTTCTGGAACCGATGGAGTCGTCCCATTTAGCCAAAACTTCAAATTTTTCAACATTCACACTCTGAATCTTTGGCAACGTGTGACATCAGCATGCACCACTCATCTTCAACGTGTATCACGTTCGACTTCAACCGTTGTCCATAAATCCACATTCCTTTATGATATATTCTTTAATTGGAGTTCTTAGTTTTTCATAAATATTTCTCAATTTTTTTTTGTTTTTACTTGGTTTTATTTTATAAAAACAAGGTTGGATTTAAAAAAAAATATATTGCGCCTTCAATCATTAGAACGACATGGCCTTGTCATTTTAACAACATGCATATGCCGTTTGATACGTCGTTTGATGGCCAACATCTAATATACTTCAAACGATAGTGTAATTTTTTGATTTTTTAAGGTCGTTAGATGGTTGCTTCTAGTGAGATATATATCTCATTCAAACAACTTATAGGACTTATTCGAACAACTTGTCGTCGCCTGTATTTTCGTGTTTTCCAATAAAAACCTACTTCCCATAGGCATTTTAAAACATTTTCAAAACCTAAATTTATGCAAAGTTGTTGGACAAAAAGTCTTCTTTTAAAAGGACAAAAATATCTTTTGATTCACACACCCTCTCATTTAATATTTTGTGAATCACTTTGAAACCCTCATAAACGCACATTCCATTCTTGGACTTTCTCTTGTGGAGAAGGTGTCTCCACTAGTAGACTTATAGTTCTCATGGGAACTATTGTTAAGGAAGACGAAGAAACGCCTGCGGGATATTCGTCTTAAACGCCATATGTTTTCTCTATGTACATGTAATTTGTGATTTGCATATAATAAAGGTTTTGCCCTGCGGGGATTTTTTCTGCAATTTGTCTTTCTTATTTATTTGGTTGCATGCTTCTTGATTTATTCCTTTCAATCACGTAGTTTTAAGAACTAAAATATGGGTTTGGTAGCCATTGAACCATATCTCACTCTCAAATTGGTATCAGAGCCATTTACACAACTTTACCATGTAATTGATTTTTCGTAAAAAATTTCCTGATATCAATTTTCGGAAAACTTTACCGTGGAATCGATATGTTTCCTAATGCTGCAAAACCAAAGGAGAAAGGGATTGCACTTAAGGCCCAGTCTACAAAGAATGAGGAGACATCTAGAAAGAGAGAGTAGGTATCTAGAAAGAGAGAGGAGGTGTATTCTGATTCTGAGTACGATTTTGATTTAAAATATTTATTCCTTTTTGCTAAAAAATTTAAAAATTTTCTCAAACTTAAAAATAATGGCACATCTAAATATAAAAATAGTTTTGAAAAAAAAAGAAAAATTGCGCAGAAATTTGAAAAAGATAAAAAGGATGCCACCAAAGATAGAGGAAAAGAATGTTACAAGTGTGATGGGAGAGGTCACAAAGCATATGAGTTCCCAAATAGGTCAAAGCATCAAGGCAGGGGCAAAGATTCCTTAAATCCCACCATTCGTGATAATATCATGGTCGATTCAGTGGATTCCAGAGAAGAATCGCCACATGAATGTAGATTCACCGCATTCATCGCTAATTATGTGAGTACATCTAGTTCACCTCATTACCATGAGAAAGTTACTTCACAGGGACACCTCGACAATGAGAATGATGGGAGAGGGGGTGAGGATGTAGCAAGTGAGAGCGAGAATGACCTATAGCGCACGTACGTCGAGTTATATGCTGAGCCCTTTAAAAGAAAAAGAAAAACAAGGGGTTCGCAACTAGGATCATTGAACTAGAGAAGGAGTTAGTAGAGACGAGAGAGAGAGAGATAGAGAGATAGATAGATAGAGAGAGAGAGAGAGAGAGATTCCTTCACTAGAGAGTTTTTGAGATAGATAGATAGATAGATAGATAGATAGATAGATAGATAGATAGATAGATAGATAGATAGATAGATAGATAGATAGATACATAGATAGATAGATAGATAGATAGATATATAGATAGATAGATATAGATAGATAGATAGATAGATAGATAGATAGATAGATAGAGAGAAAGAGAGAGAGAGAGTTTTAGAAAGAGAGAAGGGATATGACCAAACAAGTATCTAGTCTTATGAGTGAGCTCCTTGCATCCGTGGAGACTCAAAAGAAACTTAAATCCCTTGTAGCCCAACTCGAGAAAAATCTCGAGAGAGCCCGAGAGGTCAAGATAAAGATTGAGGATACATCTAAAAAATGGGAAAGATGTTACTCGACCCTACTTTAGGGTTTGATAGGAGGCAATGAATAGGTTTTGATAATGCTTCCACATCAGATGTCGCACCAGAACCGGTTCCTGAATTCATTGTGAATCCTTATGGTTCGGCCAAGAAAAGAAAACCAAGGTAGGGAACTATTTATTTCTGCACTTATTGCAAGAGAAAAGACCACCTTAGGGAGTTTTACTGAAGTTTGGGTAGGACTCAACGTACACATACTCCGTCGTACCACTTTAGCAATTTTTTTAGCCTCAGAAATCAAATTGAGTGTCTAGTCACCACTTCTCCTAGTTTGATGGAAAAGTTACAATGGATGTCTTTGCCATTATAGGATACTTCCAACGTTCCGACTAGGACCAAAAATGACAAAGGTAAATAAAAGGTCACCACTACTTAGATGCCTAAGCGTGAGGAGAAATCCCTTATTGTTAATGTTATTGTTAAGGTTCATATTATCTCTTAGTGGTATTTTGACAGTGGTTCCTCCAGGCATATAACTGTTGACGTCTCATTTTTTACCAACCTTGAGGATCGTAAGGACGGTAAAGTAACCTTCAGAGATGCAAGTAAATCTAGCATTATAGGAAAAGGTACAGTAGAGATACTCGAATTTCCTAAGCTAGATCAAAGGTTTGAAAGAAATCCTTATTAGCATTAGCCAGCTGTGCGATGCAGACTTTACTGTAAAGTTTGACTGGAATGAGTGTAATGTTCTCTGTCAAGTTGGTAAACTTACTTGGGGTGAGGACAAAAGATAATTTCTATGGAATTATGCCCAAGTCCTCATTTGTGTTCAACAGTGCCACGATCTCTTCTATGGATTTTTAACATCAACATCTAGGTCACGTTAATTTTAAAGAGTTGGAGGGTTTAGCAAAGAAAGACCTAGTATGTTACTTGTCGTCACTTGGAAATCCAACTTCCATAGTTTGTGGTCCTTGTCAGCAGGGAAAACAAGTTCGGAGTCCCTATCAGAAGTTGAATTGCATAAACATTATACGTGTGCTTGAGTTTATTCACATGGATATTATGTCTCATACGCGCACTAAGAGTTTGGGTGGTAAGAGGAATATCCTCGTAATGGTAGATAATTTCTCTGGATACTCGATAGTTGGTCTCCTAAGAGAAAAATCTGATGTTGTAGAGTTTCTTACGACAAAGTGTCATGTCCTAAAAAATCAATACGGTGTCACTGTCAATAGGATGCGTACTAACAACGTCACATAATTTAAAGAAGAAAAAGTGGATACTTACTGTGATAGACTTTGAATAAAACATGATTTTTTTACCCTGAAAACTCCTCAGTAAAATGGAATTATTGAGAGGAAGAATCATACAATTCAAGAGATGGATAGATCCATGCTTATCGGTTGTAGAGTGCCAGACAATTTTGGACAAAGGCGCTGTCTATCGCATGCCACAAGATGAATAGGGTATATCTCCATCCACACACACACTTTAGACGTTATATGTGTTGTGGATAAGGAAGAAACCCAACCTTTTGTATTTTTTTGTTATTGGGAGTAAATGTTACATCCTAAGGGATTGAGCAATTAGGAAATTTTGACTACCGGAGCTACGAGGAAATTTTGGCAGGATATTCATCGAAGAGCAGAGCTTACCGAGTTTTTAACCAGAATAGCTCTAAGGTTATGGAATCAATAAACGTCACTATTAATGATGATGAGCTGCCAACGCTTGTTGATCCTAATGCTTTGTATGAGGAATATACGCCCCTTCGTGATGATCCCATTGTTCCTCACACACCTAGGGTGGACCCTACAGTAATACCCCATATTTTTATGGCTTTTAAATTGGCGATTTATTATATTTAATTGAGATAAATTAACTTTATATTAATTCAAAATTTATTTTTAAATATTTACTAACGTGGCGAGAGTTAGTAATTATTGGGAATTTGTTGGATATTACTTAAAGAGTAAAATAATATATATATATATATATATATATATATATATAATTGAATTTATTAAAATTATCGCGAGTGAATAATAGGGAAATTATGGAAAATTAAGTCGGGACGCGAGTATGGGTCGTGTCGGGACAAATTGATTGAAATAAAAGTAAATTGATTATAAGTCACTCATATGGTCATTTCGAGTGCCCCAACGTGTCCAGAAGGGTCGAAACAGTCAGAAAAGTGTACCATGGGTTTAGTTTGGGCCCCGGGGCGATTTTAGGCCTAACCACCATCACGGGAGGGAAATTTAGTCATTTTCCATTTTAGGCCTTAGTTAATGACGAAAATTGGGAATTGATATCAGATGTTAGGAGAGACTTCTAGGGTTAACATTCTCAAAACTTTAGAACGACAGTGAGGGGAAGAAATTAAAAACTTTCCAAGAATTCAAGGCTAAGAACTAACCAATTTGCACCTCCACCACCACCAAAGTGTAGATCGAAGCGAGGGGATTAATCCTATACTAGTCTATTTCATGGAATCAGACCTACAATATTAAGGCAAGTATCTATCTTGCTGATTCCTACTTAATATTTCACCCATGTTAGATTAGGGTTGGCAAATACATATTTTGTTGAATAATTATATGATTTAGAAGATTTCAATCGCATGTTTTAGGAGAAATGCATGTAGTCTGGAACCCTTGACATATGTAGATGATTAACCATGAATTTGTAATGATTTAATAGAAAGAAATCTGGAAAAAGATTGAGAATATTGAAATTTATGAAAAAACTAGGGTTCTTGATAATTGTACTGAATTTGCCCCTTTAAATCCATGACTTTGATGAATTCCTACATGTTTTACATAGGAAATCATGTAGATAGGTTGGTATAACCCTTAGTTTAATTGTTTGGAAGTTTGGGATGAATTACGCATGATTTAGAGGTTAAAAGGTGATAAAACCCGTAGGTTGTTTTTACAGAAATCTGGGCAAGACCTGAGAGGTCGATCGATTGACTCTTGAATGTCACTCGATCGATCGATCCCTGCTTCGATCGATCAATCCCTCCTGAATTATGCAACTTGTCTCCTTTTAAATGATTTAACCCGAGCCGCTTTATGGGAACCTTGTCCCATGATTAAATTATTATGATGGGACATGGGAAGGACCAGTAGGGTTGTGATTTTAGGTCTGCACAATGTGGATTATTTTGAGACTTAACCGTAGAACCGCGAGGGCTTAAGAATGATAAATTATGATTGTGTGTGTGACACGTTAGGTTGAGTGAGCCTGATTAATGGCTTAGGCTAGTAGGATAGAGAGTGTTCACCTACTGACATTATGGTTATAAAAAAGATACACTTAGAGGGTCAAGAAGAAATTGGGAATGTGCGATAAATGAGAAAAAGAATAAACTAAAAATGCATAGGCTTTGAGAGTGAGCACCATGTGTGGTTAATATATTATGGGTCATGGAGTTACCTATATGAAATATGGAAATACATAATTGTGTGCATATTTGCTTGTCATATTATTATGTGTAGTTAATCATACCCGCGCTACTTGCTATTACGAAGGTTTCTGCGCTGGGACAGTCTTATCTCAATTGGACCTTTATGGGGGATATTGACTTGTACCCTAGAACATAGTATCCTTGGTACAGGATATCTGAGAATTATAGTCAGATGGTCGTAAGAGGCATGAGGGGTATGTGCTTACCTCTTAGTGACTTGGAATTATGCTTCGCCTCCATTGTTTTGTGTATTGTGTTAATACTGTTCGAGAGAGGATCCAAACTAGTATTTCCCTTATTTGTACGAGAGCTACAGGGGCTTGATAGCAGAGTATGACCATACCATAATTTATATGTGGGGCGCCTGATTAGTATATATACTCGTAGTGATATATATATATATATATATATATATATATGTGTGTGTGTGTGTGTGTGTGTGTGTGTGTGTGTGTGTGTGTGCTTGTTGTTCGTCTACTATGATTTGTAGTAGATAAAAATTGAATAATATTATTAAATGAATTAAGTGTTGAGGACTTAATGCGTGTGTGCTTGTTGTTCGTCTACTATGATTTGTAGTAGATAAAAATTGAATAATATTATTAAATGAATTAAGTGTCGAGGACTTAATGCCTTGTATAGTGAAGACTTGTGCAGACATTAATCTGGGATAATTATATCTTTGTGGAAACATAAATCGGGCTTAATGATAGGGGACTATGTTTAGAATAGTAACTGAACCATCATTAACTATAATAGTTGTAATACGTTAGGCGTGCACACTAGATGAGAGGTGAGAATTCGCAAGTGAGGGTAACGAACTAACATGTGTGGGATATTAATTAGTAAGCATTTTAAATACTTGCTAAAATATTTTTAAAGATATCTTCTATCGGGCTCTGACTCGTTTATTGTCTCTCTCTTCTCCCTCTTATATATATATATATATATTTTTATTTATATATATATTTATTTATTCAGGTGTCCAGCCACAGGGATGCCAATCGTGGATTATTGGATAGAGTGACGTGCTGCAGCTAGCGTGGGAACTGCAGGTTCTTGCACTCAGATGTTTCATCACCATTGCGTCAGTTTCATTTATCATTTCCAGTCAAGGCACATATTGCCCAATTTCATTCTTTATATTATTCAGAGAGATGTTGTACTCTTTCATTTCAGTATTTGGTTTTCAGTGGGATTGTAGTTATTATTTATTCATAGTTTGAATCATTTTCTACTGGAAGGTTTATTCCAGTTCAGTTTTAATTATTTGGATGATTCGTATATATCATTATGGTGTTCATGGCCTGGTTGAATGTTTTACTTAAAATATTGGTGTTCGTTTCAATAATTAAAATTGAAAATGTTTTGACACTTAGCTTAATTATTTATAGGGTGTTTAAAAGGGTAAATTTGTTTTCGATAGTGATGTTAAGAATGAGCCAACCGAACACTTTGATTTAATTTAATAAAGCACTAATCACCCGGTATTTAATTAGGCGGGGTGTTACATGTGGTGTTAGAGCATCAGGTTCTAGTGTCCTTTAGGACTGTACGGCTTATTGCGCTTCCAGCTTAGCGTCTTTGACATAGAGCCCTACTTTTAGGACTGTTGTATTCTTGTATTTACGATTACATCTTTAGCTATTTGAAGTATAATGATAAATGTAGACTAATAAATTTCCCTCTTATTTTAGATGCCTCCGAGACAAGCACCTCGAGATAGGAATTCCCAGTCCGAGCAGCTAGCAGCTCTGGCTGAGGGGATGATAAATGTGATGGAAGTAGATGCCATAGTTGCTCAGGCGGTGTATGCAGCATTAGTGGTTGTATAGAAGCCTCCACCCCAGGTTCAGGATGTAGCGCCAGTGACAGCACAGCTTCCTATGACATGGGAAAGAGTCAGGGATGCCTTTCAGAAGGCACACCCCTGGAGTTCTCGGGTAGTTCAGACATCATGATCGCCAGCCAATGGAAAAAAGATATCTAGAGGCATCTGCGCATGTATGAGTGAACTGAAGTGCCGAGGTAGTCACTAGCATCCTTCAAGCTAGTGGGTCCGCTATACAGTGGTGTGAGTCCACCACCACCTCAGAGGAAAGGGACAATATGTCGATTTAGTCATTTTGGGTGCGGTGTGACCGGAAATATTTCCCATTCGTCGTCCATACTGAGATGAGGCGGAGGTTACTGAATCTTAAGTAGGAGAGTATGACAGTTGCTGAGTACGAGGAGGAGTTCATGATACTTCTCACTATAGCGTCGGATGAGGCACCCACTTAGGAGAAGAAGATTTTACTTTTTTTAGACGGATTAGCCTGGAGGATTCGTCAGCACCACATAGCTAATCTGGCATTGGGTACTTTCACTGATGCACTCAACGCTGCTTTGTTGCATTGCTAGGATCAACGCTTCCATCAGTAAGCAAGCAGGTGAGCAGGGGAGTTCTGTCAGTAGGGTCGAACATGAGGTGGTAGTGCCGGTGGGCCATCAATAGCCCAGGGATAGACCCGTTACAGTGAGCAAAGTTCTCATTAGGGGGACCCTGCCAAGAGATTCTAATTCGGTGATTCCAGGAAGGGATATTGGGGATTTAGACAGGGCCAGTCCAGTCAACATGGCC
This sequence comes from Sambucus nigra, assembly GCA_949130495.1. Classification (NCBI taxonomy): domain Eukaryota; kingdom Viridiplantae; phylum Streptophyta; class Magnoliopsida; order Dipsacales; family Adoxaceae; genus Sambucus; species Sambucus nigra. The sequence goes on from OX422209.1 coordinate 576,004,584, forward strand.
AACAAGGCCAACATCGTCAGCACCAGGGTCAGTAGCAGGGCTATCAGGGCCAAGAGCGTTTCAAGAAGGGCCTGTGACGGGGTGGTAACAGCCATCAGGGTTGTGGTCAGCAGGGATAGAGGGGAGGAAACTTTAGGGGAAGGTGTTTTTGATGTGTCCATAGGCACCAAAATTTCCCAGAGGGGGATAGGGCCCCACAGCAGCAGGGTGCCTATCATGAGCTGGAGAGGCCACTCTTTCCAGCCGTCCTCCCAGCGCCAGCTTAGATTCTAGCCCTACCATCCATCCCAGCAGCCCCCATCCAGTAGGGGCAATTGAAGTATGGACGTTTCTATAATGTACACCATCCAGAAGCACCGCATGCGCCACCCGTGATAGAGGGTATGTTTCTTATCCATGGCACTATGGGTAGAGTATTATTTGATACTGGGGTGTCGCATTATTTTATAGCTACTCACTTTGTACGGGCCACGGACTTGTTAGACATGGAAGAGAGTACAGTGACATGTGTAGACTCGCCACTAGGGAATGGGTCATTGATTTTCTTTATATGCTGGGGGTAGGTATAGAGATTGGTAGCTTGATTATACCCGCGGATATGCTAGTTTTAGATATGCATGAGCATGGCGCCATTATTGGCATCGATTGGCTAGCGACTTGTAGGGCCATGATATAATGTTTCGATAGGAGTATTATCTTCACCATCCCTGGTCAGGAGATGTTTTTGGCGAAAATGCCTCGTCCTGAGGGAGGATCGTCCACCCATTTGTATTACATAGAGGAGGAGATCACTACAGAGATAGTGATTCCTTTTGACTCGATACCTATTATTTACGAGTTTTCGGATGTATTCCAGTAGGTACCAGGCCTACCTCCAAGTATAGAGATAGACTTTATCATAGACTTGATGTCGGGCACTCGAACGATAGCACGTGCATCGTACTGTATGGATATAACCTGGATGAGAGAGTTATGAGATCAGAGAGAGCAGTTATTAGGCCATGGCTTCATTCGTAGGAGCACCTCACCTTGGGGAGCTCCAGTGTTGTTCGTAAAAAAGAGAGATGGTTCATTGAGGTTGTGCATGGACTATCGGGAGTTGAACAACGTCACGATACGAAATAATCATCTGTTGCCCAGAATCAATGAATTTTTCGACCAGTTAAGGGGAGTTTCATTCTTTTCGAAGATAGATTTAAGATTGGTATACCATCAGCTACAGATTAGGGAGCGTCGAACACGACTTTCTTGACGAGATATGGGTCCTATGAGTTCAGAGTCATGCCATTTGGGCTGACAAATGCTCTAGTCATATTTATGGACTTGATGAACTGGGTATTCAGAGAGTTCTTAGATCAGTTTGTCATCGTCTCCATAGATGACATACTGATTTATTCATAGACTGAGGAGGAGCATGCTGAGCACTTGAGATGGGCTCTTCAGAGTCTATGAGAGAATCAGTTGTATGCTAAGTATGAGAAGTGAAGATTCTGGCTACGGGAGGTACAGTTTCTAGGGCGCATTGTGTCGAAATTTGGGATATCAGTTGACCCGAGCAAAGTGTCGGCAGTGAAGGAGTGGGGACAGCCCACGACATCGATAGAGGTTCGTAGTTTCTTGGGGTTAGTCGGGTACTACAGGAGATTCATATGAGGATTTTCAAAGATAGAGGGTCCATTGACAAATCTGACTCGCAAGGGGGTACCGTACGTATGGGATGACTCTTGTCAATTGCCTTTTAACTAGCTAAAGGATAAGCTGACTTCGGTGCCAGTTAGTACTTTATCCATGTCGGGAGTGGAGTACCTAGTGTATACTGATGCCTCTCTATAGGGACTCGATGGAGTATTACAGCAGGAGGAGCAGGTTATAGCTTATGCCTCCCACAAGCTTAAGCTTCATGAAAGAAATTACACCACCCACGACCTGGAGCTAGCATCGATCATGTTTGCATTGCGGGTTTGGAGGAATTACTTATTGGGGGAGAATTTTTGCTTATTTACAGACCACAAATCACTTCAATACTTGTTCACTCAGTTGAAGTTAAACATGCGTCAACGTAGGTGGCTGGAGTTTGTGAAAGTCTACCAGTTCGAGATGAAGTACCATTCGGGGAAGGCTAACGTATTTGCTGATGCCTTGAGCCATAGGATGGTAGGTGAGGTAGCAAAAGTATGGAAGGCGAAGTGGAAAGAGTTGGGATATCAGGACGCGGTGGCCCGATCCTTTGTATCGGTGATGATGGTCACGCAAGAAATTATTACGAGGGTGTTCCAGGCCCAAGCAACTGATACTTTTTGTTAGGATAAAAATGTACAACTATTAGTTGAGGGTGCTGAGTCCTATTCAGTGAGTTCTGATGGAGGTTTGTTATTTAAAGGGAGATTTATGGTCCCGGAGGGAGAAGACTCACTTCATGCAGTAATGATGCAGTCGCACAGGTCCAAATTTTTAGTACATCCTGAAGGGGATAAAATGTACCAGGATATGAGGCGAAAATACTGGTGGAGTGGGATGAAGATGGACATTTCGAAGTTTGTGTCCAAATGTACTACCTGTCAGATGGTAAAGGTGGACCACCAGAGATCGACAGGAATACTTCAGTAGCTGGAAATACCTACATGGAAATGGGAGAGAATTTTCATGGATTTCATCACTAGGCTGCCTACATCACAGCAGAGTCATGATTCCATATGGGTTATAGTGGATCGGTTGACCAAGGTAGCTCATTTTCTTCCAGTGCGAACAGACTAGACCAAGGGTCAGTATGAACAGTTGTTTATTACTATGGTAGTTAGGCTATATGGGGTGCCCTTAGATATTGTGTCTTATAGAGACAAGATTTTTGTGTCGCGCTTCTAGGAGAGCTTTCAGGAGGCCATGGGTACAGAGTTGAGATTGAGTTCAGCTTATCACCCACATATGGATGGACAGACATAGCGTAATAATCAGATGTTGGAGCATATGCTATGCATGTGTGTCCTTGATTTTGGAGGGGGTTAGGAGTCGTATCTTACATTGGTGGAGTTCGCTTATAATAACTATTATCAGTTCACGATCGACATGGACCCATTTGAGGCGTTAGGTGGCAGACCTTGTCATTCTCCTGCTTGTTGGCTAGAGGTGGGGGACTACAAGTTGCTTGGACCAGAGGTAATTCAGGAGACTTCAGCTATGATTGAGTTAATCAGGAGTCGCATTCGGGTAACCTAGAAAAGGTAGAAAAGCTACGCCGATACAAAGCGATTCTTTCGAGAGTTTAGCGTGGGGGACCAAATATTATTACGTGTGTCTCCTATGAAAGTAATTAGATTCGGGAAGAAAGGGAAGCTGGCTCCGAGATACGTAGGACTATTTCCCATTATCGAGAGGATAGGGTCGATGGCATACAAATTGGGGTTGCCAGAGCACTTGTTGCATATTCACGATGTATTCCATATCTCGTCATTGAGACAAGATCTTCAAGATGATATGGCCCACACTCACGTTGCAATAGAGGAGAATTACTTACAGGCCGACAGTTATTATGAGGAAAGACCAGTGGATATCCTACACTATAGTGAGAGGAGATTGAGGTATAAGGTAGTTCCACTTGTACATCTCCAGTAGGAGCATCCAAACGTGGAGGAAACCACTTGGGAGCGCGAGGCAGATATGCGCGAAAAATACCAAGATTTATTTTTACCAAGTATTCCTTATGTTCTGAATTTTGGGATGAAATTCCGTTATTATGGGGGAAGTATGTAATACCCCGTATTTTTATGGATTTTAAATTGGGGATTTATTAAATTTAATTGAGATAAATTAATTTAATATTAATTCGAAATTTATTTTTAAATATTTACTAACATGACGAGAGCTTGTAATTATTGGGAATTTGTTGAATATTACTTAATGAGTAAAGTAATATATAGAATTTAATTCATTAAAATAATCGCGAGTGAATAATACGGCAATTATGGAAAATTAAGTCGGTACGTGCGTATCGGTCGTGTCGGGACAAATTCAATGAAATAAAAGTAAATTGATTATAAGTCGCCTATATGGTCCTTTCGAGTGCGCCAACATGTCCGTAAGGGTCGAGACAAACATAAAAGTGTACCCGAGGGGTTTAGTTTGTCCCCGGGGCGATTTTAGGCGTAACCAGCATCACGACAGGGAAATTTATTCATTTTCCATTTTAGGCCTTAGTTAATGACGAAAATTGGGAATTAATATCAGATGTTAGGAGAGACTTCTAGGGCTAACATTCTCAAATGTTTAGAACGACAGTGAGAGGAAGAAAGGAAAAATCTTTCCAAGAATTTAAGGCCAAGAACGAACCAATTTGCACCTCCACCACCACCAAAGCGTAGATCGTAGCGAGGGGATTAAGACTATACCAGTCTATTTCGTGGAATCAGAACTATAATATTAAGAAAAATATCTATCTTACTGATTCCTAGTTAATATTTCACCCATGTTAGATTAGGGTTAGTAAATACATGTTTTGTTGAATAATTATATGATTTAGGAGATTTAAATCGCATGTTTTAGGAGAAATGCATGTAGTCTGGAACCCTTGACATATGTAGAGGATCAACCACATATTTTTAATGATTTAATATAAATAAATCTGGAAAAAGATTGAGAATATTGGAATTTATGATAAAACTAGGGTTCTTGATATTTCTACTGAATTTTCTTATTTAAATCCATGCCTTTGATGAATTCGTACATGTTTTATGTAGGAAACCATGTAGATAGGTTGATATAACCCTTGGTTTAATAGTTTTCCCCATAGGTTGTTTTGGCAGAAATCTAGGCAAGACCTGAGAGGTCAATCGATCGACTCTTGAATGTCGATCGATCGACCCCCCCCTTCGATTGATCTATCCCTTCTCAATTCTCCAACTTGTTTCCTTTTAAATGATTTAACCCGAGCCGCTTTATGGGAACCTTAGCCCATGATTAAATGATTATAATGGGACTTGTAAAGGACCAGTAGGGTTGTGATTTTAGGTCTGGACAATGTGGATTAGTATGAGATTTAACCGTAGAATCGCGAGGGCTTAAGAATGATAAATTATGATTGTGTGTGTGGCACATTAGGTTGAGCGATCCTAATTGATGGCTTAGGCCAGTAGGATAGAGAGTGTTCACCTACGGACATTATGGATCTAAAAATGATACACTTCTACGGTCGAGAAGAAATTAGGAACGTGCGTTAAATGAGAAAAAGAATAAACTAAAAATTCATAGGCTTTAAGAGTGAGCACCACGTGTGTTTAATATATAATGGGTCGTGGGTGTACCTATACAAAATATGGAAATATATAGTTGTGTGTATGTATGATTGTCATATTATTATGTGTAGTTAATCATACCCGCGCTACTTACTATCATGGAGGTTTCTGCGCTGGGGCAGTCTTATCTCGATTGGACTTTTATGGGGATATTGACTTGTACCCTAGAACATAGTATCCTTGGTACAGGCTATCTGAGTTTGATAATCAGAAGGTCCTAAGAGGCGTGAGGGGTATGTGCTTACCTCTTAGTGACTTGAAATTAGGCTTCACCTCCATTTTTTGTGTTTTGTGTTAATATTGTTCCAGAGTGGATCCGAACTTGTATTTTCCTTATTTGTACGAGAGGTACATGGACTTAATAACAGAGTATGCCCGCACCATAATTTATATGTGGGGTGCCTGATTAGTACATATATATATATATATATATATATATATATATATATATATATATATGCTGATGTTCGTCTACTGTGATTTATAATGGATAAAAATTGAATAACATTGTTAAATGAATTAAGTGTTGAGAACTTAATGCCTTGTATAGTGAAGACTTGTGCAGACGTTAATCTAGGATAATTATAACTATGTGGAAATATAAATCGGTCTTAATGATAGGGGACTAAATTTAGACTATTATCTGAACCATCATTAACTAGAATAGTTGTAATATGTTCGGTGTGCACACTAGACGAGAGGTGAAAATTCCCAAGTGAGGGTAACGAACTAACATGTGTGGGGTATTAATTAGTAAGAATTTTAAATTCTTGCTAAAACGTTTTTAAAGATATTTTCTATCGAGCTCTGGCCCGTTTATTATCTCTCTCTTATCCCTCTCTTATATATATATATATATTCAGGTGTCCATCCACAGGGACGCCAAGCGTGGATTATTGGATAAAGTGACGTGTTGCAGCTAGCGTGGGAACTGCAGGTTCTTGCACTTAGACGCTTCGTTACCATTGCCTCAGTTTCATTTATCATTTCCAGTCAGGGCACATATCGCCCAGTTTCATCCTTTATATTATTCAGAGAGATGTTGTACTCTTTCATTTCAGTATTTGGTTTTCAGTGGTCTGAATCATTTTCTACTGGAGGGTTTATTCCAGTTCAGTTTTAATTAGTTGGATGATTCGTATCTATCATTATGGTGTTTATGGCATGGTTAAATGTTTTACTTAAAATATTGGTGTTGTTTTAAATAATTAAAATTAAAAATGTTTTGCTACTTAGATTAATTATTTATAGGGTGTTTAAAAAGGTAAATTTGTTTTCGACAGTGATGCTAAGAATGAGCCAACCGAACACTTTGATTTAATTTAATAAAGGACTGCTCACCCGATTTTTAATTAGGCGGGTTTTTACACCTACTCCTTATATAAAGGACACACCTGCTTGGGTTCGTAAGAGTCGTGACCCTTCTAGAATTTTAGTAAATCCTACTTTAGGTGTCAAGACTAGCACTCATATTGAGAACGTTGTTAGCTTTTTGTGCTACACATCCAAAGTAGAGCCCAACAATATCAAAGAAGAACTCAAAGATGGATACTAGATATCCGTTATGGAGGATGAGTTGCTTCAGTTTAGAAAGAATGATGTCTGGGAACTTATCCCCCGACCTAAAGAGACAAACTATTTTGGTACTAAGTGGATCTTTAAGAATAAGATGGATGAGAATGGTACCATTATCCATAATAAGGCTAGATTGGTTTCTCAATTATACACACTGATTGAGGTTGCATACTTTTAGGAGACATTTTCTCTTGTTGAGAGGCTTGAGTACGCCTGCTTACTACTCGCAATCGCATGTCATTTGCGCTTAAAGTTATATCAGATGGATGTCAAGAGATCCTTTCTGAATGGCCTTCTACAGGAGGCGTCTTACGTGGAACAATCGAAAGGTTTTGAATACTCTAATCACCCTAAACACGTCAATCATATAAGGAAAGCCTTATATGGTTTGAAGCAAGCACCCCGTGCTTGGTACAAGAGGCTTACTTCCTATATCTTATCACGTGGCTTCAAGAGAGTGAGAGTAGATAAGATGTTATTTTTAAGGAGAGGAAAAATTGATATTTTGGTTGCCCAAGTCTATGTGGACGATATAGTCTTTTGATCCACGTGCTCCTGCTATACTCATGACTTTTAGGAGGAGATGTAGGGTGAGTTCGAGATGAGCATTGTTGGTGAGCCTACTTTCTTCCTTAGTTTGCAGGTTTGTCAGCTAGAGGATAGTATTTTCATCTCCCAATCTAAGTATGCAATAGACCTCATGAGGAAGTTTGGGTCAGACTTCGCTAAGAACTCAAGCAAGCCTATGAGTACCTCGATGAACCTTAGCAAGGACACTGCAGGCAAGGACGTAGAGAAAACCTTATATGGGAGTATGATAGGTAGTCTTCTATACTTTACAACCATTCATCCCGACATAACCTTTTATATTGGAGTTTGTGCGTGTTATCTGGCGTCCATGAAAGAGTCACACTTACTTACACTTAAACGTATTATCAATACGTGAGTGGGATTCTCTCATACGATATTTGGTATTCCTTTGATACCGATGACCGTTTATCCACCTATTTGAATTTTGATTGGGCTAGGGATGTAGATGGATGTAGGATCACTTAGTGTGGGTGTTTTTATTTTGGGAGTACTCTTGTCTCTTGATTGATTAAGAAGTGGAACTTCGTCTCTTTGTCCACTTCGAAGGCTGAGTACATCACCGATGGGAGTTATTGCACGCAACTCTTATGGATGAAGTAAATGTTTAAATATTATGGGATTTCGTAAGGCACCATGACTATTTCCACTGATAACACGAGTGCGATACATATATCCTGAAATCCAGTCCAGCAATCGCGCACGAAGCACATTAGGATACGCGAACATTTTATCCGAGACCTTATAGAGGAGAAAGTTGTGTACCTAAGCTTTGTGACAACCGGCCGTTAGTTAGCCGATATTTTCACGAAATCTTTAGATGCCCTTAGATTCAAGATTCTTAGGAAGTCTTTACGTATCTACATAGTCGATTAAGGGGCGGTTACGTTGTCTAGTATAGGAGTCATTGAGATGTGATTAGTAATTACTTTCTACATGTTTGACTCATTGTATCATTTAATTTGCACATGCACGGATTAATTTGAATATTGAACTTGCCTGTCACATGTTGGTGAAGGTGTTTTCATCTCAATCATGCCTATAAAACTAACCAGATGCTATGAAACCAGATAATGAAAGTAGTACATGTAAGAACCATTGCCTGAATTGGAAAAATTGAAATTTCTATCTACGATAAATGTGTTAATTTGAAAGAAATGGCTCGGGCTGCGAAAGTAAGAAGGTCTTTGCATGAATAGCCACCATTTGAAAAAGAAAAGAGCCTAAAATATTAAAAGCATCAAAAGAAAATATATAAAATGCTAGGCCAAATTCAAAAGAACATTGATGCTTCTCTACATATGAGCATCGATTTCTTCAAAACAAATGAGTTGAGAGAAATATTGTTTATGTGAGTTTGGAGGGAGTAAGTTTAAGATCAATGGGTTTGCACGTCCTGAAAAAGTATCATAAAAGCATTACATAGTTTTGGGAGTTATTGGTGTGAAAATCATTTCAGACTTTAATTTGTTGATTAGATTGAGTTGATATCATATGAATTCAACATTTTTACACCTAAGGATGATTTTGAGTTCATTCGTTAGGAGTATCCAAAATACATCATGCATATATAATATGATTGTTTGAGTTGATTTTTTTATCGAATTTGTTCACACCCATTCATTTACGGTTTCACGACTTGGTTATCTTAGTGTTAGTTCATGGTGTGATTTATCATTATATTTTTATACAATAATTTTTTTTAAAAAAGTTCAAAAATAGTTGTTTATTGATTTGTGACACACTCTCTATTTATTACTTATGTTTTTTTCCTTGTCTATTTGGGACTTCATAAAAACAGGGATAACGAATTGAGCGAGAGTGGGAAAGTTTGATGATTTGCGTGTGCTTATTTATGCTTATAATTTATGCATACCATTTTATTTCAAACTTTTGCGCATTACGGGTATTTATTTCTTGTCTCATGTGTGTAGGGTCATTTAAGGATAATATTCATTATACACTTGATGAACACAAATAAATTTGGAGATTTAAAGACTTTAAAGATCTGAGGAATTCAAGACTTAAGTATTTTGATATCATTCCATTTGTGGGTTTTGGTAGGGTATTAGAATATTGTATTTCTTAGACTTTTTTGTTGCATAATTTGGTGTTTTTTATGTATGTACTATCATAGCCATATGGGGAGATTTGTAAGGGCATTATTTCAGACATAACCCCTTAAATCTAGGAGTTGTTCATATCATTCTAGATTACTTTAAATATGACATATCCCACTACATTGGTCATATCTTCGCAATCATCCAGGAAATTCACAATCCGAATCTTTGGCAACGTGCGACATCAACATGAACCACTCATCTTCAACGTCTATCACGTTCAACTTCAACCGTTCTTCATAATTCCACATTTCTCTATGGTATATTCTAATTTGGAGTTCTTAGTTTTTCAATAATATTTCTGGGAGAGGCTTACTTCGTTTTATTTTATCCAAACGAGGCTTAATTTTAAATAAAAATATTTTGCGCCTTCAGTAGTTAGAACGACACGGCCTTGTCGTTAGAACGACATGCATATGTCGTTTGATATGTCGTCTGATGGATTACATCTAATATGGTTCAAACGAGAACGTATTATTTTTTTCAAGGTCATTAGATGGTCACTTCTAGTGAGAACGACTTGACGCCGCCTCGATTTTTGTGTTTGCCTATTAAAACCTACTTCTTGTAGGTATTTTGCAAGACTTTTAAAGCCTAACTTTCTGCATAGCTGCTGCCCAAAAAGTCTTCTTTTAAAAGGACAAAAACCTATTTTGATTCACACAACCTTTCATTTAATATTTTGTGAATCACTTTGAAACCCTCATAAACACATTCCATTCTTGGAGTTTCTCATGTGGAGAAGGTTCCTCCACTGATGCATGTAATACCCCGTATTTTTATGCTATATCAATTTGGGGATTTATTAAAGTTAATGTGAATGAATTATTTAATAAAAAAATCCGGAAATTAATTATTATAAAATTATTAACGTGACGAGAGTTAGTAATTATGAGAAATTTGTTGAATATTACTAATGAGCAAAGTAATATATGATATTGATTATATTGAATGTCTCGAGTGAATAAAATGACAAATTTGGAAATTTGAATCGGGACGCGCCCGTGTCGCGTCGGGACTAAATTTTGATAAATAAAAAGTGAATATTTTATAAGTTGCCCGTATGGTCGTTTTGAGTGCGCCAACGCGTCCGGAAAGGTCGAGATAGTCAGAAAAGTGTACCCGGGGGTGTAGTTTGGGTCTCGGGGTGTTTTAAGGCCTAATTAGTAACCCGGGAGGGCATTTTGGTCATTTTACATTTGTGGGTAATTAAACCCACGAAAATCAGAGGGGCTATATCTGATATTGAGGTTGTCACCTAGGGTTAGAAATTCCCAAAACCTACAACGGCCATTGGAGAAGAGAGGAGAGAGCTCTCAAGCAAGTTCAAGGCCCAAAACTCAACGGTTTGCGCCGCCGTCACCGCCAACGTGTAGATCGCGAGACGAGGAACGCAACCACACCAAAATCAACCGTAAATCAGAATACCAAAAATCCTAGGCAAGTGTTTAACTTGCTATTTTCGTTGGTGCAATCTTCATATTAGTTTAGGAATGATTAGGGATGAAATAGATGGAAGAAAACCCAAATTTTGATAGGAATTTGCATGTAGAAAAGACTTAAACCTTATTCTGGAAATCTTTTGTGATATAGAAGAATAACCCACGAAATTTTGCTGATGTATTAGAAGAAATTCTGGTAAAATCAGATTAGAACCATGATTAAGAAAACTCTAGGGTTCTTGATGATTAGATAAGATTTTGTGTTGATTATCCATGTTTAATGATAGAAATACACATGCTTTACGTTGAAAACATCTGGTATAATGTTATAATGTTAGTAGTAGAATTTTTGGGACGTTTGGAGTTGAAAAATATGGATTTGGATGAAGATAGATGGTAGAACCCGTAACTGCAATTCTGCAGAAATCAAAATACATGCTTGATCGATCGATCGAGCCTAGAGCTTCGATCGATCGAAGGTTCGATCGATCGAGCCCCAGACCTCGATCGATCGACCCCTCCTGGCAGACTTCTATTTCCCTTGTTTAACTAGTTAAATTAAATTTATCGTGAAATAATTCTTGGGTATTCTTAATAAAATGTTTTGGGAGATGGGAAAGACCAGTAGGATATATGAATAAGTGTTGGGAACTTTATTATAAGACGAGAATTTTACTTTTGGGATAATTATATGATGAACGATGAAACTACGTATTTCAAGTGAGAGATTACGGCGAATAGCTACGATAGTGAATAGAGGTATACCTACTGAATTTTCTACTTGGAAGGATAGAGTTCACGAGTGTCACGTAATAAGTGAGAAAACCCTTCGAGTTAAGGTTGGAGATGAAACCTTATACGTAATACTAATAATGTGAAATTTAGGATATATGTTGTAATTATAGGTGATGAGAGGAACCTATATTAATATGATAAAAGTGGTATATTTATATGATTGTGTGTACATATATTATATACATGTGAAAAACATACCGCGCTACTTGCTATCCTTGAGGTTACCGCGCTGGGACAGTCTTATCTCGATGGGACCTTTATGGGGGATATTGACTTGTACCCTAGAAGATAGATATCCTTGGTACAGACTATCGAATTGATAGTTCAGACGGTCCTAAGAGACGCGAGTATGTGCCATCCTCTTAGAGACTTGGAATCTATGATTCGCCTCGATATTGTCTGTGTATGTGTTAATAGAGTTCGAGATTGATTCCGAATTTGTATTCCCCTTGATATGAGTGGTATGGGGTTTGGATAGTAGAAGTATGCACGCACCATAGTTTTATTTGGGGTGCTGTTATTTTATATATATTATACGAGTAGTTAATATATATATGAGATTTGGAAATTTGAAACTGCCTACTATGATTTGATAAGTAGGACATGGTTGATGACTCAAATAGTAAATACTTGTTTTGTGAAAGTATAATATCAGTGGGAAACTTTATAAATTAATAAAGCTAAAACGAGAGTTGTGCTGCTAATTGGAAGTATCCTTTTTAACAATGATATTGTTCGGTTTTGAAATCTTATGAGTAAGTTAAGATAAGCTAAATTATTGGGAAGGTTAGTATGATAAAATGATAAGATAAACCGTTGGGAAGGTTAGTACGATAGGCGTGCACATTATAAGAGAGGTGAGAATTTCTCAAGAGAGTGTCGCTCTAATATGTTGTTGCATTGGCCTGTATCAATTTAAATACTTGCTAAACGTATTTGAAATCAAACACACTTTCGGGCTCTGACCCGTTTCTCTCTCTCTCTCTCTCTCTCTCTCTCTCTATCTATCTATCTTGTATATATATGTATGTATTATAGGTGCCCAGCCACAGGGGCGTCTTGCTTAGGATCTCTTGGAAGGATCGCACTACAGCTTAAGTGGGAGTTGCAGGTCTCTTGATTAGACGACTTCGTTCATTCTGATCCACTCTTAGTATTTTCATTTAGATGGGCATGTGTAGCCCTTTCCATTATTTCATTGTTATTGGCATTTGTACTCAGTTATTTCCAGTTCTGTTACTATGGGATTTATTCAGTAGATGTGTTACTTTAGATTTCACATGTGGACATTCGATTGACGAATGTATTAAATTAATTGGACTATGTTGCAGAATTTAAGTGTGGCGTGATTCTTATTTTTTTGTGATGATGTTAATAAATAATTAAATAATTTTTCTGTAAATAAAATTTGGAAAGTTATGTATGAAAATGGTTTTGACACTTAGCTTAATTATTTAGGGTGTTAAATCGGATTTTTTCTTTTTTTTTATCGACAGTGATGCTGAGAATGAACCAACTGTTTACCTTGATTTAATTTAATAAAGGAGTGATCGCCCGGTATTTAATTTGACGGGGTGTCACAGGTGGTATCAGAGCATCAGGTTCTAGTGTCCATAGGATCTGTACGGCTTATTTCTCTTTCAGCTTAACGTTATTGCTATAGAGCCCTATTTTTAGGATTGTTGTATTCTTGCTTTTATGTTTGAGTCTTCAGCTGTTTGAGATTGGATAATAACTGTAGACTAATAAACTTGTTCACGTTTCAGATGCCTCTGAGACGTGCTCCGAAAGATAGGCGTGCCCAGGCCGAGCAGCCAGCAGCTCCGGCACCAGGCACAATGAATGCAAATGAAGTAGCCGCCATTGTTGCTCAGGCGGTGAATGTCGCGATAGCGGTGATTCAGCAGGATCCAACCCAGGTTCAGGCAGTGGCGCCAGTACCACCACAACTTCCATCTGCATGGGAGAGGGTTCGGGATGCTTTTCAGAAAGCGCATCCCCCTGAGTTCTCTGGTAGCTCCGATATTGTCACAGTTAGCCAATGGAAGAAAGACATCCAGCGGCATCTCCGTATGTATGAGTGCACTGACGTGCAAAAGCAGTTATTGGCTTCCTTTAAGCTGGTGGGAGCCGCTTTGCAGTGGTGGGAGTCCACTACCACATTGGAGGAGAGGGACACGATCCCTATTCAGTTGTTCTGGGAGCGGTTTGACCGCAAGTATTTTCCACCCGCCGTACAGACTGAGATGAGGCGGAAACTACTGAATCTGAAGCAGGAGAGTCTTACCGTAGCGGAGTATGAGGAGGAGTTCACGAGACTTCTCACCATTGTGCCAGATGAGGCACCTACTGAGAACAAGAAGATTATGTTGTTTGTTGACGGGTTAGCTTGGAGGATCCGTCAACACCTTATTGGGAATTTATCCCTGAGTACTTTCACTGATGTGCTCAACGCTGCGTTGCTACATTGCCAGGATCACCGCTTCCATCTTCAGGGAAGCAAGAGAGCAGGAGAGTCCAGCCAGCAGGGCAGGGCAGGGCAGGGGGTAATAGTGTTAGTGGGGCACCATCTCATGGACAGACTCGTCAGCACGAGCAGAGTTCCCATCAGGGGGACCCTGCTAAGAGATTCCGTTTAGGTGATTCGAGGCAGGGATTCGGGGGTTTTAGGCAGGGCCATCAGGGCCAGCCTAATCAGCAGGGCCAGCAGGGCCAACACCGACAGCAGGGCCAGCAGCGTGCTAATCAGGGCCAACAGGGCCAGTGGCGGGGAGGCAACGGCCATCAGGGCCGTGGTCAGTAGGGACAGAGGGGAGGCAACTTCAAGGGCCGATGTTTTGGGTGTGGTAAGCACGGCCATAGGTGCCAGGATTGTTCGGAGGGAGATAGGGCCCCACAGCAGCAGGGTGCCCGTAATGAGCCACAGAGGCCACTATTTCCACCTGCCCTCCCAGCTCCAACCCAACTGCCAGCCCTGCCAGCCATTCCAGCAGCTCCAGTGCAGCAGGGGCAATTACAGTATGGACGTGTTTATATCGTCCACCAGGCAGCAGCTCCACAGGAACCACCCGCGATTGAGGGTGTGTTTCCTATCCATGGTACTATGGGTCGGGTTTTGTTTGATACGGGGGCAACACATTGTTTTATAGCTACACATTTTGCAAAGGCCTTAGGGTTGTTAGCCACAGCAGAGAGCACAGTGACGTGTGTGGACTCACCCCTGGGAGTGGGTCACTTATTTTCTTTATATGCCGGGGAGTGGGGGTAGAGATCGGTAGTTTGGTATTACCTGCGAACATGTTAGTCTTAGACATGCACGAGCATGATGTGATTATTAGTATGGATTGGCTCGCAGCTTATAGAGCCATGATTGATTGCTTCGGTGGGAGCATTATTTTTGCCATTCCGGGTCAAGAGATGTTTGTAGTGGCGATGCCTCGCCCAGAGGGAGGTTCGACCGCTCATTTGTATTACATAGAGGAGGATACCTCTAAGGAGGTTGTGATTCCCTTAGATTCGATCCCAGTTGTCAGGGAGTATTCCGATGTGTTCCAAGAGATACCAGGCCTACCCCCCAGTCGAGAGATAGACTATGTTATAGATTTATTGCCAGATACGAGACCTATAGCACGCGCACCGTACCGTATGGCTCCGGCAGAGATGCGAGAGCTACGAGATCAGATAGAGCAGCTGTTAGGTCAGGGCTTCATTCGTAGGAGTACCTCACCTTGGGGCGCTCCAGTCTTATTTGTGAAGAAGAGAGATGGTTCACTGAGATTGTGTGTGGACTACCGGGAGCTGAACAAGGTCACGATACGGAATAAGTATCCGTTGCCTCGAATCGATGATCTGTTCGACCAACTGAGGGGAGCAACTTTCTTTTCGAAGATAGATCTGAGGTCGGGGTACCATCAGTTACGTATTAGGGAGCAGGATGTTTCGAAGACTGCCTTCTTGACGAGATATGGGTCCTATTAGTTCAGGGTGATGCCGTTCGGACTCACGAATGCTCCAGCCATTTTCATGGACTTGATGAACCGAGTATTCAGAGAGTTCTTGGATCAATTTGTCATCGTTTTCATAGATGACATTTTGATATATTCACACTCCGAGGAGGAGCATGACGAACACTTGAGGCAGGTTCTTCAGACCCTACGAGAGCATCAGTTGTATGCTAAGTATGAGAAGTGTGGATTCTGGTTGCGAGAGGTACAGTTCTTGGGGCATGTTGTTTCTGAGCAGGGGATAGCAGTTGACCCGAGTAAAGTGTCAGCGGTGAGGGAGTGGGGACAACCCACGACACCGACGGAAGTGCGTAGTTTCTTGGGGTTAGCCGGATATTACAGGAGATTTATTCGAGGATTCTCCAAAATAGCGGGTCCACTGACGAACCTGACTCGCAAGGGGGTACCATATGTTTGGGATGATGCTTGTCAGTTGGCTTTCGACGAACTGAAGGACAAGCTTACTTCAGCGCCAGTCCTTGCATTACCGAAGTCGGGTGCGGAGTACTTGGTTTACACTGATGCCTCGTTACGGGGACTTGGGGGAGTACTTCAGCAGGAAGAGAAGGCTATAACTTTTGCCTCCCACAAGCTTAAGCCACATGAGAAGAATTACCCCACCCACGACCTGGAGTTAGCAGCGGTCGTCTTTGCATTGAGGATATGGAGGCACTATTTATTGGGGGAGAAATTCCGTTTGTTCACAGACCACAAGTCACTGCAGTACCTGTTCACCCAGCGAGAGCTGAATATGCGTCAGCGCAGGTGGTTAGAGTTTGTGAAAGACTATCAGTTCGAAATACGGTATCATCCGGGAAAGGCCAACGTAGTTGCTGATACGTTGAGTCGTAGACCGGTAGATGAGGTAGCAGATGTCTGAAAGCAAAGTGGAAGGAGTTGGGTCACCAGGACGCAGTAGCCCGTTCTTTCATATCCGTTATGTCAGTCACACCTGAGATTGTTACGAGGGTGATACAGGCACAGACCACAGACCCGTTTTTCCAAGAGCAGATTGTGCGACTTCTAGCCGAGGGCGCTGAGTCCTATTCTGTTAGTTCCGATGAATTACGTCATGCAGTGATGACTCATTCTCATGGGTCCCAATTTGCAGTACATCCGGGAGGCGACAAGATGTACCAGGATATGAGGCGACAATACTGGTGGATTGGGATGAAGAAGGACATTACTGAGTTCGTGTCCAAGTGTTCTACCTGCCAGCTGGTGAAGGTGGACCATCAGAAACCGTCATGATTGCTTCAGCCATTGGAAGTACCCGCGTGGAAGTGGAAGAGTATTTCCATGGATTTTATTACAGGGTTGCCTACATCACAGCGGGGCCATGATTCTATATGGGTGATTGTAGACCGTTTGACCAAGGTGGCTCATTTTCTGCCGGTGCGGACAGATTATACCACAGGTCAGTATGCTCAGCTGTTTATTGCCGAGATCGTCAGATTACACGGGGTGCCCCTGAATATTGTATCAGATAGAGACAAGATCTTCGTGTCACGTTTCTGGGAAAGCTTTCAGGAGGCTATGGGTACTGAGTTGAGGTTGAGTTCAGCTTATCACCCACAGACAGATGGACAGTCAGAGCGTACTAATCAGATGTTAGAGGATATGCTACGCATGTGTGTTCTCGATTTTGGAGGAGGTTGGGAGCCACACCTTCCACTGGTAGAGTTTGCATATAATAACTTGTATCAGTTCACGAATGGCATGGCTCCATTTGAGGCTTTGTATGGCAGGCCTTGTCGTTCCCCAGCTTGTTGGCTCGAAGTGGGGGATAACAAGTTGCTAGGACCAGAGGTGATTCAAGAGACCTCCGCGAGGATTGAGATGATCAGGAGTCGCATTCGGATAGCCCAGGACAAGCAGAAGAGCTACGCCGATGCGAAACGGTTCTTTCGGGAGTTTAGTGTGGGGGACCAAGTGTTATTGCGTGTATCTCCTATGAAGGGGGTTATGAGGTTCGGGAAGAAGGGGAAGTTGGCTTCGAGGTATGTGGGACCATTTCCCATCATCGAGAGGATTGGGCCGGTTGCATACAGGTTTGGACTGCCAGATCATTTACATCGCATCCACGATGTATTCCACATCTCGTCGTTGAGACGATATCTTCGGGATGATATGGCCCATACTCACATTGTGATAGATGAGATCGACTTACAGCCTGATAGATCTTACGAGGAGAGATCGGTGGCTATCCTAGACTATAGTTAGAGGAGATTGAGGTCAAAGATAGTTCCACTTGTACGGGTCCAGTGGGAGCACCACAATGTGGAGGAATCCACTTGGGAGCGCGAGGCCGATATGCGCGAGAGATATCCAGATTTATTCTTACTAGGTATGCCTTATTTTTTCGAATTTCGGGACGAAATTCCGTTATTAGGGGGGAAGTATGTAATACCCCGTATTTTTATGCTATATTAATTTGGGGATTTATTAAAGTTAATGTGAATGAATTATTTAATAAAAAAATCCAAAAAATAATTATATTATAATTATTAACGTGATGAGAGTTAGTAATTATGAGAAATTTGTTGAATATTACTAATGAGCAAAGTAATATATGATATTGATTATATTGAATGTCTCGAGTGAATAAAATGACAAATTTGGAAATTTGAATCGGGACGCGCCCGTGTCGCGTCGGGACTAAATTTTGATAAATAAAAAGTGAATATTCTATAAGTTGCCCATATGGTTGTTTTGAGTGCGCCAACGCGTCCGGAAAGGTCGAGATAGTCAGAAAAGTGTACCCGGGGGTGTAGTTTGGGTCTCGGGGTGTTTTTAGGCCTAATTAGTAACCCGGGAGGGCATTTTGGTCATTTTACATTTATGGGTAATTAAACCCACGAAAATCAGAGGGGCTATATCTGATATTGAGGTTGTCACCTAGGGTTAGAAATTCCCAAAACCTAGAACGGCCATTGGAGAAGAGAGGAGAGAGCTCTCAAGCAAGTTCAAGGCCCAAAACTCAACGGTTTGCGCCGCCGTCACCGCCAACGCATAGATCGCGAGACGAGGAACGCAACCACACCAAAATCAACCGTAAATCAGAATACCTAAAATCCTAGGCAAGTGTTTAACTTGCTATTTTCGTTGGTGCAATCTTCATATTAGTTTAGGAATGATTAGGGATGAAATAGATGGAAGAAAACCCAAATTTTGATAGGAATTTGCATGTAGAAAAGACTAAAACCTTATTCTGGAAATCTTTTGTGATATAGAATAATAACCCACGAAATTTTGATGATGTATTAGAAGAAATTCTGGTAAAATCAGATTAGAACCATGATTAAGAAAACTCTAGGGTTCTTGATGATTAGATAAGATTTTGTGTTGATTATCCATGTTTAATGATAGAAATACACATGCTTTACGTTGAAAACATCTGGTATAATGTTATAATGTTAGTAGTAGAATTTTTGGGACGTTTGGAGTTGAAAAATATGGATTTGGATGAAGATAGATGGTAGAACCCGTAACTGCAATTCTGCAGAAATCAAAATACCTGCTTGATCGATCGATCGAGCCTAAAGCTTCGATCGATCGAGCCCCAGACCTCGATCGATCGACCCCTCCTGGCACACTCCTATTTCCCTTGTTTAACTAGTTAAATTAAATTTATCGTGAAATAATTCTTGGGTATTCTTAATAAAATATTTTGGGAGATGGGAAAGACCAGTAGGATATATGAATAAGTGTTCGGAACTTTATTATAAGATGAGAATTTTACTTTTGGGATAATTATATGATGAACGATGAAACTACGTATTTCAAGTGAGAGATTACGGCGAATAGCTACGATAGTGAATAGAGGTATACCTACTGAATTTTCTACTTGGAAGGATAGAGTCCACGAGTGTCACGTAATAAGTGGGAAAACCCTTCGAGTTAAGGTTAGAGATGAAACCTTATACGTAATAATAATAATGTGAAATTTAGGATATATGTTGTAATTATAGGCGACGAGAGGAACCTATATTAATATGATAAAAGTGGTATATTTATATGATTGTGTGTACATATATTATATACATGTGAAAAACATACCGCGCTACTTGCTATCCTTGAGGTTACCGCGCTGGGACAGTCTTATCTCGATGGGACCTTTATGGGGGATATTGACTTGTACCCTAGAAGATAGATATCCTTGTTATAGGCTATCGAATTGATAGTTCAGACGGTCCTAAGAGACACGAGTATGTGCCATCCTCTTAGAGACTTGGAATCTATGCTTCGCCTCGATATTGTCTGTGTACGTGTTAATACAGTTCGAGAGTGATTCCGAATTTGTATTCCCCTTGATATGAGTGGTATGGGGTTTGGATAGTAGAAGTATGCACGCACCATAGTTTTATTTGGGGTGCTGTTATTTTATATATATTATACGAGTAGTTAATATATATATGAGATTTGGAAATTTGAAACTGCCTACTGTGATTTGATAAGTAGGACATGGTTGATGACTCAAATAGTAAATACTTGTTTTGTGAAAGTATAATATCAGTGGGAAACTTTATAAATTAATAAAGCTAAAATCAGAGTTGTGCTGCTAATTGGAAGTATCCTTTTTAACAATGATATTGTTCGGTTTCGAAATCTTATGAGTAAGTTAAGATAAGCTAAATTATTGGGAAGGTTAGTATGATAAAATGATAAGATAAACCGTTGGGAAGGTTAGTACGATAGGCGTGCACATTAGAAGAGAGGTGAGAATTTCTCAAGAGAGTGTCGTTCTAATATGTTGTTGCATTGGCCTGTATCAATTTAAATACTTGCTAAACGTATTTGAAATCAAACACACTTTCGGGCTCTGACCCGTTTTTCTCTCTCTCTCTCTCTCTCTCTTGTATATATATGTATGTATTACAGGTGCCCAGCCACAGGGGCGTCTTGCTTAGGATCTTTTGGAAGGAACGCACTGCAGCTTAAGTGGGAGTTGCAGGTCTCTTGATTAGACGACTTCGTTCATTCAGATCCACTCTTAGTATTTTCATTTAGATGGGCATGTGTAGCCCTTTCCATTATTTCATTGTTATTGGAAATTTGTATTTCAGTTATTTCCAGTTCTGTTGCTATGAGATTTATTCAGTAGATGTGTTACTTTAGATTTCACATGTTGACATTCGATTGACGAATGTATTAAATTAATTGGACTATGTTGCAGAATTTAAATGTGGCGTGATTCTTATTTTTTTTTGTGATGCTGTTAATAAATAATTAAATAATTTTTCTGTAAATAAAATTTGGAAAGTTATGTATGAAAATGGTTTTGACACTTAGCTTAATTATTTAGGGTGTTAAATCGGATTTTTTTTTTTTATCGACAGTGATGCTGAGAATGAACCAACTGTTTACCTTGATTTAATTTAATAAATGAGTGATCGTCCGGTATTTAATTAGGCGGGGTGTCACAATGCACTTGTAGTTCTCGTGTGAACTATTGCTGAGGAAGAGAAAGCGACGCTTGTGGGATATCCATCTTAAATGTTGTCTGTATTTCTCTACGTACATGTAAGTTGGGATTTTCTTGTAATAGTGAAAGAAGAAAAGGTTTTGCCCTGCGGAGATTTTTCCTATAATTCGTCTTTCTTGTTTGTTTGGTTGCATGCTCCTTGATTTACTACTTTCAATCACATAGTTGCAAGAATTAAAATTTGGTTAGGTTTACATTAATTAAGTTTGATCCATTGAACCGTCATGCACTCTCACTCTATACTGGATGATCTGAACCAAAAACATAAGGTCGAGCTGACTGCAGCGACCAAAGAAGTTCTGGAAGATTTCAAGGATTCGAACGAGTTCGCCAGGTTTTAGTGCCTGGAGAGGGGAGACTGAACTTTCATCTGATGGACTACAATATAATATCCCGATGTTGCATATCTGGCAAAGAAATTCTCATAAATTGGGTTAAGGCTGAGGGTCATTCCCCTGAAGTGACGGCTATAGAAACGTCAGCACAAGTAAGAATCGAGAAGATGAAGGGTGTCAACTTTGAGAGTGAGGCTTAGAACTAGCCCGCCGTTAATAACGTTGTCTCTGACCAAGATGGCATATAAGCATGAGACAACTGTTCCAAATGCTATTTACTTTTTATAGGGCAGTTACGTATGGCCTTTTGCCCATTCCACTTGTAACCTTTTTTTATACGTACTCTCGTCTCTTCAAACATTTAAACATGTTTTTACTCTTAATAGTGTTTATAATTGTTGATCCTTGATTTATAATAGTTGATGCTTGATGTGTAATGCAATTATTTTTGTTAAGTGTAGTTTCTGCACCTCTATGTTTTATTACCTTTGATTGGTGTTTCATGCACAATACTTGTGGATACCCTTGCAATAGGCTGATGCTTAACAAACCAAAAAATATTATTGATTTTCAAGTTTTATGTTTGTCACCGAAAGAATGATGTTATCGCAGAAGTCCCCTCTAGTAATTTTGAGAGTTTATGGATGAGACTCGTCTCTTCATACACTTTCGTCTCGCCAAGGGAGTTTTGACTATTAATTAACCACATAATGTTGTTTAAGTAACCATAATCAAATATTTTTCCCATTTTTTCTTTTCACCAAGTAAATTATGTTACCACATAATGTTGTTTAAGTAACCATAATCAAATAAACTCTCGTCTCGCTTAGAGAGTTTTGATTATTAAATCACAACATAATGGCGTTTTAGTAACCTTAATAAAATGATTTTCATTTTTTTAAATCACAACATATTGTCCTAGCCTTTACTCTCTTATTATAAAATATGGCGGCTCCGTGCTGATAAGCGGACTATCGGACTTCATCATCCTCCAATCTATCCTCAATCAAATCTAAATCAAGCCTCCTCTTGTTCTTATTAGCTTCGGGATCTTAGGTTTGTACTCTGTGGGTAGGGATTCCAAGCTCAATATGGACGACTGCATCAGACCCATAGGCTAGCATAAATGGTGTTTCACCTATCCGCGTCCTCTTAGTTGTCCTATAAGCCCATATAACTTATGTAGTTATTCCATCCACAAACATTTTTCATCCCCTAGATTATTCTTGATTCCATCAAGTACCGTCCAGTTCGTGACCTCAGTCTAGCCATTGGTTTGGGGGTGGCCTGGTGCTGAATAAAACAGTTTTATGCCCACTCTCCCACAATATGCCTCCAAGGACTTGTTCTTGAATTGATTGTCATTATCTGATATTAAGGTATGGGGAAGGTCGTATTTATAAATAATATTCCTCTAAATAAACTTCAATGTCTTTACCTATGTGATGGAAATCATTGACTCGGCCTCTACCCACTTTAAGAAATAATCAATAGCCATGGTCAAGAACTAATTATTTCAAGTTGCCTTTGGGAGAGAACCTACTAAAATAATTCCCAAAACTGCCAACGACCATGGTGAAGTAATGGATGAGAGTGGTTGGAAAGGTTGATGAGGGATGCTTGCAAATCTCTGGTATTTATCACACTTCTTTACATAGTCAGCTTCATCTTTTGCTAATTTTTACAACCATAACCCTGAGTAATAATCCTCTTGGCAAGAGAAAATCCAACCACATGGCTTGCACATGATCCTTCGGGGATGTCTTGTAACACAAAACTGACCTCTAAAGGGTGAACACATCTAAATGGGGCCAGCTAGAACCCTCTTTTATACAGTACATATCCAATGATGTCAAATTTGGCTACTTGAGCTTCTTTCTCTCGACTTTGGAGGCAGGGAATTAGTTGTCCTGGATGTACCTAATTAATGGATCCATCCATGAATCTCACAAATTACAATTTAATCATAACTCAACCCCACTATCATCGTCTTTTATAGTCGGCATGTGTATGATTTCTATCAGCACTGTACGTCTAATCTTTGTCCTTGTTGCTGATGCTAATCTTGCCAAAACATCATTTTAGCTATTTCAAGTTGAGGAATCTTCTTAACCTTCACCTCTTTGAAGTCTGTCATCACTTTCTTGACCCGTGCCAATTACTTGGCCATTTTCTCATCTTTGGCCTCATAAACCCTAAAAAAATGGTTCATGACCAACATGTAACACTCCGACTAATTAAATACCGGGTAATTACTCCTTTATTAAATTAATACAAAATGCCAAGTTGGTTCAGTTAATAGCATCACTGTCGAAAACATTTTAAAAATTACTAACCACCTAATATTTAAAAAGTAAGTTGTCAAATTTTAAATTAAATCTGATTAACATGCAATAAAAGAATTATGAAAGGATAACATAACCATTCACCATAACGAAGCAATAGAATAACCACAAATAATAATAAGTCTGGAGGGAATACTCCTCACAACAATCCCACAACTGAAATGATAAAACAAGTCTTAATCCTGAATTTATTACAAACCAAAGTCTGAATAACTGAAATATAAAAAGTCCCTAATAGAAATGGGCGACATGCCCTACAAATGATGAAACTGAATATGGAGTCAAGACTAGAAAATGAGGCATCTAATATCAAGGCCCTGTAACTTCCACAACAGCTACAGCTCGTCATCTGAATAGAATTCCTATGCATGGTGTCCTTGTGGCTGGGCACCTAAAAAGGTTTTTACAAAAAGTAGATTTGAAAGCAAACGGGTCAGAGCCCGAAAGTGGAGAGTATTTTAAAAACAGCAAGTGCTTTAATAACATTAAAACATTGAATGCAAAATACATGTTAGGACGTGCCCTCACATGAAATACTCACCTCTCTACTAGTTGTGCACTCCTAACGTACCATACCCATCTAAGTGACATATATATCTCACTAAACCGACATAAGTTCTAACCCAACTACTCGATTCACAAGATGAATTCCCAATGTTATCACTTAAAATAGATAGCTTTACTTAAACTCGGATTCTCAATTATTAGCATTACCATTTACAACAGGTTTTCCCTTTTATCTTTATCAAGACGTTACTATAATTATACTCGCAATTGAACATGACAATTCCTTTTCATATAGCCGTATATTATTCACATCATAAATATACAATACAAGCACCCCGAGGCTAAGCGGCGGTGCACACATACTCTGCTATCCATCCCGGTACATCACGCACATAAGGATTACAAATTTCGAATCTCTCAGGAATTGTTAGAATAAGCACAACACACAAAAATGGAGGCGGACATAATTCAACATACCCATGGGTCACGTACATACCTACGCTCCATAGTCAGCTGACTTATTAACTCACAAATAAGTCATTCTAGTATTATGTTCTTAAGGTACCAATCTAAATCCGGGCACACAAAGATTAGATGGCCCTAAGCGAACGTAAACCTCCCGTGATAGCAAGTATGGTAGGTATGTCATACACATAAGATCATATACATATACTAAGCATGCACACATCTTAGTAATTACCATAATTTCTTTGTGGTATACTTTTCATTCCTATACTAACCTATAATGTTACGTAATTCATATGTTCGGTTCGTATGTAATTAAGTCACCAATTATTCTCACAACGTGATTAGTCACTCGCGTCCTAATCCACAAATATTATTTAGTTCCAAACACACTTCTATATTTTACTCTTCAATATGTCCCAATTGTCCCAACTATATCAATTAGTCATCAAGGGAATATCATCTCTACAATTAAACAAGGTTACGGGACACTAGAAATCAAATCAGGCCAAAAAGGCCAAACTGTTAACTCGTTAGAAGTCTCGTTCGAACGAGGTCGTTCGAACGAGAGTTCGTTCGAACGAAGTGGGCATCTAACGAGATCTCATTCGAACGAAAGGCATCAAACGAGCATCCAACTCGTTAGAAGTCAAACTGTCAACTCGTTAGAAGCTCGTTCGAACGAGCTCGTTCGAACGACCTGGGCAGACCTTCTAACGAGGTGACAGTTTCGAGCCCAGAATTCCCCTATTTCATTTTTCCCAATTTTCTTCACCTCTAATCTCATCTAAACGTTATTCCAACAGTATTTTAAGGTTTCTAATCATCCCTAAACATACTAAATCGTATTATAACATTTATATGGGGTCAAATCATTCTAAACCACATCTAATCATCAATTCTCCCCAATTTTCCCCAAATCCCATGAACATGAACCCTAGAAAAATTAAAGTCATCCATATGCATAATTAAATCCGTTTTTGTGGTATAAAAGATGTAATTCTATTAGAATAATCACCCAAACAAAATTCTACATGCAATCTCTTTATCAAAGTAAATTTCTAAATCCAATTCAATGGGTTTTTATCAATCTCCCCAAAACAAATGAAATTTTCATAAATTCCTACGCATGGAAGAAACATTTGTTGCAATTAACGTAATTAAACCACTTGCCTCTGATCTTTCTCTGAATTTGATGTTGAATTGATGAAGGTTGGTCTCTCTCTCTCTCTTTCTCTGCAGAATTCTCCTTCCTCTCTCTCTCTACTAGTTTTTCTCCAAGATGACAATGGTGGTTTAGAGGTTGCCTTAGGAAACTCTTAGAACTTTTTCCAATAACTCCCGTAGCCCATTAAGTCATTTAGTGTTGTTAGTGGGTTTAGTGGGTAAAGACTAAATCAGATTTTAACCTCTAATTTTCGTGGGTTTTAATTCCCAAAATTCCGAAATTACCAAACTACCCTTTTGGGTTGCCGGTATGGCCTAAAAATGCCCATGGACCCAAACTAAACCCCCGGCTAGTGTTTTCTGACTATTTCGACCCTGCGGGACACGTTGGCGCACTCAAAATGACCATACGGTTGATAAAAATAAAATTCACTTTTTAATTTAACATAATTACTTTCCCGACTCGACTGTCACGCGCGTCCCAACAAAATTTCCCAAATTGCCGTATTTCTAACTCACGACAAATTCAATATTTTCAATATTCATATATTGCCATATATACACATTATAATCAAATACCAACTCACATCTCGTTAGTACTTTATCCGGATTAATTCTCAACTAATTCACATTTAATTTAATTAATTCCATAAATAAATATCGATAAAAATGCGGGGTATTACATACTTCCCCCCTAATAACAGAATTTCATCCCGAAATTCGGAACTAGAAAGTACCTGGTAAAAATAACTCTGGATAACGTTCGCGCATCTCATCCTCGCGCTCCCATGTGGACTCCTCGACATTATGATGTCGCCACTGAACACGCACTAACGGAACTATCTTTGACCGCAATTTCCGCTCACTTCGGTCCAAAATAGCAATCGGCCCCTCCTCGTAGGAGCTATCGTGCTGGAGATCGATGTCCTCCAAAGCAATGTGAGAATGAGCCAAATCATCTCTAAGATATTTCCTTAGCGAGGAAATATGAAACACATCATGAATCCTGTGCAAATGCTCCGGTAACCCAAGTCTATACGCAACAAACCCAATTCGCTCGATGATAGGAAATGGTCCCACATATCTCGGTGCCAACTTCCCCTTCTTCCCAAATCGCATAATCCCCTTCATAGGAGATACTCTGAGTAAAACCTGGTCCCCCACTTGGAACTCCCTGAAGAACCTCTTCGCATCAGCATAGCTCTTCTGCCGATCTTGAGCTACCCGAATGCGACTCCGTATCAATTCTATCCTTGCCGAAGTATCCTGAATCACTTCCGACCCAAGTAGTTTGTTGTCCCCCACCTCTAACCAACATGCTGGGTGTGGAGATAATGATTATGCAACACAAATAAATATGAGAGAAGTAATGACCAAGGAAGAACAAAGAAAATAAAATGCTAATCACACAACAACGGATGTACGTGGTTCAGCAAAGATGTGCCTACGTCCACGGTGGTGCAGTCAGTATTATTTCTCAATATTCTGGAGAATGAGTACAGAGAATACAACTTGTCCTTTGCCCCGGACCTAGGGTTTAATTTATATATGTGTATGTTAGTTAGTGGAGATGATGGGTTCCTCCATATTAGCCATCTTCCCTATAACTTCCCTTCATGGGATCGTGCTCCCCTATAACTTCCCTTCATGGGATCGTGGGGAAATCGGATCAATACAAAAGATGAGGGGCCTGGACTTTGGGCCGCTAGGGCTGGGCTACTCGTCCAGGCCTATAGTACTAATTTTCGGGTACCCACAATTGCCCCTAAATTTGTTGTGCCATGCATGTGGGCCCAACAGATTTAAATGATTAGCCATAATAGCCGTGTTGTAATTCCTCGGGAGCTGTAGAGTCAATTTCTGGCGGCAGCAGCTTCGCTTACTGTGCGATATGATTAGATTTTGAAGGTTTGTTGGAATAAGGCTCATTTCTTTTCGTCGTTTCAGCTTTTCCAGCACTCTTCTATCTTCTGAGAACTCTTGCGCTTCGTACCTTCTACTTTCGATCCCCATTTTCGTTGCTTCTTCGTCACTTGACCTGATCTTCTGTCTTGTAAGTTTCTCGTGCCCTTTGCATTTTCTCTTTGGTTTGTAGCTTTTCTTGTGTTTTCCAATGGCGAAGATTGGAAATAGGTCAATCTCGAAATTTAGAAAATTCTACAACATTCCTGAGTGGGTAGAGATTGAGTGTTGTGCCTCGCCTCCTAGGAACGTTAGGAATATAGAGGATGCCCACTGGATTCATACTTTGTTGCTTTCCCAGGGGGGACTTACTTTTCCCCCTAATGATCTATTTTTGCATTTTTTTTAGCTATTTTAGTATTGTACATGCACAATGCTCGCCCAATGTATGGAAAATAGTGAACGACGGGCATAGGATAAATTAATTGTATGGCACAAGGTTAGGGCTTGCCGAGGTCTGCTTTTGTTACTCCTTCTCTCGAACTAGTTCAGGTGTCCTGTACCTCAAAGCTAGGAGCCCTGATAGGGTATTGGTAGTAAATCTACCTGATTCCCATAAGGACTACTGGCAGGAAGATTTTCTTGTTAGGAATTGGAAGTTCTCTCCCCAATCTGAAGGGTCAAGGTCTGAAAGATTCACTGTTCCCTATTATGGGGAAGAATATATAGGTAGATATTTGTACTGTTGCTTCAATCTCTGCTGACTTATGACTTTTCTAACTCCTTTCTGCGTTTTCTTTTACAGCGAGGTCAAGGAACTTGGAGCCTGCTCTTAGCGAGGTCCGAATTTCTGAGTTGGTTAAAGCTTGGAACATCAGAGAGCCTTTGGGTGACGGCGAGCATCCCAGATCTTCCGCTTTCTTGTTAGAGTATAAGAACGTAGGCTCTAGCTTCATTGCACGACCTGTGGACAGTGTTCCAGAGTTTGCTTCCTTCGAAGAGACTACTGCCGAGCTAATCCAGTTGGACGAAGAGGAGAGGAGCTCTGAAAGTGAGCCTGTCGGTAATCTTGGTGGAGGGAGCTCTATCAGTAGCAGTTCTTCTAATTCTGAGGAGAATTCTGAAGCTCAAGGATCGTCGAGCACTTCTAACAGTTCTGGTGAAGAGATGCCTCCCAGGAAGAATTTGATCAGAGATGATGACGATGATGATGACGTGCTCCTTGCACAGAGGTCCAAGAAACTGAAGTCTGCATCTGGGGTCATAGATATTAGTTCTTGCCCTTCTTCTCAGGAGCAAGAGAAGAAGAGGAGAGAGGAGGAGCAGGCGAGAGAGAGGGAGAGGAAAAAGGAGGAGGGGAAAATGAAGGTGGAGGAAAAGAAAAAAGTGGAGGAGAGAAAGAGAAGGGAGAGAGAAAAGGAGGAGGAGAGGAGGAAGATGGAATCGAAGACCAAAATAGGTCAGGCCCTGGTCCCGGTATCTGCCTTGCCTGAGGGGGCTTCGGTGGCCATTTCTCCTCAGCTAGCCCCTGCACTGCTCGAGAGAGCAGTTCTTCGTGCGGATCGCCAGAGGGCATTGGGGTCCGATCAACTGGCTCTACAAGCCAGCCAGAGGCTTGCCTTGGTAAAGTTCTCTTCTAATTCTCAATTTCTTTTAACAAGTCTTGATGGTTTCTTCTTCTTGATTTCTTCTTTATTCTTTGCAGTTTGTGACCGACTTCGCTGTGCTCTATCATTCTCGGGACGAGCTGGTGAGGAGGAATGGTGAGCTGGAACAGCAAAAATCTGCTCTGGATGCTAGGGGCTCTCAGCTGGAGGCCGACCTGAAGGCTGCTGATGCAGCTCGAGTTGCATCTGACCTGGCCCTTGTCAATTCTTCTCGCGAGAGAGATGATGCAGTCAGGGAGCTGGGCGAGCTGAGGAAGGCTTATGATCTAGTGTGCGCGAGAAAGCTGGACCTTGCAGAGAAGAACAGGGTTCTGGCCGAGCAACTGGAGGCGGAGAAAACCCAGGCAGCCACCCTTAAGGAGGACTCGTACAACTCTGGCTGGGCTGATGCGTATGAGGACGCTGAAGTTCAGATAGGCTATATCAGCCGTCTGAACTTCAAGAAATGGTGGAATAAGGCTCTCTTGGCCGCTGGGGTGGACGTTGTATCCCCACTCTTTGACAAGCACGATCCAGGGCCGAGGCCAGTCGTAGATGAGGACCCTGCCCCAACTGCTGAAGGCACTGATCCTGTCCCTCAGGTGACTCCTGCTGACGCTCCTTTGGTTGAGAGGACAGAGGACACCCCTATAGAGGGCAATGCCCCTGCTGATGCTGATAAGGACAAGGGACCATCCACCTCTGGGCCACCCGAGGTTGCTAATTGATAGGGCTGCTTTATAATTTTTTCTTTTTCAATCCGATGTAACCTCGTTCCTTATTAATGAAAAGACTTCATTTTTGTTTATGCCGATCTCTTTCTCTCCTCTTTCTTTTACTTGTAGTTGGTTGATGTTGATGACTATATTCCTGCTACCTCCCAACTGGGTAGGACTCTTGGTCCTAATGCAAGCCCTGCTATTCGCCAGGCCTTTGTTAGACTTTGTAAGTCACTTAGGTGTAGGAATCGGAAATATAAGGAGCAATCCGAGCTAGTGGCTAAGCTGAAGGATAGGCTCCAGGAAATTGAAGAAATCGGTGCCTCAGTACAAGAAGAAGTTAGTGCACTGAGAGCAAAGTTACTGGAGGCCACCAAGATTAACCAAGTTGGGGAGTTCCTGCAGTAGGAGAACAAAGACCTGAGGCAGGAGGTCTCGAAGCTTAAGGAGCATTCGTCGAGCACCGTTCCAATAGTCCTGCAAGACTCTTCTTCGTCGCATGCTGCTCGGCCTCCCCTCCCGCGTGCTCGCGGGAGTGCCAGGGGTAGGAACAGGGAAGCTGTCGAACAGCGTGATAGGGAGATTGGGGAGATGCACGATGATGTTCGGCGAGCTTATGTAATTGCTGCTGGGCTCCAGAGGGACGTTTCCCGACTGTGGCATCTATTCAAGAAGGTCCCTCGCCAGGTGTGGTCTGATGGCTACGATTAGGGCTGGCTGGATGCTCCCACGAGACTATCAGAGTTCGAAGAACTTTATTTCATCAGAGGGTGGTTGAGTGCTCTGAGAGAGCTGCAGGTCCCGAGGAACTCGGTGTTATGGTATCGACACGAGATGTCCTCCTCCACTCTGATGCCCAATCCATTCAGGAGGGATGATCGATGGATCCCCATTGATGCTATTCCCCGGCAACTATTGGAGTTATACGCAAATGAGGTTGTGGAAGAGCTAGCCCCCGCTCCTGATGATGGAAGGAGAGCTAAAGTTGCTGATTATCTTGCTCGGAGGCTTCCACCTTCTTGAGATTTTGTTATTCTATTTCTTTTTGATAATGTAAATGCTTTGGGCGAGCTTCGCAGACTAAACATGTATTATCATTGTTTGTAAATATAAAGGATTAACGAAAAGTTTGTGTTTTGGTCAATTTTGCCGACTAAACGTGTTCATTCAATCTTTTTATATTTTCGCTGCTTCATAATCCTTTTTATTTTGTCATGCGAGTGTCCCCCAGTCCAGTATAATACAAGAATACCATTGTGCCCTCACTTTACCTTTTAGGTTGTGTCGTCACACTCCCTTAGGCCTAAGTAGGGCAATTGGCGAGGACACACCTGTTATTGGATGTCTTCATCCGATCAGGATTTTGTTTAACCAAAGTAGGTTTGATGCCTAAGAATACTCTGTAGGGTTTCATATATTGCCAGGGGCAATGCTAAGAGGTCTGTCGTGCTTCATGACGATGACCTGAGGAGGGGTGTTCCCCTGCTATGTCGACCATTATGCCTGTGATTTGGAAGGGATGTGTAATAAAATATAACTGTTACTAATTAGAGAGTGATCAACTGAGAGATTTTCATTAGTGAAATGGGAAATGAACTGTCCTTTCACATAACGAATAAAAGATTTAATAATAGAATTCCTAAAAATAGAATTTCTTGAGATTAGCTGCGTTCCATGCTCGTGGTATCTCCCTGCCCTCCATCGTTTCCAAATGATAGGCACCTTGCAGGTCGTCTCTAATTATCTTATAAGGTCCTTCCCAGTTTGGGCCCAACTTACCGTCTGATGGCTTCACTGTGTTGCCCAGGACCTTTCTTAGAACATAGTCCCCAACTTTGAATCTCCTCGGGTTGACCCTTTTGCTGTAGTGCTTCGCGAGCTGTTGCTGATAGTTCGCTAGTTTCACTAGGGCAAGTTCCTTGCGTTCGTCGGCCAGGTCGAGTTCAGCGAGCAAAGCCTCATCGTTCTGGCCTTGTTCGACAAGGTCGAATCTCATTGTTGGCAATCCCGCTTCTAGTGGGATGATCGCCTCCATTCCATATGTTAGTGAGAATGGCGTTTCTCCTGTTGCTCGCCTAGGAGTCGTTCTGTATGCCCATAGGATATGCAGTAGCTCGTTTGCCCATGCGCCTTTGGCTTGCTCTAACCACTTCTTCAATCCAGCAATCACTATTTTGTTGGAAGCTTCAGCTTGTCCGTTGCTTTGAGGGTAGGCCATTGAGCTGAAGTGGTGCCTGATCCCGTGTTCGTTACAGAAGTCCTGAAAAGGGCCACTCTCGAACTGTATTCCATTGTCAGTGATGATGGTTCTGGGGATTCCAAATTGAGTGATTATATTCCTCCATACGAACCTTATCATGTCAGCATCTCGGATGTTCGCCAGTGGTTCTACCTTGATCCACTTGGTAAAGTAGTCAGTTGCAACCAACAGGTATTTGCGATTGCCGGAAGCGGTAGGCAGTGGTCCCACGATGTCCATTCCCCATTAGGCGAAAGGCCAGGGGCTGGTCAGGGATTTTAATTCGCTGGCGGGCTGGTGGACCATAGGAGCGTGAAGCTGGCATTCCAGGCATTTGCGGACATATACTGCGGAGTCCTTTTGCACGTATGGCCACCAATAGCCTTCCTTCATTGCTCGGAAGGCTAGAGACCTTCCTCTGA
Organism: Sambucus nigra; assembly: GCA_949130495.1. NCBI lineage: Eukaryota > Viridiplantae > Streptophyta > Magnoliopsida > Dipsacales > Adoxaceae > Sambucus > Sambucus nigra. The sequence continues at coordinate 576,037,625 of OX422209.1, forward strand.
TATGACTTCCACAGATTCCTTCGTGAAGCTCGTGAAGCACTGCCTTGACATCGCCTGGGTGGACGCATCTAAGGTAGGTACCGGAGAAAGATCTTTTATACAAGTCGCCTCCTGTGGATAAGTGAAAGCGAGCAGCTTTGACCCTTATCTGGTGGGCAATTCTCTTGTCCTCTGGAAGCGTTCCCTCCTTTAAATAGCCCTTCAAGGGATCCATCCAGCTGGGGGCTGATTCTAATTGGAGTATTGGTTTCGCGTTTGGCAGCTCGCAGTTGGGGTAAATGCTTGGGCAACTGAGGAAATCGATAGGGATAACTCTTTTAAGGCTATAATCAACTGCCGAACTCAGGGCTACTAACGCATTAGCGTGGCTGTTTTGCCCCCTGGGAAACTGCTGGATGTTGATCTCTTCAAAGCTCGTCATTAAGTTTTTCACTAAGGAAAGGTAGGCTGCCATTCTTTCATCCTTTGCGTTATAGTCTCCACTTATCTGGTTGGAAACTAGTTACGAATCGCCGAATACCTGCAAACGCTTTGCTCCCAGAGTTTGCGCTTTTTGGAGACCTGCTATTAGGGCTTCGTATTCTGCTTCATTGTTGGAGGCTGTAAATCCCAGCCTGATTTCTTACTCAAGGACTGTGTTTTCTGGAGTGATGAGAACAATTCCTACCCCTGCCCCCTTTGAGTTGGAGGCTCCATCAATGAATAGTTTCCAGCTTTCCACTATAGCTTGGTTGTTTTGCTCTGTTGGCTTAGGCTGGTCGGAGGGTTCTTCGCCTGTGAATTCAGCTATGAAATCAGCAAGGATTTGACCCTTGATAGCTGTCCTTGGTTGAAATTGGATGTCAAACCGGCCGAGCTCGACTGACCATTTAGACAGTCTGCCTGACAAATCCGCCTTCCTTAGGACAGCCTTGAGGGGGTGTGATGTAAGGACGATGATCGTATGAGCTTCGAAGTAACGCTTCAGCTTTCTCGAGGCTATTACTAGGGCGAATGCGAGCTTTTCTAATGGTAGGTAGCGCTGCTCGGCATGTTATAAGGTTTTGCTCGCGTAATAGACGTGATGTTGGATTCCTGTAACTTCGCACATTAGCGCCGAGCTGATAGTATGACTGGATACAGAGAGGTAGAGGTACAAAGAGTCCATTTGATGTGGTATGACTAGAAGTGGTGGAGTGCTTAGGTAGGACTTGAGCTCGTCCAATGCTCGCGAGCAATCTGGGCTCCACTCTACTGTTTTGCTGCTAAGAGTTGAAAGTAAGGCTTGCATCTCTCGGAGGATTTAGAAATGAAACGATTTAGAGCAGCGAGCATTCCAGTGAGCTTCTTTACATCCCGGATTGTGTGAGGAGGTTGCACTCTGTTGATTGCATCAATCTGGTCCGGATTAGCCTCTATGCCTCGCTTGCTGACCAAATACCCAAGAAACTTCCCTGACTGGACACCGAAGGAACACTTGCCCGCATTAAGTTTCATTTGGTACTTCCTGAGGATTTCGAAGGTACTTGATAGGTCCGAGAGGTGATTCTCCTTCTCCTTGCTCTTGACGAGCATGTCGTCGATGTAGACCTCCATTGTGTCTCCCATTTGATTCTTAAACATTTTGGTAACTAGCCGCTGATAGGTTCCCCCTGCAATTTTGAGCCCGAAAGGCATGACCTTGTAACAATATAAACCAACCATCGTGATAAACACCGTTTTGTCCTGATCTGGGGCATACAAGGGAATCTGGTGATATCCTGAGTACGCATCCAGGAAACTCATTCGTTCGTGAGCTGCGGTGGCGTCTACTAGTTGGTCTATTTTTGGAAGAGGGAAGCTATCCTTGGGGCAGGCTTTGTTGAGGTCAGTGAAGTCTATGCAAACTCTCCACTTTCCATTGCTTTTCGGAACTACCACTGGGTTGGATAACCATTTGGGGAATTGCACTTCCCGTATGGATCCTGCATCCAACATTTTTTCGACTTCTTTTTCTATTGCTCCGGCCTTCTTGGGAGCAGTTCGCCGTGCCTTCTGCGTTATCAGCTTGAATATGGGATCGACGTGCAACTGGTGGCAGACTATATTGGGATCGATTCCTGGCAGCTCATAAGGTTCCCAAGCGAAAACATCTATGTTGCTTCTGAGTAAGGTTGACAACTCCTTTTGCTCTTGGTCGGTGAGTGACGCTCCGATCAGGAAGACTCTGCTGTTGTCGCCTTCCCTAGCCTCCACTTCTACCAGGTCCTCGACGACACGCTCGGAGGGGAGGAGCCTGGTCTCTTCTACTCCAGGCCTTCCGTATTTTAATTGCTATTTGGAAGGAATTGCACCTTCCTCCACTTTCTCACTGGGTTGATCGGCTTTTTTCTCTTGCTTTGGTCGGATGGCCGCTATGAAGCACTTCCTTGCCATCGCCTGGTCGCCGTGTATCTCCATTACTCCTCGCTCGGTAACATATTTGAGCTTCTTATGGTAGGTCGAGGAGACTGCCTTCATCGCATGAAGCCATCCCCTACCGAGGATGGCCTGATACGGTGAATCAATGTCGACCACCAAAAACTCGATCATCTTGGAAACATTTCCAACGCGCACTGGCAGTACTATTTTGCCCAGGGGCATGGTCATTTTTCCAGCGAAGCCAACCAGAGGGACAATAGCTCCCTTTAAGTCGGGGACGCTCAACTTCAATTTCCTGAACAGGTCGATGTACATTACTTCGGATGAGCTTCCTTGATCGACGAGCAGCCTGTCGATGTCAAAGTTGGCTATCCTGAGTGTAATGACCAAGGCATCGTGATGTGGGGTCCTTACTCCCACAAGGTCTTCATCTGTGAAAACAATATGCTTGTTGTAGTTGATGTCCTCTGCTCGCCGACGTTTTCCTGACTGTGATTTTGCTGGATCAATCTGAAAAGCTTGCATTACCGCTATCAGTTTCTTTACCTCCATTCGAGCTGAGTTCCCTTGTATTTTCTTGATGTCAGATACTCCGTGGATTACTGCAAATTCGTGTCCGGCATCATCCTCCACCACGTTGTCGGGTTTCGCCTCTCTGTGGGCAGCCACTTTCTCCACCTTCTTTTCCACAAAGTCATTCAAATGTCCGGACTGGGCCAACTCCTCGAGGTGGGACTTAAGAGCCTTGCAGTGCTCGGTCTTATGCCCTCCCTCTTTGTGGAAAGCGCATCTTAATGCATTGTTTCTTTTCGAGGGGTCTCCTCCCATTTTTCGGGGCCATTTGATGAACGGCTCATCCTTGATCTTCGCAAGAATTTTGTAAATTAGCTCTTTGAAGACGGTGTTGATCGCCTGGAACGATTTTGTTACGTCAGGGTTCCCTCCGCTTCTGGAGCCATTATTGCTCCCACTCTTTCCTCCTTTCTTATGGTTCTCAACTTTCTCACTTCCCTTGGTAGTGAGCTTGGCTCGACCGTTTTCTCCTACATTAAGGCGGGTGACATCTTCCACCTTTGCGTATTTCTCAATCCGGGCCATCAGGTCGTCAATGGTCATAGCTTCCTTCTTCGTCAAAGACTGGTAAAGGAGGGAAGAGCTAGGTAGCCCAATTTTGAAGGAAGCCACTGCCACCTCTTTCGCGCAGTCCTCGATCTCGTTGAATAACTCCCAGTACCTCTTCGCATAGTCTCGGAGTGTTTCTTGAGGCGTTTTCTTCATGGTTAATAGAGCATCTATCCTTTTGGGATGGGAGCTGCTGGTGATGAACCGGGCTGTAAAGAGCTCGGCCAGGGATTTGAAATTTCTGATGGATCGGTGAGGGAGTTTTTCGAACCATTTCTGGGCCACATCATGGAGGCTCGAGGGGAAAATACGGCACATCAGTGCATCCCGATGATTCCAGAGGGTCATGGCCTACCGGTACTGCCTGACATGATCAATGGGATCAGTCTTCCCGTCGTAAATTTTGAACCTTGGAATGGCAAATTTCTTGGGAGCCTCTTCCTCTTCAATTTCCCTCGTGAAGGGTGACTTCATCTGGGTCTTGAGGGCTCTCCTGGCGAGTTCTCTGGTCGACATGGTGCCGCGGTGAGATGGATGTTGGTCCATTTCTCTGCGGACTAGGTTCCGTATGTTCTCGTCGCTGCGAGCAGGGCTCTGGTAGCGGCGAGCTCTTCTTAGTTGTTTGCGGAGGTCGTCGTCTGAGTCGCCACCTTCGACCCCTTGATATTACCGCCTAGGGCTCCTTGCTCGGCTGCAAGATTTGCTCGCCTGAGGGCTAGGAGTGCGATAGGGGTGTCTCCTGGTATCAGGACGTAGTTCTTTCTCCAGTCTTTCCAGTCTTCTTTTCAAGCGATCGTTCTCAGCCTCGTATCTGCGAGAAGACTCCCTCTGCTCGTGGAGCCTTGCCTCGTATGCATCAATCAATCTGGATATCTGCGTGGACCTTGCTGGTCCTTGACCTTCTTCTGAGGCTGGCCTTTCCAAGCGAGCCCCACGATTTGAATATCGGACTTCAGTTCTAATCCTTCGAGGAGCAGGTGGCTCTTGAATATCTCCTGCTTGAGGAGCGTTGCTGCTGTGACCAGACATCTTAGATTCTTTTCTTGGCGTGGGCTATTCTCAGGGAAAGATGAACGCTTCCCACAGACGGCGCCAATTGTGGAGACAATGATTATGCAACACAAATAAATATGAGAGAAGTAATGACCAAGGAAGAACGAAGAAAATAAAACGCCAATCACACAACAACGGATGTACGTGGTTCAGCAAAGATGTGCCTACGTCCACGGTGGTGCAGTCAGTATTATTTCTCAATATTCTGGAGAATGAGTACAGAGAATACAACTTGTCCTTTTCCCCAGATCTAGGGTTTAATTTATATATGTGTATGTTAGTTAGTGGAGATGATGGGTTCCTCCATATTAGCCATCTTCCCTATAACTTCCCTTCATGGGATCGTGCTCCCCTATAACTTCCCTTCATGGGATCGTGGGGAAATCGGATCAATACAAAAGATGAGGGGCCTGGACTTTGGGCCGCTAGGGCTGGGCTACTCGTCCAGGCCTATAGTACTAATTTCCGGGTACCCACACTGGGGAACGACAAGGTCTACTGTACAACGCCTCAAATGGAGCCATGCCAATGGTGAACTGGTAGGAGTTGTTGTAAGCAAACTCCACCAGTGGAAGATACTGCTCCCATTTACCCTCGAAATCAATGATGCACGTACGCAACATGTCCTCCAACATCTGATTTGTACGCTCGGTTTGCCCATCGGTCCGCGGATGATAAGCCGTACTCAACCGCAATTCCGTGCCCATGGCCTCCTGAAAACTCTCCCAAAGTCGTGAAACAAATGTCTTGTCTCAATCAGACATGATATTTAGGGGCACACCGTGAAGTCTCACTATTTCTGCAATAAAGAGCTGTGCATATTATCCCGTAGTGTAGTCAGTCCTTACGGGTAGAAAATGAGCAACTTTGGTCAACCTGTCCACAATTACCCAAATGGAGTCGTGACCCCTTTGTGACGTAGGTAACCCCGTGATAAAGTCCATGGATATGCTCTCCCATATCCACATCGGTACCTCTAATGGCTGTAGAAGTCCTGTCGGTCTCTGATGATCCACTTTTACCAGCTGACAAGTGGCGCATTTAGAAACAAACAGGGCAATATCTTTCTTCATCCCGCTCCACCAATACTGACGTCTCATGTCTTGGTACATTTTATCCCCATCGGGATGTACCGCGAACCGTGAGCCGTGCGACTCTGCCATCACTTCGTGTCGCAATTCCTCCCCTTTCGAAACTACCAGTCTCCCATTGAAGCGTAATCCCCCGTCTGAGCTAACGGTATAGGACTCGGCTCCCTCTGCTAATAATCGAACTATCTGCTCCTGACAGAACGAGTCATCTGCTTGTGCCTTTACCACTCTCATGACAATCTGTGGTGTAACGGTCATCACTGACATGAATGATCGGGCCACTGCATCCTGGTGTCCCAACTCCTTCCACTTAGCCTTCCACACCCCTTCCACCTCATCTACTGGCCTACGGCTCAACGCGTCTGCTACCACGTTAGCCTTCCCTGGGTGATATTGGATATCGAACTGATAATCCTTCACAAACTCAAGCCACCTTCGCTGCCGCATATTCAACTCCTTCTGCGTGAATAGGTACTGTAGGGACTTGTGGTCTGTGAACAATCAAAACTTCTCCCCCAAAAGATAATGTCTCCAAATCCGAAGGGCAAATACCACTGCCGCTAACTCCAAGTCATGGGTGGGGTAATTCTTCTCGTGAGGCTTAAGCTTACGGGAAGCATAAGCTATGGCCTGGCTCTCCTGCTGTAATACACCTCCAAGTCCGTGTAAAGATGCATCGGTGTAAACTAGATACTCAACTCCCGGTCTCGGCAATGCTAACACAGGTGCTGAGGTTAACTTGTCATTCAACTCATCGAATGACAACTGACAGGCATCACTCCAAATGAACGGCACACCTTTACGAGTCAGATGTGTCAAAGGACCCGCTATCTTTGAGAAACCCCGAATAAACCTCCTGTAATATCCTGCTAGGCCCAAGAAACTACTGATCTCCGTCAGTGTCGTGGGCTGTCCCCACTCCCTCACCGCGGATACCTTCCCCAGATCAACAGATATCCCCCGGTCGGAAATAATATGTCCCAAAAACTGAACCTCCTTCAGCCAAAACCCGCACTTCTCATACTTTGCATACAGCTCGTTCCGACGCAACGTCTGTAAAACCTGCCTCAAATGCTCGGCGTGCTCCTCCTCTGTCTGGGAGTAAACCAGAATATCATCAATAAAGACAATGACGAACTGTTCTAAGAACTCTCTGAACACCCTATTCATTAAGTCCATAAACACGGCTGGGGCATTGGTCAAACCAAAAGGCATAACCCGAAACTCGTAGGAACCATATCTCGTTAAGAAAGCATTCTTCGAGACGTCCTCTTCCCGGATACGCAACTGATGGTATCCCGATCGCAAATCAATCTTTGAGAAGAAATAAGCTCCTCTCAATTGGTCGAATAAGTCATCGATTCGGGGAAATGGATACTTATTCCGTATCGTGACCTTATTCAACTCCCGGTAATCCACACACAACCTCAACGATCCATCCCTCTTCTTTACGAATAATACAGGGGCATCCCACGGTGAAGTACTCTTCCGGATAAACCCCTGACCCAACAACTGCTCAATCTGATCCCATAACTCTGTCATCTCAGCTGGAGCCATACGGTAAGGTGCGCGGGCAATAGGCCGAGTGCCCGGCATCAAATCAATTACAAAATCTATCTCCCTACTCGGAGGTAGTCCAGGTATATCCTGAAGTACATCGGCGAACTCACTAACAACGGGTATCGAATCAAGTGGTATCACCACTTCCTTAGAGGTCTCCTCCTCTATGTAGTACAAATGTGTGGACGATCCTCCCTCAGGGCGAGGCATCGTCACTAAAAACATCTCCTGCCCGGGAATGGCAAAGATAATACTCCTACTAAAACAGTCAATCATGGCTCGGTAAGCTGCGGGCCAATCCATACCAATAATAACATCATGCTCATGTATATCTAAGACTAACATGTCTACAGGAAATACCAAACTACCAATCTCTACCCCCACTCCCCGGCATATAAAGAAAAATGAACCATTCCCCAGTGGTGAGTCTACCTACGTTACAGTGCTCAATACTGTTGTTAATAACCCTAAAGTCTTCGCATAATATGTAGCTATAAAACAATGCATTGTCCCAGTAACAAACAAAAGTCGACCCAAAAGTCCCATGGATAGGAAAACATACCCCAAATTGCAGGTGGTGCCTGCGGAGCGGCTGCCTGTGGGAAGTTATAGACTCGTCCGCACTGTAGCTTTCTCTGCTGAACTGAGGCTGTTGGAAAGGGTGGTGGAGCTGACTGCTGTGGTTTATTACTAGCACCTTCCTGTCGTGGAGCCCTGTTCTTCTCTGGACAATCCTTATGCCTATGGCCATGCGTGCCACACACAAAACATCGGCCTCTGAAGTTACTCCCCCTCTAACCCTGCTGCTGTCGGTGTCGGCCTTGCTGACTTGGGACTTTATTCCTCTTTCGAAACTGTTTCACTTTACCACGTTGTTGACTAGTCTCACTTTTTCCCTGGTCTTGCTGGTGATCGAGTGGAAAATGTCGAACGTCCGTGTAATACACTAGTCGTTGTTATCGGCTTCCAACCTCAATACAAAAAAAACTAAACTTGTAACTACACTCTTAAGGAGTATAGTGGCTAGTCTGGGTATCGAATCCACAGGGAATGGTTGACAGAATTTAATTAATTTATTACTTCTAAAGGAAAAAAAAAATTGTATGCTTATATGCAGAATTCATCTCCCACCCACATTCACGAAAATCCTATTGCCGAAGCAAGTTCTGAAAATTCTGAGTCTTTGCCTTTTTGGGTTCCACCTCCTTCGCCTAATAATTCCATCACAAGTCATTCATTGAGTCAAACCCAAAGTGAGAATTCTGAACCTTTCGGTAGCGATATGTCGGATCATGGTAGTGTCGGTGTTGGTGCTGAAGAGGATGAGATACCATATCTTCCTATGAAAGATTTGTTATTTCCGGAGAGAACTGTTACCCCTGGTTGCATTTTACTCCCGTATAATGCCGGTCAGTTCCACTTTCGAAATGGTATGATCCAAATTTTTCCTACTTTTCATGGGATGGATTCTGAAAAACCCTATCTCCATCTTAGAGAATTCGAAGATACGTGTGAAACGTTTGGTGACCAAGCTTGTCCACAAGATGTGATCCGATTGAAGCTCTTTCCTTTTTCCTTAAAGGATAAAGCTAAAACTTGGTTATGGTCCCTACCCCCAAATTCTGTGTTATCATGGAAAGATATGCAAACCAAGTTTATATCAAAAAAAATTCCACAACACAAAACCAATTCTGTTAAAGCCCAAATTCAAGCTTTTCGTCAAAATGAGAATGAGGCTTTTGATAAATGTTAGGAGAGATATCAGGAGTTAGTTAATGCGTGCCCCCATCATGGTTTTGAAAAGCATCATCTGATTTCATTTTTCCATCAAGGCCTTACTGTAGCGTCTAAACAACTTGTTCAAACCATGTGTGAGAGACCTTTTTGGGAGTTAAGTTCAAGCGATGCTGAGGCTCATTTGAAATATGTGGCAGAAACTACCCAAGCATGGGATACTTCTGATCCCAATAGTCAAAATAGAAATCGACAAGTGTCTAACTTGCCTGCTGCGTCCGGTATTCATCACTTGGACAAGGACACTTTGTTGGATCGAAAATTTGACCAATTGGAGAAGAATTTCAGAGATATGCTTGAAGTGAGATTGAGAGATTTTTCTGGACCTGTACAAGCCGGAAAGGAGAAGGTATGTGCCATTTGTAATGCGGGTCATTCTACCAAAGGATTTCCTACCATTCCAGCATATAAGGCAATGTACACTGAACAGGTTGATGCAATAGGGGGTTTTTGAGGAAATTATAATGCACAGCAAGGGAATGCATATAATCAATCGTGGAGGAATCCTGGGTTCAATTATGGACAACCCCAAGGTGGGATGGTTCCTAACCCACACATGACTCTACCACCACCTCCATAATTTCAGCAAGTGGCCCCTCCAATGCCAAATTCTATGCAGGTCCCACCTCCTGGTCCGTATGTAGCTCCACCTAGGAGAACTATTGAAGATAATTTCAATCAATTCATCCAATCACAAAAAAAGAGAGATGCTAAATATGATAGAATGTTCGCTGAAATGCATACTAACATCTCTAGGTTGCAGTCTGCGATGAATACTCAAGAGAAGGGTAAACTTCCAGCCCAAGGCTAAAGACCTCCTCTTCAAGGTCAATCCACAGTTGGCTCCACATCATCGGATTTGCAAGAACAATGTCAAGCTGTTACTACTCTTCATAGTGGCCGCGTGATTGATCTATCACCAAAGCTTTCAAAGGTGATCGATGATGGAGTTGAACCTGAAATTTCTAAGGAATCTGAAACTCCCGAGTATGTAGAACCTTCCTTAGAAAAGGAATTGAAAGATGAGGAAGTTGAACCTGAAATTGAATCAAGTTGCCTACTATTGCTCCATTTCCTCAATGCTTAGAGCCACCCGCAAAAGGGGCTTCGCGTACCGAGGTGTTGGATGTGTTGAAGCAAGTAAAATTGAACTTGCCGTTCCTTGATGCTATTCAACAAATTCCAGCATATGCTAAGGTTATCAAAGATCTTTTGACTGTCAAACGACGACTTAAGGTAAAGAAGAATGTTTTCTTGGCACAAAATGTGAGCTCGGTGCTTCTCAATGATCTTCCACCAAAATTCAAGGATTCAGGTGCACCTACAATTTCATGCATCATAGGAGAAAAAAGAGTGGAAAAAGCATTGCTTGATTTAGGTGCGAGTGTAAACATCCTTCCATACTCCATCTATAAGCAGCTTGATTTAGGTGATTTAAAACCTACCAGAATCACTCTACAGTTAGCGGATAGAATAGTGAAAGTGCCTCGTGGGGTTGTAGAAGACGTGATAGTTCAAGTGCACACGTTCTACTTTCCTGTTGATTTTATCATTTGGGACACTGAGCCTGTTCCCCATACGAGAAATCATGTTCCAATAATCTTAGGTCGTCCATTCTTAGCTACTGCTAATGCTTTGATTAATACACGGAATGGCCAAATGCAACTCACTTTTGGAAACATGACTCTCGAGACCAATATTTTCAATGTCGCTAACCAAATGGGTGATGAAGATGAGATTCTTGAGGTTGATCTTATTGAAGAAGTGGTGGATGAAAACATTGAGAAAGTTATAGGAGGAGATGCATTGGAAGTGTGTTTAGTGCAAAGTGGTGAGAAAAAGAGGTCGTATACTGAGTTTGAGTATGAGGTGGAGGAGTTTGAAACTTGGTTACAAGAGCAAGAGAGTTTTAAGAGTTTAAGAGAAGTTGACTGGATTTCTAGGTATGAAGAATTGCCTCCGAGGGAGACAACCATGGTTCCCTATGAAAATAGATTTCCTAGTCTTGAGTTGAAGAAACTACCCTCCCATGTCAAATATGCTTTTTTAGGAGAGAATGATACATTTCCTGTTGTTGTGTCTTCCCATCTAGAAAAAGGGCAAGAGGGTATGTTGTTGGATGTGTTGAGAAAGCATAGAAGTTCTTTTGGTTGGACAATAGCAAATTTGAAAGGTATAAGTCCGTTGGTTTGTACCCATAAAATCCATCTTGAGGAAGAAGTGAAGCCCTCGCGTGAGATGCAAAGGCGATTAAACCCAACCATGAAAGATGTAGTAAGAGCGGAAATAATCAAATTGCTAGATGCTGGGATTATCTATCCCATTTCGGATAGTAAATGGGTGAGCCCAATTCAAGTCGTTCCAAAAAAATCAGGAATGACTGTGGTTGAAAATGCTAAGGGAGAATTAATACCTCAACGCACCACCACCGGGTGGCGTGTTTGCATTGACTACCGAAAGCTCAATACCGGAACTCGAAAAGATCATTTTCCCTGACCATTTATCGATCAAGTGATTGAACGAGTGGCGGGCCATCCTTACTATTGTTTCCTAGATGGGTATTCCGGATATAATCAGATTGAAGTGGATGTACTTGATCAAGAAAAGACGACTTTTACATGTCCGTTTGGTACGTTTGCCTATAAACGTATGCCATTTGGGTTATGTAATGCGCCAGCAACTTTTCAACGGTGTATGTTAAGTCTCTTTAGCGACATGATTGAAAAAGGTCTTGAGGTGTTCATGGACGATTTCAGCGTTTTCGGTCCATCTTTTGACCAATGTTTAGCTAATCTTGAAAGAGTTCTATTCCGATGTGTGGAAAAAGACTTAGTCCGCAATTGGGAAAAATGCCATTTTATGGTTAACGAGGGCGTAGTTTTAGGTCACATAGTCTCATCTAGAGGAATCGAAGTTGATCGAGCAAAAATTGATGTAATAGCTGAGTTACCACCGCCAAAATCACTTAAAGATGTGAGGTCCTTTCTAGGCCATGCTGGATTTTATAGAAGGTTTATCAAAGACTTTAGCGCCATCGCTAGACCTTTGAGTAATCTTCTTATGAAAGACACTCCATTTGAGTGGAATAAAGCATGTCAAGAAGCTTTTGATAAACTTAAAAGCATGCTTATTTCCGCTCCTATCATGCAAGCTCCGGATTGGTCACTTCCCTTTGAGCTTATGTGTGATGCAAGTGATTACGCGATTGGGGCTGTTCTTGGACAGAGGAAAGACAAGAAAGCTCATGTTATTTACAATGCTAGCAGAACATTATCTGGCCCTCAGCTTAATTACTCTACCACAGAGAAAGAGTTACTAGCAGTCGTTTTTGCTCTCGACAAATTTCGCTCTTACATTGTTGGGTCGCCTATTGTTTGCTTCACTGATCATTCGGCACTGAAATATCTCTTAAGTAAAAAAGATGCCAAACCCCATCTAATCAGGTGGATCCTACTCTTACAAGAGTTTAATCTCTCGATAAAAGATAAGAAAGGAGTAGAAAACGTCGTCGCTGACCATTTGTCACGCCTCTCGTCCGACGTGCCTATTGATCCCATTCCCATAGACAAGTATTTTCCGAATGAAAATTTATTCGCTACTTCTTCTCTCCCTTGGTTTGCGGATTGAGTCAATTACCTTGTCACTAGAGTTCTTCCATCTAATTGGAATCCGCAAGAGAGAAGAAAGTTCATTACATGGTCACGCATGTTCTTTTATGATGATCCATATTTGTTTAAGTATTGTGCTGATCAAATCATTCGGAGACGTGTACCCGATGAAGAAATCCAAGGGGTAATTCGATTCTGTCATTCGGAAGCATGTGGTGGTCATTTTTCTAAAAATAAAACTGCTGCGAAAATCCTTCAAAGTGGTCTTTATTGGCCCATAATCTTTCGGGATGTGAATGCTTTTTGTAAATCATGCGATAGATGCCAAAGAATGGGAGCTATTACTCGCCGTGACATGATGCCATTAACCCCAATTCTAGTATTGGAGTTGTTTGATTGTTGGGGTATTGATTTCATGGGCCCATTTCTACCTTCTTTTGGTTTTCTATACATCCTCGTTGCTGTAGATTACGTCTCCAAATGGGTTGAGGCGATAGCTACAAGGACGACTGATAGCAAAGTGGTGATAAAATTCACTCAAGAAAATATACTTTCTCGTTTTGGTATGCCTAAGGCCATAATCAGTGATAATGGAACTCATTTTTGCAATAGGCCTATGGAGAAACTAATGCGGAAGTATGGCATTGTCCATAAAGTTGGAACAACTTATCACCCTCAATCGAATGGCCAAGCCGAGCTTGCTAATCGGGAAATCAAAAATATCTTGGAAAAGACGGTCGATCCTAATAGGAAAGATTGGTCTATCAGATTAAATGATGCGCTCTGGGCCTATAGAACCGCACATAAGAATCCCCTTGGGATGTCTCCATTTCGATTTGTGTATGGCAAATCTTGTCATCTTCCGGTTTAGATCGAACACAAAGCGTATTGGGCTATCAAAAGGGTGAACTTCAATATGGATAAAGCCGGTGAAACAAGGAAATTTCAGTTGAACGAGTTGGAAGAAATACGCAATGATGCGTATGAAAGTGCTAAAATATCCAAGGATCGAATGAAACGAGCTCATGACAGAATCATTCGTAAGAAAGAGTTTCATTCGGGACAAAAAGTACTTCTCTACAACTCGAGGTTGCACTTGTTTCCCGGAAAATTGCGGTCAAGATGGTCAGGTCCATTCATTGTGAAAGAAGTATTTCCCCATGGAGCTGTTGAACTCATAGATGAGAAAGGGGGAAACACATTTAAAGTTAATGGGCATCGTCTCAAGCCCTATTTGGAAGCAAATGTCAAAGAAGCCGACACAATCTGGCTGTCGGACCCCATTTATGGGGATTGACTGAACAAAGAGAGGTGAGGTCGTCGCACCCCCGACATGTATGGGGTGATTGTAGTACATAGGAGTCTTAGGAAATAGGAGTCTTAGGTTTGAGTCAGTCCCTGGGTTGAGAATCCGAAGGGTGAGGGGTGTTTCGTTTTCGATGAGCATTGAGGATAGTCTGAAGTGTGAGCAGTGGAAAACTCATGTTTGGAAGAGAGAATAAAAGCATTTTTGGAGAAAAGAAGAGAGAGGAAGAATTCAGAAAATCAGCAGACCGGATCGGTCCGGTCTGAAATTAAAAGAACCGATCCGGTCAGGCGGATCGGTCCGGGTGAATTAAAAGAACCGATCCGGTAAGGCGGATCGGTCCGGTCCCAAAACCGGATCGGTCCGATTGTCTGCAGAAATTCATTTCCCAAGAGACACCTCTTCGATCCACACCTCTTCACTTCCCCCAATCCATTCCCTTCCTTTAACAATTCGTCCAAATTCATCCACCCTTTCATTCCCTCCAAATTCACACTCACCCACTATAAATACACCCATCACCCTACTCATTTTCTTCACACCTGCACCTACACTTACCTTCTCTAATCCATTACTGTTTCCATCCTCCATATCCATGGCTGCTCCTAAGAAGTATACCTCCATTGAAGTCCTTCCCGACGGACATGGAGAGTACCGTTCCCGCCGCGAAGCAAATTGGTGCCGTAGGTTTTTCAGCCCTACCCGAAAAATTCATATTGAACGTCAAGTGTTGTGGGACCAAATGCCCAATTCTGTCACAGCCCTTTTCCTGTCACGGGGCTGGTGTCGTTTCTTCAACGAACCTTATGAGGCAGTTTGGGAGAATGAAGTGCGTCAGTTCTACGGATCTCTTGTCCGTACCGCTGAATTTGAATCCCAAGCCTATGTGGATTCCATCCCTATCCCATTCTCACTTGACCTTGTGGCACGGAAGCTAGAGTCTTTTGGTGTGATCACTCCGGCCCAGTTTGATTATCCGGGTCCCGATCCCGTTCTTACCAAAGAAGTTTGTATCTCGAGGATCCAGCCTACCGAGACATTTCCCGTCGGTCGCTTATCCGAAAAGGCACGATTTACTTTTCATATCGTTTGTGCCAATATTTTGCAAACCTCCAATGATTCAGCGATGAGGCCGCGCCAAGCTACTATGATGTATCATTTCTTCGACCCTGCGACAGTGATCAACTTAGCCCGGACCTTTTACACCGATATCCTTTTTGTGGCATATGACAAAAAGGGTCGCGCCCCTCTTCCTTATGGTCGCCTCATTACCTCCATACTTTGGGATGCCGGGATAGCACCACCACAAGACCTTATCAACTTGCCCAAGCCATTAGGGAAAAAATCCCTCACTCGTAGTGAAAGGCAAATTCAGCTCGTCCGCGCAAGGCGCGGTGGCGATTCGAGTGACGAGGAGTCCGATGAGGAAGAGAACGTCGCTGATGAGGACGTTGTGATGGAGGAAGGTGAGGAAGAAGAATATGACGAGACTGTTGATCCGGATTATGTTCCGGTTTGTACGGGATTGACTGAGTGCGTTCTCTCCCTTGAAACCCGTTTTGACGCGTATGTGTCCTCCTACGAGAGGGACATGAGTTTGGTCCTGCGTATGCAGGCCGACTTGTACCGTCTTCAGTTGGGACCCGAGGCCCCTCTTCCTCCTTACTATTATAATCCCTATGATCCTGCTGCTCCCAGTCATTCCCATCCCCCACCAGCCCCTTAGGATGCCCCTATCCCCTTTAGGATTTTTATACCTATGTTTTTTTTTCTTTTTGCTTACACAGTGGTGTCACAGTTTGATTGTCATCTAGAATTTTAGTATGATATTTGCTTGTTTTATTTACTGCTCTCTTCATGTTGTCTTCTTTATCTCTCTCGTCCATTTGATTGCGGACAATGCAAATCACTAAGTTAGGGGGGATGACAGGTGCGTATTCATAAAACTTCGCATATGCAAAAAAAAATAATAATAAAAAATGAAAAATTTAGAAAAAGTCAAAAATATTTTTTTTCAAAATAAATAAAAATTGGAATTTAAATTTTTCAAAAATGCCACCTTTATTCTATTTAAAGTCTCAAATTGTTAACAATCATAATGCACTAAGCCAAAATTGACCGAAGATGGAAATTGAAAGAAAATTGACGACTTTACGAATAAGTGTGGAGATTGATCAAACCCGGTGAGATTTCGAGCCTATCGATCTTTTTGAGTTTTTAAATCAATCCGAGTTTATGATTAACTCAAAGTTCTTTTCAGCGTTTTAATGAGTCGTTGATGATCTCAATCCTTTGTTTTGATCGGTTATGGGAAATGTGTGAAATTTTGTCTCGAAATTCGTGCTAAATATATCTCTAAACTTAATTCATCTCGAGATGCATATGGTAATGTGATTAGCAATTTGGACAATGAAGTAGGCCCTCGTTTGTTTTACCCAAAAATATTAGCCATAAAAAGTTGTGAAAAACAAAATTATCCATTTGCAACCCAAGTTGAGCCTAATAAATATTTCCCTTTCGTTTGACAACCCGAAAAACCCAAATAGCCCGGAATTGTGAAAATTGAGAAAATTCATCAAGTAAGTCCAAATTGTGCAACAAAAAGGGGCAAGAAAAAAAATAGATATGCTCAACAAAAATAGCAAGAAAAGAAAAAAGAAAAGAAAAAAATGAAAATAGAAAAAGAAAGAGAAAAATGAGCAAATGCCCGAAAAAACACTAATGGACGTCATAAGGACATTTTCCAATTCTGAACATTCCATCCATTTTCTTTATTACCCTTTACACTTTTTAACCCAAAAAGTCCTAACCGAGTCCGAATGGCGAAATTAATTACTGCGTGGAGAGCTAAGACATGAAAAGATAATAAAAGAGATTAAAATTGTGTGAATTAGAGGTGATGTTCCCATTTCCTAATAACTGTATTCCGATGATGAGATCTTTTCACCATATATTTCATTCTTTTCAATTTTGTATGCATGAATTTGTGTCCATTATATTTACTCTTTATATCATGCATACCGAGAGAAAACAACCACAATCCGAGTGATTCGTTTGTGAGTGCATCCGTAAGAATTTGAATCAAAATGAATTTTCGGAAAGTAACGTAATGCTCAATTGGTGGAAATTTGAGGTTGAATTTTTGGCTTTGCACACGCACACTATGGTTTGAGACATTTGAATATGAATTTATGGTGATTATTTTTCGAAAAGTTTAAATTGTACAATTTTTAAATATTTTGATATTTATTTGAGTCAATAAAGAATTTTGTGGGTATACTCACTGCAAACCCTCACGAGACAAAACTCGTCCTACTAGGGTAACGTAGGGGTTTAAAGGCTTGTTGCATACGATAAATGCAATCGCTTGCCCGCAAAAAAGGTATTCTATCCCAATAAAAGAATTTTCAAGAGTTGAACTTTAAACTAATTTCTTTTACATTGCTCGGGACGCGCAAAGTTCTAAGTTAGGGGGTGTGATTAGGCACATATTCTTCACATTTATCCCCTTAATTTCGGTATTTTTATGATCCCGTGCAGTGTAAATAGCTTGGATTTGTCTCGTATTTATGCTACTAACCTATTTTGGAAAGTATTTTGTGTTTTGTGTATGTCTCATGTGTTTTACAGGTATTTCATGCAAATTGGTGTGAAAGAGAATGCAAAACAGTGAAAGAAACTAAGAAATGGGGAGTTCAAGGGCATTTTCGTAATTTTGCAGCCTTAGTCCGGAGGTGGGTCCAGCTAGAAAGTTTAATATCTCTAAATTATAAGAACACTGAAAAAAACGGCACCTCAATCCGAGCTACGGTGAAGAAGTTACGATATTTTGAAGTTGCGCGATAATGAAGAGAAATGGACATGCGAAATCCTGGCATTTATTATGCATTTAAAGCAGTGCAACTCTTAGAAACCTTGTGCAACAAGCAACTCTGGCTGTCAAATTAGTGCTATTTGGTGCTATAAAAGACCAAGCCCTACCTCATTTCAAGAGGAGTTGAATTCTAGAGAGAGGGAGTCGAATTCTAGAGAGTAGAATAAAATTTTAGAGAGAGAAAGTCAGATTTTAGAGAGTCTTTTTAGTTTTCTTTGGTAGAAATTTTCATAAACCCTAGTTTTTGAAGTTTGTCTACTATTCAAGATTCAAAGTTCTATTCAAGATTCATCATTCATCCATTGCAAGTAATTTTAATTTATTGTTTTTACTACTTTCCTAGTTAGTTTAATTAATTGTTGATTTCTAGTTTTCCATTCCCAATTCAAGTCATGTTCTCAATTTTCTAGAGTTAGTTATGAATTCCTACAATTTAATTTGTAAGTTTTATTTTGATTTCATCATGTTAAGCTAAGTTTTTAAGGGTTGGGATGCATGAACCCATCCCAATGTAAATTACTTATGTAGAAAATAGAA
Source organism: Sambucus nigra (assembly GCA_949130495.1). Classification (NCBI taxonomy): domain Eukaryota; kingdom Viridiplantae; phylum Streptophyta; class Magnoliopsida; order Dipsacales; family Adoxaceae; genus Sambucus; species Sambucus nigra. Next base: position 576,055,949 of record OX422209.1, read on the forward strand.
TTTAAATTAAAAATTTGAAAGAGTCGTGCGAGACAATTTTACAACCATTGTAGATCTTTTAATCTCTCTTGCCCTAGGTACTTGGGATGTTTAAGAATATGATGTGCGTAAAATTATTTATCACCGCTTTATATTTACCTTTGATTTCATATGTTGCGGGCTTGATCCTCATATACGTAATGCTTAGGATCTATAAAGACTGGATTCATTCAAATTTATAATTTACAATTCTAGATTTCTATACGGTAAATTACTAGGGTTAGGGGGATTGTATTCCAACCTACTTTCTCATTCATCTTAATTAATTTTACTTCTTTATTTACTTATTTTTTTCCCTCTTCAACCATCATCATCTTTTTTCATTTTTTCTTTAGAAGTAATAAATCAATTAAATTCTATCAACGATTCCCTGTGGATTCGATATCCAGACTCGTCGCTATACTCCTTAAGAAGTGTAGTTACAAGTTTAGGTTTTTTTGTATTGAGATTGGAAGCCGATAACAACGACTAGCGTATTACACGGACGCTCGATTTTTCCACTCGATCAAAACGAAAATAATAAAAAAAATAGAAAACCTCATTGGGTTCAAATAATGCATCTAACTCTTGCTCCCAATAACGATTTTTTCTCGATATTCTTTTTCAAGTCTTTCTTCTTCAAGCAATTGATTTTGATAAATTTGGAGTTTCTTAGCACTAGGCTTGTATTTTTGATAATCATCTTTAGTGATATTGATCCAATGGTCATAAGTCTTGAGTGCCTCCTCCTCCTCACTATTAGCATAACAATTAAAGCCACCAAAAGGGTTAAAATAAGACATTTCAAATTGGGCAATTCAAGAACGTGACACCCATATTTTTCAAAAAAAATTATTTACTTTTTTTATCTTATTTTTATATTTTTTTATTTTTATGAAGTAGTAAGTCGATCCCCGGCAACGGTGCCATTTTTTTGATCGAGTGGAAAAACCGAGCGTCCGTGTAATACGCTAGTCGTTGTTATCGGCTTCCAATCTCAATACAAAAAAAAACTAAACTTGTAACTACACTTCTTAAGGAGTATAGTGGCAAGTCTGGGTATCGAATCCACAGGGAATTAGGACGTGTAAACGTGAAGACAAAGGTAAGGTAGTTTAATCCTAAATTTGATATTAAAATAAAAGAAAATAAAAAGATGATTGATGGGTGTAAATTTCTAATTGGTGACGAAATAAAATGTACACAAAAATACTAAGAATTGTAAAGAAATTAGAGTTGAAAATGAGAGAAAATAGGGTGGGGTACAATCCCTCAAACCTTAGTAAAATTACCGTATAGAATACTAGAATTGTAAATTGAAATTTTGACTAAATCTAGTCTTTATAGATCCTAAGCATTACATATATGAGGGGTCTTTCCCGCATCATATGAAATCAAAGGCAAATACAAAGCAGTGAATAGAAAATTACACTTGCATAGCGTTCTTAAACATCCCAAGTACCTAGGGCAAGAGAGATTAAAAGAGTGGCTATGTTTGTATAATTTCCATACACGATTCGGTCAATATTTAATTTACCCTCTATTTTCTAAATGGGTAATTCACCTCGGAATGAGTTCATGTACCCCAACCCTTGAAAAATTACCTAGACATGGTTTTATGAGAAAGCAATTTCATAACAATGCATGTAATTATGAATCTAAGAAACATTCTTAACAAATTGCAAAACAATTGAGAATTGAATTGAAAATGAAATAGAGAATAAATAAGATAATGAAAAATTGATACTTGTATTCAGCAATAGGGAAAAGAGATGAATTTGAAAAATTCTTCTTCTTCAAAGTTACAAAAAGACTCTCTAAAATCTAATTCTCTCTCTAAAATTCTATTCTACTCTCTAGAATTTGACCCCCTCTCTCTAGAATTCAACTCCTCTTGAAATGAGGTAGGGCTTGGTCTTTTATAGCGCCAAGTAGCACTAATTTGACAGCCAGAGTTGCTTGTTGCACAAGTTTTCCAAGAGTTGCACTGCTTTAAATGCATAATAAATGCCAGGATTTCGCATGTCCATTTCTCTTCATTATCGCGCAACTTCAAAACATCGTAACTTCTTCACCGTAGCTCGGATTGAGGTGCCGTTTTTTCCAGTGTTCTTGAAATTTAGAGCTCTTCAACTTTCTAGTTGGACCCACCTCCGGACTAAGGCTGCAAAATTACGAAAATGCCCTTCAACTCTCCATTTCTTGGTTTCTTTCATTGTTTTGAGTTCTCTTTCGCACTAACTTGCATGAAATACCTGTAAAACACATGAGAAATACACAAAACACGAAATACTTGCCAAAAAAGGTTAGTAGCATAAATACGAGATAAATCCAAGCTATTTACACTGCACGGGATCATAAAAATACCGAAATTAAGGGGATAAATGTGAAGAATATGTGCCTAATCACACCCCCTAACTTAGAACTTTGCACGTCCCGAGCAATGTAAATGAATCTTATCAAGGCTCAACTCTTGAAAATTCTTTTATTGGGATAGAATACCTTTTTCGCGCGCAGGCGATTGTATTTAGCGTATGCAACAAGCCTTTAAACCCCTAGGTTACCCTAGTAGGACGAGTTTTGTCTCGTGAGGGTTTGTAGTGAATATACCCACAAAATTCTTTATTGACTCAAATAAATATCAAAATACTTAAAAATTGGACAATTTAAACTTTTCGAAAAATAATCACCATAAATTCATATTCAAATGTCTCAAACCATAGTGTGTGTAATACGCTAAATTCATATTCGAAATCACTTGACGCGACTAAGATTTTGTCTCAAAAGTGCGTTTTACTCCAGGCTCAAGTGCAAGCCTGTCGCTCAAGTAGTAACCCGGTAAATCGGGATCGTATCCACAGGGATCGAGATTGCCAAATAAGAACAAGAAAAATTATTAAATCTTGAAATGATTTCTTAAAAGAAACAAAAAGATGATTAATGATTGGGGAAATTTCTAGTGAAATAAAAATTTGCTTAAGGAAAACAAACTGAAAATTGCAAAAGAATTTAGATCTGACAAATGGGAGAAAATAGGGTAGGGTACAATCCCTCCATCCTTAACAAATTACCGTATAGAATACTAGAATTGTAAATTAAAATTATTGACTAGATCCGGTCTTTATAAATTCTAAGCATTACATATATGAGGGATCTAGCCCGCATCATATGAAATCAAAGATAGATATAAAGCGATGAATGATAAATCATACTCGCAAAGCGTTCTTAAACATCTCAAGTACCTAGGGCAAGAGAGATTAAAAGATTGTCAATGTTTGTATGAGTTTCTTTCACGATTCAATCAATATTTTAATTTAACCTCTATTTTCTACATAAATAATTTGCCTTGGATTGAGTTCATGTACCCCAACCCTTGGAAATCTAGATACTCATGATTTGGTTCAAGAATAAAAACAAATTCACACATAAAATTATGAAACTACAAGACACTGTAAAAGATTTTCAAATAATAAAGTAAAAGAGAATAGAATGATATTACTTGAATTCAGCAACAAAAACGGAATTGGGATTCAGAATTTCTTACAAACTAGGATTTATGCCAACTTTTGAGGAAATTGGAAACTTAACCCTAGAAATTTGACCTAAAATTAAACCTAGAACTCTCTCTCCACCTAAATGCACTCCACCCCCCTCAAATGAGGTAGGGCATGGCTTTTATAGCACATAGTATCGAAATTGACAGCCAATAGTGCTTGTGGCACAAGTTTCATCAGTTGCACACGCCAAAAATCTGCATAATTAATGCCAGAATTTCAGCACAGCCGGACCGGTCCGGATCCATTTGGTCCGGATCGGTTTGGTACCGGATCGGTTATTTTTTTCTTACCGGACCGGTATGGTCCCTACCGGATCGGTCCTGTTCCATCCGGATCGGTTTGGTTTCTGGTCCATTTCTCTTCCGTATCGCGCAACTTCAAATCATCGTAACTTCTTCACCGTAGCTCGGATTGAGGTGTCGTTTTTTCCAGTGTTCTTGTAATTTAGAGCTCTTCAACTTTCTAGTTGGCCCCAAATCCGGACTAAGGCTGGAAAATTATGAAAACGCCCTTTCAACTCTCCATTTCTAGGTTTCTTTCACTGTTTTGAGTTCTCTTTTGCACTAACTTGCGTGAAATACCTGTAAAACACATGAGAAATACACAAAACACGAAATACTTGCCAAAAGGGGTTAGTAACATAAATACGAGACAAATCCAAGATATTTATACTACACGGGATCATAAAAATACCTAAATTAAGGGGATAAATGTGAAGAATATGTGCCTAATCACACCCCCTAACTTAGAACTTTGCGCGTCCCGAGCAATGTAAATGAATCTAACCAAAAATCCACTCTTGAAAATTCTTTTATTGGGAAGGAATACCTTTTTCGCGGGCAAGTGATTGCATTTAGCGTATGCAATAAGCCTTTAAACCCCTAGGTTACCCTAGTAGGACGAGTTTTGTCTCGTGAGGGTTTGCAGTGAATATACCCACAAAATTCTTTATTGACTCAAATAAATATCAAAATACTTAAAAATTGGACAATTTAAACTTTTCGAAAAATAATCACCATAAATTCATATTCAAATGTCTCAAACCATAGTGTGTGTAATACGCTAAATTCATATTCGAAATCACTTGACGCGACTAAGATTTTGTCTCAAAAGTGCGTTTTACTCCAGGCTCAAGTGCAAGCCTGTCGCTCAAGTAGTAACCCGGTAAATCGGGATCGTATCCACAGGGATCGAGATTGCCAAATAAGAACAAGAAAAATTATTAAATCTTGAAATGATTTCTTAAAAGAAACAAAAAGATGATTAATGATTGGGGAAATTTCTAGTGAAATAAAAATTTGCTTAAGGAAAACAAACTGAAAATTGCAAAAGAATTTAGATCTGACAAATGGGAGAAAATAGGGTAGGGTACAATCCCTCCATCCTTAACAAATTACCGTATAGAATACTAGAATTGTAAATTAAAATTATTGACTAGATCCGGTCTTTATAAATTCTAAGCATTACATATATGAGGGATCTAGCCCGCATCATATGAAATCAAAGATAGATATAAAGCGATGAATGATAAATCATACTCGCAAAGCGTTCTTAAACATCTCAAGTACCTAGGGCAAGAGAGATTAAAAGATTGTCAATGTTTGTATGAGTTTCTTTCACGATTCAATCAATATTTTAATTTAACCTCTATTTTCTACATAAATAATTTGCCTTGGATTGAGTTCATGTACCCCAACCCTTGGAAATCTAGATACTCATGATTTGGTTCAAGAATAAAAACAAATTCACACATAAAATTATGAAACTACAAGACACTGTAAAAGATTTTCAAATAATAAAGTAAAAGAGAATAGAATGATATTACTTGAATTCAGCAACAAAAACGGAATTGGGATTCAGAATTTCTTACAAACTAGGATTTATGCCAACTTTTGAGGAAATTGGAAACTTAACCCTAGAAATTTGACCTAAAATTAAACCTAGAACTCTCTCTCCACCTAAATGCACTCCACCCCCCTCAAATGAGGTAGGGCATGGCTTTTATAGCACATAGTATCGAAATTGACAGCCAATAGTGCTTGTGGCACAAGTTTCATCAGTTGCACACGCCAAAAATCTGCATAATTAATGCCAGAATTTCAGCACAGCCGGACCGGTCCGGATCCATTTGGTCCGGATCGGTTTGGTACCGGATCGGTTATTTTTTTCTTACCGGACCGGTATGGTCCCTACCGGATCGGTCCTGTTCCATCCGGATCGGTTTGGTTTCTGGTCCATTTCTCTTCCGTATCGCGCAACTTCAAATCATCGTAACTTCTTCACCGTAGCTCGGATTGAGGTGTCGTTTTTTCCAGTGTTCTTGTAATTTAGAGCTCTTCAACTTTCTAGTTGGCCCCAAATCCGGACTAAGGCTGGAAAATTATGAAAACGCCCTTTCAACTCTCCATTTCTAGGTTTCTTTCACTGTTTTGAGTTCTCTTTTGCACTAACTTGCGTGAAATACCTGTAAAACACATGAGAAATACACAAAACACGAAATACTTGCCAAAAGGGGTTAGTAACATAAATACGAGACAAATCCAAGATATTTATACTACACGGGATCATAAAAATACCTAAATTAAGGGGATAAATGTGAAGAATATGTGCCTAATCACACCCCCTAACTTAGAACTTTGCGCGTCCCGAGCAATGTAAATGAATCTAACCAAAAATCCACTCTTGAAAATTCTTTTATTGGGAAGGAATACCTTTTTCGCGGGCAAGTGATTGCATTTAGCGTATGCAATAAGCCTTTAAACCCCTAGGTTACCCTAGTAGGACGAGTTTTCTCTCGTGAGGGTTTGCAGTGAATACACCCACAAAATTCTTTATTGACTCAAATAAATATCAAAATAGTTAAAACTTGTACAATTTAAACTTTTCGAAAAATAATCACCATAAATTCATATTTAAATGTCTCAAACCATAGTGTGTGTGTGCAAAGCCAAAAATTAAACCTCAAACTTCCACCGATTGAGCATTACGTTACTTTTCGAAAATTCGTTTTGATTCAAATTCTTACGGATTGCACTCACAAACGAATCACTCGGATTGTGGTTGTTTTTCTCTCAGTATGCATGATATAAAGAGTAAATATAATGGACATAAATTCATGCATACAAAATTGAAAAGAAGAAAATATATGGTGAAACGATCTCATCATCGGAATACAGTTATTAGGAAATGGGAACATCACCTCTAGTTCACACCATTTAATCTCTCATATTATCTTTTCATGTCTTAGCTCTCCATGCGGTAATCAATTTCGCCATTTGGACTCGGTTAGGACTTTTCGGGTTAAAAGGTGTAAAGGGTAAAAATGGGAATAGACGAGATGTTCGAAATTGGAAAATGTTCTTATGACGTCCATTAGTGCTTTTTCGGGCATTTGCTCATTTTTCTCTTTCTTTTTCAATTTTCATTTTTTTTTCTCACTATTTTTTTTTTCTTGCTATTTTTGTTGAGCATATCTATTTTTTTTCTTGCCCCTTTTTATTGCACAATTTGGACTTACTTGATGAATTTTCTCAATTTTCACAATTCCGGGCTATTTGGGTTTTTCGGGTTGTCAAACGAAAGGGAAATATTTTATTAGGCTCAAAGTGGGTTGCAAAGGGATAGTTTTGTTTTTCACAACTTTTTATGGCTAATATTTTTGGGTAAAACAAACGAGGGCCTACTTCATTGTCCAAACTGCTAATCACATTACCATATGCATCTCGAGATTAATTAAGTTTAGAGATATATTTAGCACGAATTTCGAGACAACATTTCACACATTTCCCATAACCGATCAAAATAAAGGATTGAGATCATCAACGACTTATTAAAACGCTGAAACGAACTTTGAGTTAATCATAAACTCGGATTGATTTAAGAACTCAAAAAGATCGATAGGCTCAAAATCTCACCGGGTTTGACTAATCTCCACACTTATTCGTAAAGTCGTCAATTTTCTTTCAATTTCCATCTTCGGTCAATTTTGGCTTAGTGCATTATGATTGTTAACAATTTGAGACTTTAAATAGAATAAAGGTGATATTTTTGAAAAATTTAAATTCTAATTTTTATTTATTTTGAACAAAAATATTTTTGACTTTTTCTAATTTTTTTTTTAAAGAGAATTTTTTATTGAGAATTTTTTATTTTTTTTTGGATGAAATTTTCTAAAAAATACACTTGGAAAGAACATGTGATTGAATCAATGAATCTAAACAATAAACGGGAAGAATATCCCACACCCCCTAACTTAAATGTTGCATTGTCCTCAATGCGAATTAAGAACACAATATAAAGATAGGAAAAGAAAGATATTACCCAAATGGAGCGATCCTCGATGAGTACGAGTCCATTGAATCTACAAAACACGTTAGAACCAAGCATAGCAAAAATAATAACAAAAACTTTAACTAATTACTCTAAACTATAAAAGAAAAAAAAATAAAAATAAAAAGCTAATTATGTACAACCTACGATTTGAACTTCTAATAAGCTGTACACTAGAAGTCGAAAAATTTGAGGGTCCACCCAAAATACAATTTGACTTTGAGGGATTAATAGTGTACCCTCACTATAAAGCATGCCTCCCGATAAATAAGAATTCCGTTTGAAAAACGGAAGGCATGTGTGAGATGGAGAAAATGAACCATCACCAATTAAAAAATTTAATGGGATGATGGGGGGTTTGGGTGTTAGGTGGGACAAGTACAATTGAGATCCAAGAAAAATATAATCACCTCCCAAAGATTTTTCAAGTAGTATGGGGAGAGGGGGACACAGAAAGGAACAATCCATATTAGAAAACAATTCTAGCAAAGTGTCTTTGTCAGTAAAAGGTGTCAATGTTTCAGAATTTTCAACCGACTCATAGGAATCTAGCGGTACTTCTAATGGTTCAATAACCGTGAACGAAAATGGTGATGAAATAAACTCAATCTCAAATGATTCATCATCACTTAGAGATTGAATTTCAAGGGAGCAAGACTCACTTTCAATGATATGTTCTTCAAAAATTTGAGGTGACACACAAGTCTCAACCTCCTCTTTGTTTTCCAAAATAGAACGCACATCATCGCAAAGTGCGACCATTTCCTTCACAAGACCATAATCGATATTCTTTTTGCTTTGGGTGGAAAGAAAATCCAGTACTCTTTTGGTTAGAAAAGGCGTGTTTTCTTCCAAAGTAGGATCCCTTGGCTCTAAAACCTCGGATTCCTCATTTGGTTGAAAACCTTCTATAGTTTCACAAATATCGGAAGAAAAATCTTCATTGGATTCCCAAAAATGATTTTTTTTTTCGATATTCGTTTTTAAGCTTTTCATACGCAAGATTTAGAAAGGCCTCACCCATGGTAATAGGTCGAGGCACGGATTCTTGAGAATATTTAATATAAATTTCTCTCCGATATTCATTTTCAAGCCTTTCATACTCCAGAGTTAGAATGGCCTCACCAATGGTAATAGTTCGAGCCGCAGACTCTTGAGAATAAAAAGTTTGAAAACGATTACCATATGAACCATTATAATTATCGAACTCACCATGAAAAGACATGATTACCGAATAGTATGTAAATGGAAATTCGAGTACAAAGGTGGCGGTTGAGGATTCAACGTTTCTTGGCGCTCAATTGTGCAAGGCTACACAAAAGGTTAAAAAAAATCCAAAGAAAAAAAAATCTTTCGAAATAGTAAATCAATTATAATCTATAACAAAACATTCCCCGGCAACGGCGCCATTTTGATCGAGTGGAAACCCGAGCGTCCGTGTAATACGCTAGTCGTTGTTATCGGCTTCCAACCTCAATACAAAAAAACCTAAACTTGTAACTACACTTCTTAAGGAGTATAGTGGCGAGTCTGGGTATCGAATCCACATGGAATGGTTGATAGAGTTTAATTGATTTATTACTTCTAAAGAAAAAATTAAAAAGATGATGATGGTTGAAAAGGGAAAAAAATAAGTAAATAAAGAAGTTAAATTAACTAAGATGAATGAGAAAGTTGGTTGGAATACAATCCCCCTAACCCTAGTAATTTACCGTATAGAAACCTAGAATTTAAATTAAAAATTTGAATGAATCCAGTCTTTATAGATCCTAAGCATTACATATATGAGGATCAAGCCCGCATCATATGAAATCAAAGGTAAATATAAAGCGGTGATAAATAATTTCAGTTGGCCTTGATGGGAAATTTGTGGAAAAACTTTGTCAGGGTGAGGACAATCCATCCACTTGTGACCCGGTTGTACACATTTATAGCAGAGTTTCGAAATTCTTCGCTGGTCGGATTGTAGTTTATCCTCAGTCTGATTCGGACAAGATTTACATTCGTGATCGTCCATTCCACAACTGAAACACCTCTTTGTGGTTTCATTCTGAACCTAACTTCGTTGGCCCTGACACTTTTGCCCCTGTACATAAATCTCGTTAGTTCTGCTACTGTCTCTATCTTGGTTGTTTTGTTGTCACAGATTCGGTGTCTTCGCACATTTGTCAGCTTTAGTCACATGCATTTGGTTAACCTCTCTAGGTCTTTTGCCTCCGTTAAGTTGTATGCTGCGTTCTTGGTATTGTAAAACTGTAGTGGTGACAGCTTGTGCCATGATACCTGCTAACTCGACGGTTGATATTCTTCCTGGGGATACCTGGAGTGTGAGTCGATCTTGCTCGTTGACTCCCCTAACTATTTTAGCTAGTTCTTCTTGACGATCCATCTGAAAATTTAAGTAAATTTGGATGAGTTCATCATTCAAATAAACAAGTCGCAGAAGTACGAATTTTCCAGTATATAGAGATAATCACAACATTCCTAGTATTAGGGATCTATATCAAAGAAAGCTCAGCAGAAACATAATAAGCCGTACAGATCCTAAAGGACACTAGAACCTGATGCTCTGATACCACCTGTAACACCCCGACTAATTAAATACCGGGTAGCTACTCCTTTATTAAATTAATACAAAATGCCAAGTTGGTTCAGTTAATAGCATCACTGTCGAAAACATTTTAATAATTACTAACCACCTAGTATTTAAAAAGTAAGTTGTCAAATTTTAAATTAAATCTGATTAACATGCAATAAAAGAATTATGAAAGGATAACATAACCATTCACCATAACGAAGCAATAGAATAACCACAAATAATAATAAGTCTGGAGGGAATACTCCTCACAACAATCCCACAACTGAAATGATAAAACAAGTCTTAATCCTGAATTTATTACAAACCAAAGTCTGAATAACTGAAATATAAAAAGTCCCTAATAGAAATGGGCGACATGCCCTACAAATGATGAAACTGAATATGGAGTCAAGACTAGAAAATGAGGCGTCTAATATCAAGGCCCTGTAACTTCCACAACAGCTACAGCTCGTCATCTGAATAGAATTCCTATGCATGGTGTCCTTGTGGCTGGGCACCTAAAAAGGTTTTTACAAAAAGTAGATTTGAAAGCAAACGGGTCAGAGCCCGAAAGTGGAGAGTATTTTAAAAACAACAAGTGCTTTAATAACATTAAAATAATGAATGCAAAACACATGTTAGGACGTGCCCTCACATGAAATACTCACCTCTCTACTAGTTGTGCACTCCTAACGTACCATACCCATCTAAGTGACATATATATCTCACTAAACTGACATAAGTTCTAACCCAACTACTCGATTCACAAGATGAATTCCCAATGTTATCACTTAAAATAGATAGCTTTACTTAAACTCGAATTCTCAATTATTAGCATTACCATTTACAACAGGTTTTCCCTTTTATCTTTATCAAGATGTTACTACAATTATACTCGCAATTGATCATGACAATTCCTTTTCATATAGCCGTATATTATTCACATCATAAATATACAATAAAAGCACTCCGATGCTAAGCGGCGGTGCACACATACTCTGCTATCCATCCCGGTACATCACGCACATAAGGATTACAAATTCTGAATCTCTCAAGAATTGTTAGAATAAGCACAACACACAAAAATGGAGGCGAACATAATTCAACATACCCATGGGTCACGTACATACCTACGCTCCATAGTCAGCTGACTTATTAACTCACAAATAAGTCATTCTAGTATTATGTTCTTAAGGTACCAATTTAAATCCGGGCACACAAAGATTAGATGGCCCTAAGCGAACGTAAACCTCCCGTGATAGCAAGTATGGTAGGTATGTCATACACATAAGATCATATACATATACTAAGCATGCACACATCTTAGTAATTACCATAATTTCTTTGTGGTATACTTCTCATTCCTATACTAACCTATAATGTTACGTAATTCATATGTTCGGTTCGTATATAATTAAGTCACCAATTATTCTCACAACGTGATTAGTCACTCGCGTCCTAATCCACAAATATTATTTAGTTCCAACCACACTTCTATATTTTACTCTTCAATGTGTCCCAATTATCCCAACTATATCAATTAATCATCAAGGGAATATCATCTCTACAATTAAACAAGGTTACGGGACACTAGAAATCAAATCAGGCCAAAAAGGCCAAACTGTCAACTCGTTAGAAGTCTCGTTCGAACGAGGTCGTTAGAACGAGAGTTCGTTTGAACGAAGTGGGCATCTAACGAGATCTCGTTCGAACGAAAGGCATCGAACGAACATCCAACTCGTTAGAAGTCAAACTGTCAACTCGTTAGAAGCTCGTTCGAACGACCTGGGCAGGCCTTCTAACGAGGTGACAATTTCGAGCCCAGAATTCCCCTATTTCATTTTTCCCAATTTTCTTCACCTCTAATCTCATCTAAACGTTATTCCAACATTATTTTAAGATTTCTAATCATCCCTAAACATACTAAATCGTATTACAACATTTATATGGGGTCAAATCATTCTAAACCACATCTACTCATCAATTCTCCCCAATTTTCCCCAAATCCCATGAACATGAACCCTAGAAAAATTAAAGTCATCCATATGCATAATTAAATCCGTTTTTGTGGTATAAAAGATGTAATTCTATCAGAATAATCACCCAAACAAAATTCTACATGCAATCTCTTTATCAAAGTAAATTTCTAAATCCAATTCAATGGGTTTTTATCAATCTCCCCAAAACAAATGAAATTTTCATAAATTCCTACGCATGGAAGAAACATTCGTTGCAATTAACGTAATTAAACCACTTGCCTCTGATCTTTCTCTGAATTTTATGTTGAATTGATGAAGGTTGGTCTCTCTCTCTCTCTTTCTCTGCAGAATTCTCCTTCCTCTCTCTCTCTACTAGTTTTTCTCCAAGATGACAATGGTGGTTTAGAGGTTGCCTTAGGAAACTCTTAGAACTTTTTCCAATAACTCCCGTAGCCCATTAAGTCATTTAGTGTTGTTAGTGGGTTTAGTGGGTAAAGACTAAATCAGATTTTAACCTCTAATTTTCGTGGGTTTTAATTCCCAAAATTCCGAAATTACCAAACTACCCTTTTGGGTTGCCGGTATGGCCTAAAAATGCCCCGGGACCCAAACTAAACCCCAGGCTAGTGTTTTCTGACTATTTCGACCCTTCCGGACACGTTGGCGCACTCAAAATGACCATACGGTTGATAAAAATAAAATTCACTTTTTAATTTAACATAATTACTTTCCCAACGCGACTGTCACGCGCGTCCCAACAAAATTTCCCAAATTTCCATATTTCTAACTCACGACAAATTCAATATTTTCAATATTCATATATTGCCATATATACACATTATAATCAAATACCAACTCACATCTCGTTAGTATTTTATCCGGATTAATTCTCAACTAATTCACATTTAATTTAATTAATCCCATAAATAAATATCGATAAAAATGTGGGGTATTACACAACAGTGAGTCACTGTGGATGATCATATGGATAACGTTCAGTACTCTGGCAAGGGAAAGACTTGTCAGTAGGTCCTCATACTCTGAATTATTATTTGATTCCTTAAAGCTAAATCTCAAACCATACTCCATATCAGTACAATCTGGAGCCTATTTTAATAACCCAACGCCACTATCACTTTCATATGATGAGCCATCAACAAATAGGCTCCACATAGGACCCTCCTATGAAAAAGACCCTACATCTAAAATCCCACTTCAAAATAGAAAATCCTTCTCTATAGTTGTGGCCTTGCTAACCTCTGTCGCTACTGAATTTTCTAATGCTTCTTTCGGTACAACTGCTAGTGCCACCATCTCTTCCATATCAGTGTTGGTCTCGTCCCATGTGAATTCGACCACAAAATCTTCCAGGGCTTTCCATTTTATTACAGTCCTAGGTTGATAGATGATATTAAACTCACCTAGATCAACTGACCAAGACATCAACCTACTCAATTTCTCAGGCCTATGGATGACCTATCTCAAGGGAGTGTCGGTGAGCACCACCATTATATGGGATTGGAAATATGGCTTTATCTTCCTTGAAGCTTATATCAATGCGTACACCAATTTCTCCATTCTAGGATAATTTATCTCGGCTCCCTATTTGCTATTAAAGTACACCGACTTTTGAACACCTTCATCATCTCATATAAAAGCCTCACTAATGGCCAACTCTGACATCAATGAATATAGGAACAATTTTCCCTTTAATAGGCCCGAACAATAATATCGGTGACCCCAACTATGCATTGAGTCTTGGAAGGCTTTTTCACATTCTTCATCCCATATGAATGTCTTCCTCAAGATTTTGAAAAATGGCAAACACTTATCAGTTGCTCTGAACACGAAATGGTTGAGGGACGCAACACGCCCTGTCAGTCTATGCACGTCTTTGATTGTCTTTGGTGTCTGCATGTTAATGAGATATTTGATTTTTACATGGCTAGCATCTATACCCCTGTGGTTCACAATGAAGTGGAGGAATTTACCCGCGCTGACACTGAAAACACATTTGTTCGGATTCAATTTCATCCTGAACTTGTCCATCAATTTAAAATGTTCGTTTAAAGTTGGTAATATGACTCTCAGTCTTTAGGCTCTTGGTAAGAATGTCATTGACATACACTTCCATGGTCTTCCCAATATGGTCCTTAAATATATTGTTCACTAACCTCTAACAAGTTGCCCCTGCATTTTTGAAGCCGAACGATATTATCTTATAACAATACGTCCCTTTATCTATGATAAATGAGGTCTTCTCAGCATCATCATCAGGCATGAATATCAAATTGTAACCGAATATGCATCCATGAAACTCATCAACTCATGGTTGGCTATAGTATCGACCATCTGATCAATCCTGGGTAAGGGGAAGCTGTCTTTGGGGCAAGCTTTATTCAGGTCGGTTGTAACACCCCATGATTTTGCGATTGAGAAATTAATTTTTTGGGAGAAATTAAATATATTTAAATTGGAGAATTTTAGAATTTGGAAATTGAGGTCCAAAAATTAGAGGACATTATAAACTATTCTGAATGATGATTCTGAGTGCGCCATTGATTCCAGATGGGTCGGGATAGTCAAAATGACTGTCCTTGGGATTTATTTCGGTTCCGAAATATTTTTTAAGTAAGTTTGACTCGAATTGGAGTAAACGAGACATTTAAAGTGTGTTATCATTTAAAACTGGGATTTATGTTTTAAAGTATTAACAGGCTTATGAAATCAGCCTATCTCATTTGTGAGAAAGAGGGAAAGAGAAAGAATGAGGGAAAGAAGAAGAAAGGAAGAGAGAAAGGGGAAAGCTTGGAGAATTCCGGACCATACGCGATCTCGAGGGTGATTCAACCTCCACAACTTCAAGGCAAGTGTTTAATCTTGCTAAAAAATTCATTTGTGTATTTTATTTCATAATTTGTGGACAAAGAATTGGATTTTGGGTATATATATCAAAACCTATATTTTGGATATTTAATTCTTGCATTTGATGTTCATACTTGGGTTTAAGGGTGTATAACTAGAAAGGATTTTATATAAAATGATTTTTAGGTTAGAAAACATGTTAGGGTTGAAGATTGAGGGTTGGAAGAGGATTAAATTGATTTTTGGGAAATTTAGGTTTTAGAGAGAATAGAACCATTTAGTAGCCTGCTGAATAGGCCGAATCGATTTCGTCCCATTCCGAATCGATTCGGAATATTGTAGACTCCTAGGTCTGTGTGACCGAATTGATTTGAACCCAAGGGGAATCGATTCGGCCTGGGACAGTCTCTCAGGTCCTTTGGACTGAATCGATTCGCATATAGGGCGAATCTATTCTCCCTTGAGATCGAATCGATTCGGACCAGGCCGAATCCATTTGGAAACATGGATGTATTGGTATGGTTTTTCTAAAGAGAGTTTTTCTTCACTTCGATCAGATTTATCAATTTGGGACATTAGTATATGATGTGGAGATACGTTTTGGAGATTTATTGGGAGTTGCTCTCAAGATGTGATCGTGCGGAAGAATCGAGCTACTTTAGGAATTTATACTCATATGCATTGGAGTTGAGGTATCGAGGTAGTGGAAAACCTCATTAGGGATGGGAGTTCTATTTAAAGGTCAGAAGTGAGCTTAGATATGACATAAGGTTGAGTACTCTTGGAGAGATTTGTGAGGACATGGCATGAAAAATTGTAAGCCGACTTTTGTGTCGAATCCTTATAGGAATAGGATTCTATTTAAGATATGATTGGGGACCAATGAGAGAGAGAGGTCGCGTATCATTAGTGATGATAAACTCAAGGAATAAATCATAAATGTGTTAATGTTAAGGGTTCATAGGAGCAACTGAACTGTAGGCTGAATCGAGAATGAGTGGATTTTACTATCGACTAGAATAGGATTGTGTTAAATTGTAGTCGGAGTAGTCACTACCTATCTATGTGTGGTTAATGATGGGTATTTCACTACATGATGAAATCATAAAATGAATTGAAGAATAAGTTTGAGGCTTGCAGACTATTAGTTAAGTGTATACCTATAGTCGAGATTATTATTAGATATATCGATGTGCATTCAGATATAGATGGGATGTATAGTGATTATTACATACGTTAAACGATGGGTTAGTAACCTTAATGTTGGATATATTGGAAGGCTATTCATATCATAGGGACAATAGATGAATATGATTCTAGTGAGGGATCTTATTTATATAACGAATTAAGTTAATACGCTCGGGAGGACAGCTAGTATAATGAGGATTATGTATGCTTATAGCCGAGTTTATAAATCTCATACATACGGATGAGAGATAGTATGTATATATATATATATATATATAATAAGTTACAATGGTATTTTTACTATTTATAAGTTTGGGAGACACTTCACGGTTCAGATCGAAGCCAACAAGGCAACGATCCAATGGTTGAGATTAAAATATCCTTTTTACCATTTTTTCCCCTTACATATTTGAGTTCCCCCTCTTTTTTACCCTTCATTTTCTTTCCTCCTTTTACCCAAAATTCAAATACATGGATAAAATTGGAAATTTACACTATGAAACTTTTACACACTACCGAGAGTACATTCATCGTCTCTATCAAGAGCTGAAATAATAAATCCACCTCTCTCTCTCCATTTGTTCTTCACTGCTCTCCATTTCGTTTTGTTCAACAGGTAACAGTTTTGGGCTTATCAATGGATCTTTTTCAATAGGTTTTATCATTGGGGTTTATCAATAGGTTTACATTTGTGTTTTTTTATGCACACACACGAAAAAACACTCTGTTATAATGGGTTTATCGATGTTACAACAAACACTCTCATCAATGGGTTACGGGTATCGATTGGCCGAAATGTTTTGAAAGTGTAATGATTTTACGGGTATCTATTTATGGGTAATGATTTTATTGACCGAAATGTTTTTAAAGTGTTGGCCGAATTGTTTTAAAAGTGCACCAAAAAAATACTCTTTTACAATGGGTTTATCAATGTTACAGCAAACACACTTCAGAATGTCTAAATAGGTTTACACTCTTTAGTATATACTGTGTTTACAAAATTATGTTTCAATGGTTGCATTTCTGGAATTTTATTTGATTACTCTAATGTTCCTATAATGTTTTATGGGTTTATTACTCATTGGAGTATTACTTTAATGTTCCTATAATGTTTTATGGGTTTATTACTCTTTGGAATGTTAGTATTCATTTGTGTTGCATTCGGTACAACAAACACTATGTTTGCAAGATCTATAAACATTTGTGTTGCATTCGGTTTTGATTTGTTATCGGTTTATGAGAGTTTCAATGGTTGCATTTCTGGGAGTTTGAAAATGTATATTGTTGATTCGTATAATGTTTCTAATGTTTTATGGGTTTATTAATCTTTGGAATGTTAGTATTCATTTGTGTAGCATTCGGTACAACAATCACTATGTTTGCAAGCTCTATAAACATTTATTATGAAGAATGTATGACGATTCATTATTACTTTTTATTGGGAAGAATGTATGACGATTCATTAGTATTGGAATGTTGGTATTCATTTGTGTTGCATTAGGTATAACAATCACTATGTTTGCAAGCTCTATAAACATTTATTATAAAGAATGTATGACGATTCATTATTACTTTTTATTGGGAAGAATGTATGATGATTCATTAGTACTTTTTATTATATCAATAGTTTTATGGGTAATGATTTTATTGGCCAAAATGTTTTGAAAGTGTTGGCCGAAATGTTTTGAAAATGCACAAAAAAAATACTCTGTTACAATGGGTTTATCAATGTTACAGCAAACACACTTCATAATGTCTAAATGGTTTTACACTCTTTAGTATATATTGTGTTTGCAAAAACTCTGTTTCAATGGTTGCATTTCTGGAATTTTATTTGATTACACTAATGTTCCTCTAATGTTTTATGGGTTTATTACTCTTTGGAGTATTACTCTAATGCTCCTCTAATGTTTTATGGGTTTATTACTCTTTGGAATGTTAGTATTCATTTGTGTTGCATTTGGTACAACAAACACTATGTTTGCAAGCTCTATAAACATTTGTGTTGCATTCGGTTTTGATTTCTTATCGGTTTATGGGAGTTTCAATGGTTGCATTTCTGGGAGTTTGAATGGGATTTCTTATTTGATTGAATATCTTATGTAAAAAATGTATATTGTCGATTCATATAATGTTTCTAATGTTGTATGGTTTTATTACTATTTGGAATGTTAGTATTCATTTATGTTGCGTTCGGTACAACAATCACTATGTTTGCAAGCTCTATAAACATTTATTGTGAAGAATGTATGACGATTCATTATTACTTTTTATTGGGAAGAATGTATGACGATTAATTAGTACTTTTTATTAAGAAAGTTTTCATTTGGTATAGTTCATGTTGTGTTTTAGTCACATTTAATAATTATTTCTCATTTTTTCATTTTGTAGTTGACTTATTTGTTCACATGGAGAACGTTACCGTAAATTTATGCCAATTCTAATTTGTATCGTTTTTATTGTATTTCGGGATATATATTCAAAGTGGGATTTATGTAAAGAATGTGTGCCGTTTAATTAGTAGTTTTTATTGTGAAGAATGTATGACGATTCATTAGTACTTTTTATTGGGAAGAATGTATGACGATTCATTAGTACTTTTTATTAAGAAAGTTTTCATTTGGTATAGTTCATGTTGTGTTTTAGTCATATTTAATAATTACTTCTCATTTTTTCATTTTGTAGTTGACTTATTTGTTCACATGGAGAATGTTACCGTATTTGGCAACATATGTTACTTATAATTATACTCTCTTTCCCTTAAATGAGATCAATTCCTACTTCCTAATAATTTTCTTATACATTTTCATTCTTTACTTATAGGTGAATGAAGATGCAGCGATTGCTATAACAACCGAACTCCTCTCATCAATATTTATTCTCCTCGCTTATATGTTTATATATTGATTCCATCCATTGCCTTTTTAATTACAGATTCAAAGGTTGCGTCAAAATAATATCAGTGTTGATGTCCTCGATGAATCTGATCTAAACAGTGTTCGTTCCGTGGTAAGAAAATGCACTTTTGTTTTCATATAATACTTATAAGAAGTTTCTCCATTCTTAATCAATATCCTCTTTTCTTACCTCCGCTACAGCCTGTTAACATTTGCACACCTTCAATACGACATGGGAAGGAAAAAGGGAACTTGGCACCCACTAAGGTTGAATTTTTTTCTATTCTCATCTATTCGAATATATATAACATATTTCTTTATCCAATATAACATATTTATTTATCTAATTATATACACTTAACCTTTTAATATAGGATATACGAAAAGGAAAAGGGAAAGAAAGTGCCATTTTAAGTGTGGTATGTTTAACTCATTATAGGTTTACTATGATTATATCTATTATTTTCTCATTTTTTACTTAGTTTTCTTCATTTCTCTATAATCTACCTAATTTGTTTTTCAACATTTCTTTCTTTGTTCATAGATTCAAAGGCCGCATGGAAATAATATTGGTATTGTTATACGTGATGATGTTCCACCAAATGTTATGCATATTGGGGTAAATATTAGCTACTAAATGCGTTTATCGTTTCAACTTCATATTTACAACTTCTTCACTCCCCATTTATAGTATCAATCTTGCAATTAACAGACTCAAACTATACTCAGTAATGCAAATGAGAAAGGTAAGGGAAAGGAGAAAGAAGTTCCCACACGTAAAAGGGTAAACACATCTCAGGAACTTTTATGATAATATTCTTTATGGCATTATGTAATATTATTTTTATATGCTTATATTTATTTTGTAGGCGAGATGGATGGGGAAGTATAATGTTTGTCCAGAAGCGGTTTGTTTTTATCATTACCCTATTACATTATTCGTGGTGTTATTTTACCCTACAATAATGGTGGTGTTATTAAATAATTAAGTGATTAATGTGTACCATTAAGCTTTATACAATCTCTAAAGTTTACACCAATACTTGAAACTTAATTTCACAATATTATTAAGACTATGAGCGCACCCCTTTCCATTATCATGCAATGCAGATAATTTTTTTGTTTTCTTTAGGCAATTGATCAAATGTTTGTCTCCAAGAGTGACCTTGCACAACGATTATGACGAGAACGAGAAAGATGCAATCTTCCACAAGCTACATCTGTCACTTCTGCCCCCCTTGCGCCACAATCGCCCATAAGTGTTGAAATTAGAGAACCACAACATAACTTAATCTCAAAACGCGCACTTGCCCAACGACAAAGACGTGATCGGGAAAGAGCATTTCAGTTACATCAACCTATTTCTGGTCATACTCCCCATGTTAACAATTCTATGGGGCCACCTGCTTTTTCTTGCACTGAAGGTTCTCCTAAGCGATCAAGGGTTTCACATTTATCGTTAGATAATGATGTGGCTCAAGTCCCGTCGTGAATAACTAACCAATTTATAGAAGTTAGTACCCCAAATCCTTCACACATTTCTATTCGAAGAATTAGTCCTTTGACGAATAGTTTACCAATCCCAGTTGCGGAGACAAACATACCCCCATTTATGTCACCTCGAAACCTTTGCCAAGATTTTGACCTAATTGATTCTGAAGAACAATGTGTCAAGGTCCTCCAATAACACTCTCCGACATCAAATTATCTTCAAAATGTATTGGTCCCCAATATGTTAGAAATTATACCCCACCTTGAAACAAAGAATAATCAAGATGTTCAAAATTTCCATTCATCTAATGCACATAGTCATAGGTATAATTTCTTTTTATCTAATATTGTTTTACGTTGTGAACTATCCTTCTTTTTATTTCATATATAGATCCACTGTACAAAGCCGTGGAAATATTGCGAGCACGAGTGCACCTCAAGAACCACATGTCCATTTTGAAAGACATTTTCTTGGGCCCATGGATGTCCCTTGCTGTCATTGTTCAGCTTTACATTGGATGGATGAAAGATTATCGACCTCATCAAAGATTCGACCTCTATTTGGGAAGTGTTATAGATAAGGACAAGTTCGATTACCACATCTACTTGAACCCCCACCAGAAATTAAACATATGTTCGATGGTAATGATATTCAATGCAAGTCTTTCTAGAGTCATATTAGAGAGTATAATGCTGCTAACGCCTTTACAAGTCTTGGTGTTCAAATGGATGATAGGGTCCTCAGAGGTAGGGGTCCATCATCTTTCACCATTCATGGCGAACTACGTCATCGTACTGGATCCTTATTACCGGAAGCGGGACATGAGGAAGAAGCTTCATATGCCCAGTTATACATTTATGATCCCAGTGTGGCTTTGAGTGTTAAGGAACGTACGAATCCAAAATTACGAAGTGATGTACTATAAATAATTCAAGGTTGCTTGGAGGTCAACAATCCTTTTATCCACAAATATCGTCAGGCGTTTGCTATTTTAAATGAATCCTCTGGATTCGGCCTGACCTTGCGAGCATACTTACATTACAATTCTGTAGAAAATCGTAGAAGGTATAATTTGCCTTCGACTGATGAGATTGCTATTATTTTACCCGGCGATGGCCATAATTCGTCTGCAATGAGAGACATTATTGTTCGCCTTCGAGGGGGATCAATTTATGCGAGTTAATGAATGTCACCCAGCTTACCTACCTCTTCACTACGTTCTTTTATACCCTCATGGTCAACTTGGTTAGGAGCCCAACATGAAGTTATGGGACGTGGCAAACAGTGTTGATCAGGATCATCGACTAACTCAACTGGATTATTATAGTTATCGTTTGTTTCAACATGGCACTGAGTACTCTACAATTTTGAGAGGAGGTAAACTTATACAGGAGTTCATTGTGGATGCATGGGCTTCAACGGAACAAAATCGCTTGACTTATTTTAGACTTAATGAAAGCAAACTTCAGGTAGAATTATACAAATATCTTAGCGATTGTATGTCTGAGGGTGTTGAACCATTGCAAATTGGTAGGTGAATGATTTCGCCATCTTTTTTTACTGGTAGTGCACGAAATATGTTTGACATTTACCAAGATTCGATGGCTATCACTCGGTACAATCAACACCCTAATATTTTTCTCATAATGACCGCCAATCCGAAATGGCCTGAAATCAGTAAGGAACTTTTATCGGGTCAAAATGCTCTCGATCATCCAGATTTGGTTGCACGTGTTTTTGAACTAAAGAGAAAATCCCTAATGAAAGAGATTAAGGATAAAAATATTTTTGGCAAGAAAGTGGCCCATGTGTTTATAATCGATTTTCAAAAAAGGGGGTTGCCCCACATGCATGCGCTTCTTTTCCTCAATTGTCAAAGCAAGATTAAAACATGCGCCCAAGTAGATAATTTTTTCTCTGCTGAGTTTCCAGATCCCACTTATGATCCTACACTCTTCCAAACTATATTGAGTTACATGGTACACGGCCCATGTGGCTCCTATAATCCGAATTCCCCTTGCATGGAGAACAGTATATGCACGAAGAAATACCCTCGAGCATTTACAGAATCCACAACAATGGATAATAATGGATATCCAATCTATCGTCGTCGTGATGATGGTAAGGAATATACTACTACCAGTGGAAAAAAGGTATCAAACAAAGATGTTGTCCCCTATAATCCATATTTGTCTAGACTTTTCAATTGTCACATTAATGTCGAGGTTTGTGCTGGGTTACGTCGCGTTAAATATATAATTAAGTACATATATAAGGGTCATGATCACACAACTATGGTTTTGGGAGGTGTTGATGAAATCCAACAATATTTAAATGCAAGGTACATTGGACCTCCTGAAGCAGCTTGGCGAATTTATGGTAATCACATGCATCAGGAGAAACCTCCTGTTACACGATTAGATTTACATTTACCTGGCATGCATCATGTTGTGTTTGATCCTTCACATTCATCAGCTACGATTGCTCAAAGAGCCAGCGGTCAAATGAGTTCGTTAATCGAGTTTTATGCTTTTTGCGTATTGAATCCTTCTGCACGAGAGTATACCTACTAAGAGTTTCCCCAACATTATGTTTGGAGCTCTAAAATGAAACTCTGGACTGCACGGAAATCATCCGAGTTTGCTATTGGGCGAATGTACTATGCTAGCTCGAATTCTGGAGAAAGGTTTTATTTGCGATTGCTTTTGGCCGTTGTTAAAGGGCCGACATCGTTCGAGTGCTTACGCACGGTGAACTGTGTATTACACGAGACTTTTAAATCGGCGTGTATAGAGAGGGGATTGCTTGAAGATGATAATGAGTGGGTTCAATGTTTACAGGAGGCATCCATCATGTGCACTGGATATCAACTTCGACATTTATTTGGTGTTATACTTACACAATATTTTCCTTTGCATCCGGAGTTATTATGGACTCAATTTTCCATTCATATATGTGATGATCTGATTCATAAGTTACACACATTGTTTTCTATCCCAGATCCAACTGACATCCAAATTGAGGATTATGGTTTGTATCTTCTAAATGAGGTTTTTCAAGAGTCTGGTAAGAGTTTAAGTGATTTCCCTCTAATGCCTCTACCAACTTTTAATTGGATAACTGTGGGTCGGAACAGATTACTCTCAGAACATCATTAGCTACAATCGTTAGCAATGCAAGGTGATGCACAATTAGATGTTGATCACCTTAATTAGGGATAACGTATAGCTTACTCAGCGATAACATCATCTGTTTTCGAGGATAAGGGGACTACATATTTTTTGAATGGAGGTGCTGGCATTGGAAAGACATTTTTGTACAATACAATTGCAACCTTCTGTCGTAGTTTGGGTCATATAGTTATTACTGTTGCTTCGTCTGGCATTGCTTCTTTGTTGTTAGTTGGTGGTCGGACTGCACAATCGACATTTTGCATACCTTTGGACATTCTTGAAAACTCAAATTGTGGATTTACAAAGCAGTCGATACAAGTAGAGCTATTCAAATCAGTTAAACTTATAATATGGGATGAAGTTTCTATGCAACATAGGCATTATGTTGAGGCTGTAGATAGGACACTACAAGATATTTGTGATGTTAAAAAGCCATTTGGAGGAATTACAGTAGTTCTTGGCGGTGATTTTTGACAAATCTTACCAGTTATCCCTAGAGGAGTTAGAGAATAAATTATTTTCGCTTCATTCAGGCGGTCTATGCTTTGGAGGCACATCCATGTTTTGACCTTACATCTAAACATGCGACTAAACCCATTGGAGCCTGAGACAATTCATTTCTCTACGTTCTTAGATCAGGTACTGCTATTTACTCTTTTCTATTTTTTACAATCTTCGTTCAACATGCATGTATTTGACTTTTTTTTTGTAGATTGGGTCCATTCCTCTTGAAATTGTATCATTTCCTTCCTCAATACAAAAGTGTAATGATGTCCGTGATCTAATTGCGAAGGTGTATCTATCGTTGAATGTGGTCGGTACTATTACACCAACCTTCCTCACCGAACAAATAATTCTTTCAGCGTGGAATGACGATGTGACTACTATAAATAATTTGGCATTTAATATCTTTCTGGGTGATAAAAAAACTTATTTTTGTGCCGATAAAATGTGTGACAATGAGTCCGGTAGAGTCGTACACAGTCAGTACCCAAATGAGTTTTTGAATTCTCTCAGTCCTTCTGGTTTACCCCTTTTTAAGTTGGAGTTAAAGGTGGGTTCTCCGATTATGCTTTTGAGAAACATTGCTCCGAAGGATGGTCTTTGCAATGGCACCCGATTGGTGGTTACAAAATGTGGAGAGCATGTAATTGAGGCCCAAATATTAACCGGTGATAATTGTGGAAATTTAGTATTCATTCCCAGAGTCTCACTATCTCCTTCATCTACTGAGATTCGTATAAAAATGACGAGACGCCAATTCCCTATTCGACTGGCATATGCAATGACCATCAACAAATCACAGGGTTAATCTGTAAAGTTTGTGGGAATTGACTTGCGCACACCAGTTTTTAGTCATGGCCAGTTATATGTAGCGTTATCTCGATGCACAAGTGCAAATCGCATTACCCTTCTTTCTGATGATTGTTCGCTTTCGACAATAAATATTGTGTATCCGGAAGTCCTCCTAGAAAGTAATTAGTTTATTTTCCCTATAAACTACACATTTGACCCCTATATATCATCATTTAATAAGTTTTTAATTATTCTTAGGATTTGGAGCCAATGGTAAAGCATAAAGAGCGGATAAATACCCGTAGGTTGCTTACATGGGGTTCCCACAACAAGGTACTTCGTCTTTAAAATGTTTCTTCTTTTCATTCATTTTTACAAATTAGTCTTAAATATTAATATTTCTTATAGGTGGTTGTAAATTGTGCCAATCTTCATATCAAGTACGTCGATATGGATACGTGGACATTTCGTAGAGTTATTATGAGGATGTTTCCTGCGAGTCCATGATTGACTATTAGAGGATAATTTTTTGGGATGTCGATCATTTCGACTTTTTGTAAAGCTTAGGCTTAGAGTTACTATACGCTATTGGATGATTGCTAAGGATTTTTTTGTATAGTCTGCTAAGGCTTTTATTATATAGTCTGCTAAAGCTGTCTTTAGCCTTACATCATCCATAGGTGTATCTGTGTAAGTATCTCAGATCAATAAATAAACTATTTGGGCTTTGGGTTTGAGTTTGTATGCTTTTGGTTTAAGATGATTTGATTTGCTTCCATGTTCGGGTTTTAGAATTATATTGATTTTTTTTTGGCTTTTGCCTTGGTGGTAATTAATGCGTTTGACTTTTTGCAGGTTGGTAATTAATGTATTGGTCCCTTTTGAGAAATACTTTTTTTTTGGATTTGGGAATAAAAGTACTTGGCTACAGGCAAAGCCACAAGTCATTTTTTGGCAAGAAAGAATTGATGTTTTTGTGTACATTGACAATGAGTGATTATAAATTATTTTTATTTTACTGAAACTACCCCAATTCCTTGACAAGTTATAACATAAACTGAAGTGATCAATTGTCATGCACTCCCGATTTTACTGAAACTACCCCAATGCTTTAGTGTTCTTTGTTGTTCCATGTTGCATGACCGTTGGATTTCAAGTAGAGATGATGATGAAGTGATTACAATATTGATTCTCTCCAACCATTAATTTTGTATATGTACACGCTTATACTTGCATTATGTTCATTTGAATCAATTAGTTTGAATCAATTATGTTAGTTTTGCATCATGTTAGTGTATTGGATGAAACATTATGTTAGTGTACTGGATGTAAAACATTATGTTAGAACGATAGAAATTTAAGGCAGTGTTATATTATGCTACCATTGTTCTGCTCATTCTTTTATTTGATCCTATTAAAATGATATTCTTTTTTTGTCCATCTTGAAATTTAAAGCAGGCTATTTTTTGTTTGAATTTAACGTGAAATTTTGGTTGGAAAATGGCTGCGGAGACCATGACCTCAGTGATATCAATGGTCTGTTCTTGCCTCGCATTTTTAACATACTTCTTTGCTTTTTCGTCTTCTACATTAATGGTATGCCTCTTACATATTTGGGCCAATTTAGAAACATAGGTGACCATACGCATGTGCAAAATAATTGAATGAGAGGTTAATATATGCCGAGGGAGCAGAGAATAGTCTTGAATTCACTATTGTGAGACCTTTTAACTGGATTGGTCCACGGATGGATTTCATACTAAGGATTGATGGTCCCAGTGAGGGTATCCCCAGGTTTTTGGCATGTTTTAGTAATAATCTACTACGGGGTGAGCCCCTCAAGCTCATAAACAGTCAGGCCGCTTGCTGGAATGATGATACAACTGATCAAGTGGCGAAGGATATGACGATAGTGACAAGAGAATTACAGACCATAACGTATGATGAAGCTTAAGCATAATCTATAAGCTAATCCATAATTAGGTGCTCTGCTGCTTGGCAGCTGCTTCGGTTATTTTTAAGGGACTCTTAAACATAATTTGTAAGCTAATTTTTTTTTGTCTTTTATCTGAGGCAGATGCAAAATGCAGTTGCTGAGGCAAGGCAATTGATCAATTTTATTTTGAGCGATCATTCGGAGAATTTTTTAAATTCGGTAATCAGATAAAGAAGTTATAATGCTTTAGATTACAGGAAAATAGTGACCATTTCGGAGAAATTGAAGGATCCTACTGAACGGCTGTTTGGAACCTTTGGAAAAAGACTTAAGGACGTGAAATGATGCAAGTTTGCTTGAGTAGGAAACTTATGCATGTTATAAGTTTGCTTGATGATGCCATTTTTATGATATTTTCTACACTTCCCACTTTGTCCCTCAAATTTTTAATTTCCCCCTCTTTTTCTCTCTATAATTTGACCCCTCTTTTACTTTAATTCAAACAAGGGGGTATCTTTGTAAACACACACTCACCATAAACCCTCATACGCACCTCACTCCCTGATCTTTCCATCTTCACCTTCCCTTTCCCCTTACCTCCACCACATACCCTCTCCCCAGCTTTTCCCCTCCCATGGTAAGCTCTCTCTCTCTCTCAAATGAACACACAACCCATTTATTTCTTCACACCTGTAAATATGCACACGCCATGGCTATTTTTTGGATCTAACATATTATCTTATTTTTTTTCTTTTAGGTACTTTGGAGTACTAATAGAGATTCAATCCACACACACACAGGCGCGATTCAACCCCCCCACACACAGACGCGCACACACACTATTTTGGTGTTGCATTTTTACACTTTATTCAAACTTTCAATCCGTATTTTTTATGGGTTTTTTTCTATGTTGGTTGCTTTCTGAGATTTTTGAGTTTTTTTTATTTCAGTAGATATTTGGGGGTTTCAAGTTGATGTTGGAAACGAGGTAATCTCTCTCTCTTATATACACAAACACACTATTTTAATTCAGTTTTGAAGATTTTGTGGTTTTTGTTTTATAGATTTTTTGGATGTTGAAGAAATGAAATGCAGGTTTTAGGTATTCTTTTTGTACACTACTTTTGTTAATAGTTTTAAGTTGTTACTTATGTTGGAATAGTAATATTTTTTTAATTTTTATTCTTTCTTTTCCTATATTAAAAAAATGCCTTTATGGAGCTTTATTGAACTAATAGTGACAAAACTTCAATAAAGGTCATTATGTCGGTGTAGTTTCGACGGTCCTTAAATCGTGGTCACACGTACACACACGCACACATAATGTTTTGGTGTTGTATTTGTACACTTTAGATCAAACTTAGAGCCTGTGTTTTTTATGGATTTTTCTATGTTGGTTGATTTCTGAGATTTTTGAGGTTTTTTTATTGCCGTAGACATTTGGGGGTTTTATGTCCTGCTGGAAAAGAGGTATTATCTCTCTATTATACACGCACACACACACACACACATACACACACACACTAATTCTAATATGATCATGTGCTAGATATTTTTAATTCGGTTTTGAATATTATCTGACTTTTTTTTCTGATCTTTTTGGATGTTGAAGAAATGAAGTGCATGTTTTAGGTATTCTTTTTGTACACTACTTTTGGTAACAATTTTAAATTGATACTTAGGTTGGTATATTGGCATTTTTTTTAATTTTAATGTTTTTTTTCGTACATTAAAAAAAGGTCTTTATGGAGCTTTATTGAACTAAAAGTGACAAAACTTCACTCAAAGCTGGACTCGGTGTTGTTTCCATTCCCTCTCGCTGATCTCTCATAGTATGTTAGTGATCACTCATATGTTTGGATTTATTATCCTTGAAGCCACAATTTCTTTTCTCATATATGGTTTGGTTTAAATGTTGATCACACAGAGTTTATGTCCTTATATGTAATTTTTTGTTACAGTGATTCTGCCTATGATAGTGTACGATAGTGTTTGAATTCAGATGGATAATCTTTGAATTCAGATGGATAAATGGGGTCGTATGGTGTAGTGTGCTAATCTTTGAATTCATATAGATAAGCGGCGTCGTGTAGTGTAGTGTAGAATTTCAGGAACTAGGATGTCGAAATGACATTTCAACGGGTAGTATATTATTGATTCATTCTTTCTATTTAAATTTGATACCCTTAAGATCTCTTCCCTTTTGAAACAACACGAATGCAAGGCCTATTGACTTATATATGAGGCATTTGAACTAGGAAGTCAAGTTTTGTTTTTTCTTCCAGCTTTATTTTATTTGGGTACTTATTTTTCATATTTCACTGTTGTAATGTGAAATAAAATTTGAAATCTCACCCATCCGTGTTTATGCTTTAAAATATCAAGACTGATATTTTATATATCGAATTGCAAGAAACAAATTTTATATATATAATTGTTTTATGACATTTAGTTTTTAATAGTAATGAACATAAAAATGAATTGACCATTTTACTTTCCAATGTTGCCATTTCTCATGTGTTTGTTATAAATTAAGGTCTCAAATTGACTTTGAGACTGACTGATGGACAAATATGCAACTCTTTCTTATGATTATGTGCTATCTTAAGGGAACTCTTGATTTTAGTTTATCATGTTCGTACCTTCTTTGATGCTGAGTTGGCTTGATGTTCCGGCACCATACGCTTATTTTGGGATTATGTGTATCTTCGGCCCTAATTTGATCTGTGGAGTGCCCATAAACAACCCATGACCTCTCGATTGAGTGCCGAGTCATAGTATCGCGCTTTTTCTGAGCTTTTTGCCTAGATTATGCTGATTATGCATTTGGTGAGGTCCATCTCCTGGTTTCTTAGCCTATCATACTTAACTGTGATTGTCTCAGGATGACCTATATGGCCTCCAACCCAGTCTTATATGCTCAGACCACGCAACATTGTGCTCGACTATCATTTCATTCGCAAGAAGTTTTTCTTGGGATGCCATCATGTTTTGTTTGTTATTTCTGCATACAAGATAGTTTATTTTGTGACTACAATCTTCACAAGCAACATTTCAGCTTCTTTATTCCTAAATTATCCATTCGAGATTCTTGAGTTTATAGGGGAGTTTTTAGTAACCTAATAGCACACTAGAAGTTTTGTACAAATTTCATTGCTTGATTAGAGGCTACTTTAAAAGCTCAATTATTGGAGTAAATTCTGATAATTCTTTATTTATGCCTCTGTGTAAACCTATATAATCCCCCTTTAAGAGACAAGTGGCTATACAAAGTTCTTTTTCTTACACACTTAGGTTTAAGGTAGAAAAAAGAAACAAAAAGAAAAAACGCATCAATCTTGCAATCCTCATTAGTTAAGCATCAGTTTAGCCTATTTACAAAAAATTACTCTCATTTATTTTGTTTGATATTTAAACTTCAATATGTCTGTTTATGGTTGCATTAGTAGCAATAGTGTTGCATTAGCAACAATAATAATGATTTTAGCACAAGAATCATGCTTAAGCCAATTGACGATCCTTATGTTGATTTGGTTGCAACTGTTTCAGGTCAACTTGACCAATAGCCCGAGGAGAAAGTTATGGGAAATGCCATATTTCTCTGGCAAAGTGATGTCGATACTACCCCAAATATGGATTTGGTGCATTTGGCCTTTTTCCAGTGCTTTTAAAGAAGATAATATTTTCTCAAGATTATGGTGCAATGGGTTTCAGATGTGGCTCAGCAAATCTGTCAGTTGGATCCAACCATTACA
This sequence comes from Sambucus nigra, assembly GCA_949130495.1. NCBI lineage: Eukaryota > Viridiplantae > Streptophyta > Magnoliopsida > Dipsacales > Adoxaceae > Sambucus > Sambucus nigra. Next base: position 576,087,012 of record OX422209.1, read on the forward strand.
AAAGGCATAAGTGTGGATCCAATTGCTGGGGAAATAGAGCACATTGAATTGGCACATCCAACTGCTGGGGAACAGTACTCGGTTGGATCCAACTGAAGATCTGTACCCGGTACACTTAACGAAAGGCATGAATGGGAAGTGTGGATCCAACTGTCAGTTGGTAAGTACAGAGAAATAGAGCACATTGAATTGTGAGTCAAAATTCCTAGAGGTGCATGGTTGCTAAGCAAGATGGGAAGATTAACTGTTAGGGTCCAATATGAGCCACTAATTGGATGGAAGGATGGATCGATATATAAAAATTCAGAGAATTGGAGTTGTGCCACTGCCTATGGAGTAGGATCAGGTAGTCCTTTGAACCCATCCTTAAATTTTGGTCTTGAACTTTCTAAAAATATACATTAGATCAGGTTTGCTTAATGTATATGCTTTAGGATTGTTTTGTGAATAGTTAAGGCCTTAAATATTTGTACGTACAGAAGAGTGAAGTTAAAAAGAAGAACTGCAACGTCTATTGGATCAGATTCTGAGCTGCTACGTCATTCCTATGCTCCACTACAATTCTTGAAGGTTTACTTCTCAAAGCTCTGTTGATGATGCATTCTATGATTACAATTCAAGTTCCCCGATCAAATTGGCAGCGAAATACTAATTCGAATATTAGTATTTTTGACAGGTTCCTGTAAATAATTTTAGTTTGTGTAATTAAAATTTTCGTTGTTAATATACTTTATCCTCTGTGCATTTTAGTTTTGAACTTTTTTGTATTCTAGGGATGTGATGGAAATTAAAGAATCAGAACAGAGAGCTCACTCCCAAGCGGTACTTTTCGCTGGTGGTGTTTTCCACGGTTGAATACAAAATCAAATGGTTACTATATGCGGTTTCATCTTTTTTATTCAACTGGTTTCAATTTTCTGATTTGGTATTATGATTTTGAATAACTGATTCAACTGTGATTTGTTTTCAAACGCTTGGTACACAAGCAGTTGCTAAATGTGATTTTTCCAAAACAGTTGGTATGTATGTATGTATGTATGTATGTATGTATGTATGTATGTATGTATGTATGTGTCAATTTGTACTATTTATTGATGATATATTTGTTTTGGTTTTTATACTAGAACTTTGGTTCCAAGTTAAATTGTGTGGAGAACAAGCAGACCCATTTTAAATTACTGAATTCCTTCGAGTAAGCCTTTATGTCTCTTTCACTTTCACTTTGACCCTGCACTTCTTATATGAAGATATTTTGGTCTTTTTAAAATACCATGCTAACACGATGTGCAAAGTGAAACTGATCTAAACTATAGGTATTACAAAGAGGCGATCCACATACCCAAAATAGCACAGGGGTGGATTTAGTTTACCCTGTTTTTAATCTACAGGGGTATTTTTATAGGATGAAGTGTATAAGTATTTTTCTTCGTTGGTTCAAGATTGTTAAATAGTCTGAGAGATTAAAACTGTATTTTTTTCAACTTTTAGGTTTGAGAAAGAGTGTTGAAACTTTTCACCAGTTTTTCTTTACATGATTATATAGATGGATATATTTTGGAAAGATCATTCATTCTTACTTGATATAAGAAAAAATAATCCTTATTCTTATTGTGTATAACAAGCAGGCCCATTTCTCAATCTGTGTTTGTGTTACATTAATAGTAATTCACTTGCACTTCGACCATGCACTGTAAATGTGTACAAAAACCCCAACTCTCACAAAAATTGGTAAGCCATTATCATAGAAAATGCTTCACAATGCGCGAGACATTGGAGATGCAATATTTTATATGCTCTAAATACATAATGAGTCCATGAGAATAGCTGGAACCATATGGTAATTACTTAAGTTTGGGCCAAAGGCATATGGTAATCATTTAACACATGTGAATGTTTTTCATGATAAAAATAATTGAATTTAGTGGTGAGGAAGAAGCTTTGATAACATCTCCATAGCTATTTATGTCTCTACAATTTGATTTTAGTATAAATAAGAATCATTGGAGCTCATTGGTTTATTACTTCATTTCCCCCTACAGCCTTCTTTTCCTTTTTGTTCTATCTTTTGAACTTTGATTTGTAATGTTGCATAAGTTTTAAATTTTTGTTTTAATACATGCCTTTTAAAACTTTGGTAACAGTTGGTGATTCTTTTGAGCACGTTTTACTGTACAATCTTAAAGAGAGGATTCTTGACGAAGAGTACGTGCTGAATCTCGAGGAAACAGAGATGGTAAAACTCGAGGATCATGTCACCGTCCTGACCAATTCACGGATTAGGTATCACGTGATGCAGGCTGCTAAGAATCTGGTCAATGAGTATGATCCTGAGGTTATTGATATAAGGTCGTTGAAATCAATTAATTTCATACAATCCAGAATTCTATGAAGAAGATGCACCGTGTACGGAGTGTATGAGGACTGGTGGGATCGGTGAAAGTCTAAAAATAGCCATCAATGATAATTTCCATGATTACTTAGATGCTCCAGTTATCTATTTATTATCGCGGGATGTGCCAACTCCGTATGCTGGGACATTGGAGGAATATACCATAGTTCAGCCTGCCCAGCTTGTGACTGATGTGGAGAAGCTTTACATGTAGAAGCACTGCTAAATTGTTATTCTGGTACTCAGCTTCCTTCTTATATGCACAATTGTTGTAGTTTTATATCTTCGTTTTATTTCATTTCAAAGAATTAGAAATTGTTCATGGGATGGAAGGATTTTACAATGTTTTTTTTCTTCACTTGAGTGATGGATGGGCTTTAGATTATGAACTAATCAATAATTGAGATGTTTGAGGAATTATGAAATCATGATTCCCTCCAAAACAAAATGAAAAAAAATCTAATACGTCATGTTCAAGCACTGAATGGTGGGCAAAGAAAGCGGAGGTTTACCGTCTGACATCAAGTCCCTCCGGTGGTGAAATTTCATCTGCTTAAATTCCAGTATTAAAACAAAAAATTGATTTGCATATGTTTAAAGAAAACAAACGTGTTAAAATTGAAGTCTGACAAACTAAGGGTGCCCTTTATTGTTTGAATTCTTTCTGTTAGGAAAATAATGGAAGAAAACTGTCTTTGATGACATGATGAGTAATCACTAGGGTTATATGATCTATTGCTTTAAATTTTTGTTCGATTCAATTTATTCTTCGATTTAGTGGACTTACACTCTCGTTTATGACATGAATAGTTTTTTGGTTGCACTCTTAAACGATCTTTACTATAACTTTGTATTAAAGGACTAAAAATAAGCTCAGGTTCAACGCTTAACATTGTTTAATTTCACTTTATATTTATATTTGCTGATTTTGTTCTTATCTCGAGGTTTTATATGTAAACTAAGATTTTGTCTACATATCTTATATTTTACTTTTATTTACACTTTCATAGCACTGTGGTTGTCATTTATATATAATCTGATTTAAACTTTTCTCATGTTTCAGGAGAAATGGAGATATATTTTTTGTATACGCATTTTGTGATGATGAATGATACAGACGTGATGTGGGCGATACAAGCGGCATGGTGTAATTGTGGTCTCTCTCGGAAACATGCGTTGGTGGTGCTGAAATTGTTTATCATCTTAACGTACTTTGGAAATTTGCGCTGTGTTAATTTCTTTTAAATTAACACTTTGTTAATTTTAGGCGCAATGTGAATTCGATTGGTGAATATTGTATATTTCATGTTATATGTGAGTATATTTCATAAATTTAGACTATTTGAATGTTGTTAGACTATTTGTCATATGTTAAGCAGAGTGGATATTCCTATAAATAAAGGAGATTATGATCATTTTTTTAAATTACGTTTTGTTTTGTCGGGGAATGAAATCTTTTCCTTTTTGCAATTACGTACTTTGAAAATTTTCACCGATTTACGATTAGCAGCGTGCCTTCAGGCACGGGCATACCCTAGTATATATATATATATATATATATATATATATATATATGTCATTATGTGTGTATATATGGCCTGAATATTTATACTGTCTGTGATGGTTTGTATATATCATGTAATCATATGTGGGTATATATATATATAGTGTGAATGATATATATACTTATTGTGTGAGCATACCTGGCACATGCTATCATGGGATGTTGCGCGATGAGGATGCGGCCCTGGCTTGAGGAGCAGGGTGCGGATAGTCCCCAGGTCATAGTCGTCCATTATTATTTGTGTGATTTTATTTGGGGGTGAGAAGACTTGGGTATGAGTCGTTCACATTTTCCGGTTAGGAGCTATGACCGCTTCCCATACGTTAGGATTGATTTTGTCACCATGGTGGTGTGATAATAGTCCGATAGGTGGTGACCTGGGGAGAAAGTGAGTAATTCCTTGAAGATGATAGCATGGTGCAGTATTTTTGTATCCTATAACCGTTTATGTTATGTGTATTGCAAAGTGTACATTATGTGTGTTATGTATATGTGGTTATAGGAATGAATGATTGCTTATATATATATATATATATATATATATATATATATATATATATATATATATATATATATAGGCGAAGGTGATATGAATTTTCTAGTATGTACATCTTGGGTGATTTCGGTGTACTAGTTTATTAGGGTTGAAGGATCGTACTTTGAGACAATTGCGGTTATATCGACCCCAGGGATTTAAATAGAGATTCAATTGTGTATTTAGAGATGGTATTCAATAATTACGTAGTTTCAGTAGTAGGTTTTGTGTGCATGACATAATGGATCCCTATGATCAACATTGTCAAGGAGTAGTGTATCGAGAGTTTCCTTTTTTGGATTTCGCTTTGCGAGACACCCCATCCACGAAATGTAGTGCAATGTTGGGAGTGGAGAGAAGTTTGTCCTTAGGAATCAGATGTATGTTATTTGGAGAATAAATTCTTTGTACTAAAACTTATGATAATGTGTGTCGAGGTTAAAACTAATAATTTATTTAAGAAAATAACTAGAACCAATAAAGCCTGTTAAGGAATATTTATATAAGTGTGTATATATTTATGTGTGATTAGAATAAGAAGGATTATTCTGTTAGGTCAGAATGGTAGGTCGTGTGGGTATAGGACATGCATACAGTTAAGTAGGTTGTCCTTAAATGTGTCGGGTAGCTTAAATAAGGTTCTAGGACACAATTAGGTGCGCGCTGTTAGATGAGAGGTGAGTTTGGGGTTTCACGAGAGTGCGACTCCACTTTAACTATGAAATATTGCATTTATAATCATTATGCACTTGATAAACATTTTTTTACACCTCGGGCTCTGACCCGTTTGTATTCCTATTTTGTTATATATATGTATGTATATTGTACTACAGGTGTCCCACCGCAAGGATATCGTGAGTGATATTCTATCCACTGTCTTGGGAGCCGTAGCAAATGCGGACTATTGCGGGATTCAAATTGTTGTCGATTTCTATTCCTTTGTAAATATAGATAGGATTCATTTTGTACGGGTTTGAACCCAAGGGTTATTTAGAGGTGCTTATATTTCTTCTTATGGTTTTTGTACTGTGTGTGACCCGACAGCTTATTCGGGTATATTTGCTTTTGTGTACTCATTTTATTTTAAGGTTAGCACCTTCTTTTGTCATGGTACTTGTGTGTATTCGACCCTTTCTAGAAATTTTATATTGTTGGTTTGATTCCCATTGTATGTTTTATTTAATTTTTGGCATCCGCTTTTATAAGTTTCGGGTAGTTGGCCTTATCTATTTTAGTATAGTCTGTTGATGTTGAGAATGTGTCATCCGAGATTCCTGATTTAATGTAGTATAGGGCTGGCCACCCGTTATTATTTTATGCGGGGTGTCACAGATGGTATCAGAGCATCAGGTTCTAGTGTCTTTAGGATATGTACATGTTTTATGCTTTCTTTCGCAAGCCTTCTTGATGTAGAGCCCTACTATTAGGATTGTTGGGTTCACTACATTTATTTTCTTCTGCGAGGTGTATTCACTTGAACGAAGTTTTGACACAGTTTCTCTCATCTCAAACGTCACCAAGATTTAGTCGTCCATGTAGGGAAAGTATTGGGGCTGATAGTGTGGAACCCCACATGCCCATAGGGACTCGGACCAAAACCGAAGTTGCTAATAGTGTAGCACGTACGGTGGATGCTGCCATTGTTGTGATGGCACACCATCCTGCAGTTCCAATAAGCTCAAGACCACCCAGGACCATCTGCGTGGGAAAGAGTACTAAAAGCCTTTAGGAAAGGACATCCTTCAAGCTCTTCGGAGGGAGATGATGCAATTATTACAAGTCAGTAGAAGAAGAGAATAGTGAACCCCTTGAGAGGTTTAGATTGATGAATTCGCCAGCCTTTATTAGGGAACCTGGTGTTGGTGACTTTTATCGATGTGAGGTGTGTGGCGTTGTCCCATTGTATGGAGTATCGCGTTCTTGGAAGAGGGAGTAAGAAATTTGGAGACTCAGGTTCATTGAGTAGGAATGAAGGAGTTGTCGGGGGTCGCAATAGTTCCTTGTCCTTCAGGATGGTTAGGAAGGATTTGAGGGAGGATAATTCTTTGAAGAGAATTTGGCCTTAGGGAAAAGGGCTTATCCCGAAAGGAGTAGAGGGACCCAGGGATGAAGTGAAACAATTGGATTATGGAAGTATAAGGTAGACTACCTAGACTACCTTTCTTTGGGTTAGGTCATATTGGGAGCGTCGCATGTAAGGTAAAACGAGTGGTTAACCGCTATAATCATAATGTGTTCAGAATTTCCTTGGAGGAAGGAGTGAGTAAGTACGGCCTTTGTATGACATCTTTTGGGATAATAGACTGTCTCGTGATGACCTAGTAGAGAGTTGTGATATTGATTTTCGAAAGTGCGCACTGTTATGGTTTGTTGAGTAGTGGTTATAAGGTTATTGTTTTATAGTTAGGCTAGGGAAGGTAATTGTGGTGTTCCATTGAGGGAAGGACTTATCTTGTGGAAATGCTTTGATGTGATGCGAAGGATTTATATCACTGGGGAAGTTCAGAGTTTAGCACATCATTGTTGATCGGGGAATTTAGCTCATAGATGTATAAGTTATGAGAACTAGGTATTGATGAGAGTATTGTGTTAGTTGAGGCCTTGTGTCTTGAACATAAGGTGTTGATTGGCGTGTTGAAAGACATGGAATTATTTTTATATTATATTGTTATATAGGACTTCGGGCGATATCTATAATTCAAAAATATTTTATAAAACCTTAATCCAGGTTCAACTGATCCGTATCCCTGACATAGCTACACAGATGTGTATTGGGAGGGTTCCTTGTTTTGATTTCGCTTGCGAGACCTCCCTCACATGAAAGTCGCAAATGTCAGGAATTGAGAAGAGTTCAACCATTGAGAGTTATATTATGATTTGAGGCTAGTGGAGCCGGGTTATGTTTTTACGAGTTGAGCTCGGGAACAGGGTGTATGGACGCCCTGAGTAGATATTTTGATTTTAGAGTTCATATGGTTCGATGTGAGAAGTGGGAGAGATAGGTATAGTGATCTTGAGGGTAGATATAAGAACTAGGTGAGGTTCAAAGTCCTAGGCATAACCTAAATTTCGAGCATGAAATTTTTGTAAGGGGGAAGTGTGTAACACCCCATGATTTTGGGACTGAGAAATTAAATTTTTGGGAGAAATAAAATATATTTAAATTGAAGAATTTTAAATTTGGAAATTGAGGTCCAAAAATTTGAGGACGTTATAAAGTATTCCGGATGATGATTATGAGTGTGCCATTGATTCTGGATGGGTCGGAATAGTCAAAATGACTATCCTTGAGATTTATTTCGATTCTGGAATATTTTTTAAGTAAGTTTGACTCGAATTGGAGTAAACGAGTCATTTAAAGTGTGTTGTCATTCAAAACTAGGGTTTATGTTTTAAAGGCTTAACAGGCTTATGAAATCAGCTTATCTCATTTGTGAGAAAGAGAGAAAAAGAAAGAAAAAGGGAAAGAAGAAGAAAGGAAGAGAGAGAGGGGAAAGCTTGGAGAATTCCGGCCCATACGCGATCTCGAGGGCGATTCAACCTCTACAACTTCGAGGAAAGTGTTTAATCTTGCTAAATAATTCATTTGTGTATTTTATTTCATAATTTGTGGACAAAGAATTGGATTTTGGGTATATATATCAAAACCTAGATTTTGGGTATTTAAATCTTGCATTTGATGTTCATACTTGGGTTTAAGGGTGTATAACTTGAAAGGATTTGATATAAGATGATTTTTAGGTTAGAAAACATGTTGGGGTTGAAGATTGAGGGTTGGAAGAGGATTAAATTATTTTTTGGAAAATTTAGGTTTTTGAGAGAATAGAACCATTTCGCAGCCTGCTGAACAGGCCGAATCGATTGGGTCCCCTTCCGAATCGATTCGGATTATTGTAGACTCCCAGGTCTATGTGATCGAATCGATTCGGACCCAAGGTGAATCGATTCGGCATGGGACAGTCTCTCGGGTCCTTTGGACTGAATCGATTCGCATATGGGGCGAATCGATTCGCCCTTGAGACCGAATGGATTCGAACCAGGCCGAATCAATTCGGAAATAGGGTTGTATTGGTAGGGTTTTTCTAGAGCGAGTTTTGATTCACTTCGACCGGGTTTATCTATTTGGTACATTAGTATATGATGTGAGAGATGCGTTTTGGAGATTTATTGGGAGTTTCTCACAAGATGTGATCGTGGGGATGAATCGAGCTACTTTAGGAATTTATGCTCATATGCATTGGAGTTGAGGTATCGAGGTAGTGGGAAACCTCATTAGGTATGGGAGTTCTACTTAAAGGTCAAAAGTGATCTTAGATATGATTTAAGGTTGAGTACTCTTGTAGAGAGTTGTGAGGACATGGCGTGAAAAATTGTAAGCCGAATTTTGTGTCGAAACCTTATAGCAATAGGATTCTATTTAAGATATGATTGGGGACCAATGAGAGAGAGAGGTCGTGTATCCTTAGTGATGATAAAATCAAGGAATAAATCATAAATGCGTTAATGTTAAGGGTTCATAGGAGCAACTGAACCTTAGGTTGAATCAAGAATGAGTGGATTTTACGATCGACTAAAATATGATTGTGTTAAATTGTAGTCGGAGTAGTCACTACCTATCTATGTGTGGTTAATGATGGGTATTTCACTACGTGATGGAATCATAAAATGAATTTAAGATTAAGTTTGAGGCTTGCAGACTATTAGTTAAGTGTATACCTATAGTCGAGATTATTATTAGATATATTGATGTGCATTCGGATATAGATGGGAAGTATAGTGATTGTTACATACGTTAAACGGTGGGTTAGTAACCATAATGTTGGATATATTGGAAGATTATTCATATCATAGGGACAATGGATGAATATTCTTCCAGTGAGAGATCGTATTTATATAACGAATTAAGTTAATACGCTCAGGAGGATGGCTAGTATAATGAGGATTATGTATGCTTATAGCCAAGTTTATAAATCTCATACATACAGACGAGAGATAGTATGAATAGATATGTGTATATATATATATATATATATATATATATATATATATATATATATATATATATATGTCATTATGTGTGTATATATGGCGTGAATATTTATACTATGTGTGATGGTTTGTATATATGATGTAATCATATGTGGGTATATATATATATAGTGTGAATGATATATATACTTATTGTGTAATCATACCCGACACATGCTATCATGGGAGGTTGGGCGATGACGGTGAGGCCCTAGCTTGAGGAGCAGGGTGCGTATAGTCCCCAGGTCATAGTCGTCCATTATTATTAGTGTGATTTTATTTGGGGGTGAGAAGTCTTGGGTATGAGTCTGTAACACCCCGCCCACCCGGGGAGAGCGAACGGAGCATTAATGCGATAAAATAAATCCAAATTCACAAGTGACAAGGTATAGAGCATCTAAGTCCCACAACAACAAAAGAGAAACTACAAATCTCAATCTATTAAAATTAAATACCAAATCTCTCGAATTACATACAACAACTAACTCGAAAATAAAATACAAATCTCCAAAGCTCTATACATCAAAATAATACAAATCTTTCCCAAACAATCCTCGCTAAAATCAATCTCCATAGCGCCCCAAAAGCCGCACTAACCTGCCACTAAAAGAAAATATGGGGAAGTACACAATACGACAGGAATATGCTCAACAATAATGTTAGCGAAGAACAAAGCACAACAATACGAATACAAATATTCAAAATGAAATGCAAATCTCAATAGCATTTATCATTAAATCTTTCAACAACACATCAATGGGTAACCGGGCCTCACCACATCCGTATATGCTTTATCAAGCCATATCCCGGGAAACAGGAATTTTGGCGGGTGCCCAACATCCGTGCCATATTAAAATCTCATGACAACGTGCTCAACAACAATATAGTGATACCACATGAATCAAAATAATTTCAACAATTATTTTCCAGATTTCAATGAATTTAACAATTCAAATATGAGTTCAATTAATAAGAAATCAAGGAGAATGACACTCGCGAGATTTAAGGAGCATATTGTGTAAAACCTCATACCTCAAACCATGATGAGAAACCAATGATCACATCCTCAAGATCAACACAAAAGATCTATAAAAGCTCCTCCAAGAACCTCCAACAAAATAGCCCCAAGAACACCTCTAATCTAAGGTTGGAACTCACAAATCTCAAGGGCCAATGTGTATATAAAAAGAAGAGGAATATAAAATATATTTGCTTCCAAAATTTGTGCCAAAAGTATGTTAAAAGGCTAGCCCACGACTTCCTTTTATAATGCAAAGAAATGAAGAGTTGGAATCCAAAAGACTCCTTTAAATAAGGCAAAGAAATGAAGAGTTGGAAGTCAAAACAACTCTTGAAAATTACTTGTTGTGCGCCGACATAGAATTCCAAAAGTTAAAAACATTTAAAAATCATTTTAAAATCCGTTTTAACTCCGATTTCGAAACCGTTTGAAATTCTCGCCTTTAAAAATAATAACCAACATATTTGAGAAATAAAAATAATTTTATCAAAAATAATAACCAACATACTTCTAGTGTCCTTTAGGTTCTGTACGGCTTACTATGTTTTCAGCTTAGCGTTCTTTGATGTAGAGCCTTATGTTTAGGATTGTTGATCTCTTTGGTAAGATTCCATATATATCAGTGAATCTTATTTATGTTCGGGAGTGATCGAACAAAGAAGTATGGCAGATGAGGGCCATTGGACGGATAGCGAAGATCATACTTAGGAGGTTATGAAGTATGTTCGAGTATGACGATCGTAGTCGAGGTCACCCCTATTATGGAAAAATTGAGGAGAGTCATTAGTAGAAGTTCTTGAAATGCGGGAATTATGTGTGTTACCTAGCGAAGGCAATATATTCAAAGGCTTGGGCATATAGTGGAGTGTGGTTAACTAGAACTGAAAATTTGGGGTAAAATTTTTTCTTGACTTATCGGAGCAAAGTTTTATTAGTGGAGTCAACAACCACCACCCGCGAATGAGGGTATGTTTTCTATCTAAGGAATTATGAGGCGTACATTGATTTTTGTAGCAATTAATATTGTGTGGGCAAAAAGTATTGCTAAACTTAGCCTATAGCATTGTTATTTATGTAAACTCACCAAGGGTTGTGGGACACCTATGTTTTACATGTTATCACGTGGGTTTGATTTTTATCATGGGATTACTTCCTTTGGTCATGTCCGAGCATGATGTGATTATCGGCGTACATTGACTTGTGGTATATGAGAGCGTATGTACTACTAATATTCTGCATCTTGTCTTCTATAAGAGAGTAGATGCGTAGATCTATAAACCACATTTTTTTTAACCGATAAACCTGATATGTTTTTTTTTATAAATAAATTTTTATATAATTGACTAAGGACCTTAGGAGTTTCGATGACCGACTACTTTAGGAAGTAGTGTATCGGGGTGGTTCCTTGTTTGGATTTCGCTTGCGAGACACCCCACGCATGAAACTAATAACCGTTGGGAGTCGAAATAAGTTAGGCCCTTAGGATATGAGTTTATAACCTTTGCAATAAATATTATAATGAAAGTGGTACGATAGGGTGTATGGGCGCCCTAGATGGTTGAATGGTAGTAGTTATCATAATTGTGAAAGAGTAAGTAGTTGGGACTTCAGGATTTATTTGTTTTATATGTGAGGCTCATTTATTTTTCCAAACGTTTGTCACGAGGACGGTATAGGGAAGATTGGGTAAAGTTTATATTCTATTCAGTTGAAACTATATGGTGAGGCTTGGCGTATAACATCGATTGGGATTTTCGTTAATGTATTGTATGGGCGGTACGTCTTAGATTTCTTGCGATGTGAGATTTATACTCGGAGTTGACCTTACCGGTATGATTTATATTCCCGAATTTCGGGATGAAATTCTGTTATAAGGGGGGAAGTATGTAATACCCCGTAATTTTTATGACTTTTAAAATGGGTTATATTTTAAATTAATGTATTAATTGAATTTTATTATTAATTAATTCATTTGGGTTTTATCCGAATTGAGGATATTAAAATGGATGATTCTGAATATTACTTAAAGATATTTAGGTAATATATGAATGTGATGTCATTGATATGACGGTGTGATATAAAATCGGTAATTTGAATTTTTAGTCAGACGCGGTATGGGACGTGTCGGGACTAATTTATTAAATTAAAAAGGAAATTTATTTTCTATCGACCTTATAGTCATTTCGACTGCGTCGTTGCGTCCGTAAGAGTTGAAATAGTCAAAAAATTCTATTTGGATGTTGGATTTGGGTCTCGGGTCATTTGGAAATGAAAAGACAACCCAAAAGGGCATTTATATTATTTTTACAAGGGGGATGAATAGTGATTTCGGGTTTTGTCTTATTATAAGTATTTGGAGATTAGTTGAATGTGGGTTCATTCATCTCTTCCACACAAAATTGAAAGGTCATCTTCTTAGAGAGAGTGAAATGTTGCTTGGGAAGAGAAAAGCATGCTTGGAAAGGAGGAGAACTAAAGACCAAAGGTCACCACCACCAACCACCACCGAAAGTGGCCGGAAAAAGGGAGAACCACCTATGTTATTCAACCCCAGAGGATCAGATCTTCATTAAAGGCAAGTGTTTGATATTTGCAACTTAAGTTCGTATATTGTCCATGTTAGAATAATTATGAAAAGAGATGATTTTTCATGTTTGGAAGATAAAAATGGAGTAGTAATGGATTTCTGAAAGTATGAAATATATATGAATTAAACTCATGTTGTAGGTAGTTAGTAATCCAAGAAATATTCATCAATCTGTGGAAGAAATTTTGAAAATCATTTTGTGTTCTTGAAGATAATATGTTGATAATTTTCTGGAAAAAGAGGCAAAAACGAGTGGAATGAGAAGAGCCAATTTGGAATGTTTAGATCTTCTTTTTGAGTGCATTTGGATGAGATTTAAGAAAAACTCAAAACACATACCTGACTCAATTTTTCGTGTAGAATCCAAATCTGAAGTCAGATTGATGATTTGAATAATTTTTGGATCTGATTTTTCTGAGTATTTAAAATATGAGAATTCATGATGTTGTTTCTTTTTAATGTTGGTTCTTATCCCAAAACTTTTGTGGATCTTTGGTGATTATTAATTGGATATTATGGGACTTAGAAAATATCAGTAGACCCTTGATAAGATTTGAATTAATTTGATTGGGATTTAAATTGATTAGAATGATGATAATTAAATTAAAGAAATTTCGGTTGCTAGATTCATTTGTTGAATTATAATTGGTTTGCTTGAGGATTAAGGATAGGTCCAATAGTGGTGATTGAATATAACACCTGGGTAGCCTTGGGGTTACCACTTGAATATGAAGGACGGAGTTTAATACAAGTACTTAGTAGTATGGCTCCTGGATAGAGATGGGAGTTTAGAACACATTTGGTTGAAATAAGGTATGAGGTTATCCCGATCGCATAGTTGAAGTTGTCGGACCTCCTCGATCGACAAAGTTAAGTAGTAGTGTATTAGAGGGGTTCCTTGTTTGGATTTCGCTTTGCGAGACGCTCCGCGCATGAACCTTAACGACGTCAGGAGTGGAGAGATGTTATAGGATGCGAGGATAATTAAATTATGAAGTAAAGATATGATATTTTAATACGTGGAATTTAAAAGAGATATAATGCTACGTATGAGAATTATCTTGGGGTAGTGATATTACCTTATTGATATTATATTATAGGTATGATAATGCCTATTTGATTGATTGATGATTTATGTGTATGACATATCTAGCTTACTTGCTATCGGTGGGAGGTTTGCGCGTGAGGGTAGTCATATCCTGATGAATCCATGGGATCTTTGATTTGTCGCTCGAGAACATAGGTCTATGAGAGACTTATCGGGGAGTTGATAAGTCCGCTGACTATGGGTACGTAGGTATGTGCGTGACCCATGGGTATGAGAACTGTGTTCGCCTCCAATGATTGTGTTATTGTTTGTGGTTCGAGGTATCCATACCGAACCTTTTGTCCACTATTCGGCGACCAGCGATATTGGGACATGATAGCAGAGTAATGCATTGCACCGCAGCTGTGACTCGGGGTGCCGTATTATATATGAATATATATATAATGGATTAAAGGAATGAATGGATATATATTGTAGTTAAATCTATCTATGGTGATAATTGTAGATACGGTGTAATTGAGAAAAGAATTGAAGTAAGTTAATGAATGTTTATTCTTAAACAATTGAAAAGCTTGATTCATGTTAATGAGAAACAATTCATAAATGAGAAATGTATAAGATGAATAATAATGTAACGTATGGTATGGGACATACGGGGATTATGATATGGGAATGGAATTATAATATGGAGACTAGAAAAGAGGAGCCATTAACTAGGAGGTTAATAGGAAACGATAAGTGTGCACTCTAGTTGAGAGGTGAGAATGGCAAGTGAGAGTTGGGTCTAACATGTACATAATAAATGATTTATTGCACTTGTTAAATACTTGCTATTTTAAAAATCATTTACACATTCGGGCTCTGACCCGTTTCCTTGCATATTTTCTTTTCTATTGTATCTTCTATATCAGGTGTCTAGCAGCAGGGACGCCATCCTTAGTTGATATTGACGAGCTATGGATTTATGGAGTTTTGCTTAGACGCTTATCTTCATTTGATTCACAGTATTCTTAGTCTGGGCATGTCGCCCAAAGGATTCAGTTATCTTTTCCTATCGGGGTCAAATACTATTGTATTCGTGTCTTTTAATACATTTAACATTGTTGGGATTACTGTAATGGATTTATACTATTTGGGAATGTTTATTCCAATTGCATTTAAATTCTTTTGTGTTATCTACTTGGTTATCAGTGTTGTAGAATAAAATGTGTTGTGTTATTCTTAAACTGGAAATGGATTTTGTGGAATTAAAATTTGGAAAGTTTTTAACACCAGCTTAATTGAGTATTGGGTGAGTTGTAAACGTTTTCGACAGTGATGCTAAGAATGAGCCAACAGTATATTCTGTTCTAATTTGGTATGGGACTGGCCACCCGATATTTAATTAGGCGGGGTGTTACAGAGTCGTTCTCACTTTTTGGTTAGGAGCTATGACCGCTTCCCATACGTTAGGATTGATTTTGTCGCCATGGCGGTGTGATAATAGTCTGATAGGTGGTGACCCCGGGAGAAAGTGAGTAATTCCTGAAAGATGATAACATGGTGAAGTATTTTTATATCCTATAACCGTTTATGTTATGTGTATTGCAAAGTGTACATTATGTGTGTTATTTATACGTGGTTATAGGAATGAATGATTGCTTATATATATATATCCTATAGGTGAAGGTGATATGAATTTTCTAGTATGTACATCTTGGGTGATTTCGGTGTACTAGTTTATCAGGTTCGAAGGATCGTACTTTGAGAAAATTGTGGTTATATCGACCCCAAGGATTTAAATAGAGATTCAATTGTGTATTTAGAGATGGTATTCAATAATTAGGTAGTTGTAGTAGTAGGTTTTGTGTGGAGGACATAATGGATCCCTACGATCAACATTGTCAAGGAGTAGTGTATCGGGGGGGTTCCTTGTTTGGATTTCGCTTTGCAAGATGCCCCACGCACGAAACGTAGTGCAAGGGAGTGAATAGATGTTTGTCCTTAGGAATCAGATGTATGTTATTTGGAGAATAAATTCTTTATGCTAAAACTTATGATAATGTGTGTCGTGCTAAGACTAATAATTTGTTTAAGCAAATAACTATAGCCAATAAAGCCTACGAGGGCATATTTATATAAGTGTGTATATATTTATATGTGATTAGAATGAGAAGGATTATTCGATTAGGTCAGAATGGCGGGTCATGTGGGTATAGGACATGCATACAGTTAAGTAGGTTGTCCTTAAATGTGTCGGGTAGCTTAAATAAGGTTCCAGGACACGATTAGGTGCGCGTTGTTAGATGAGAGGCGAGTTTGGGGTTTCACGAGAGTGCGACTCCACTTTAACTATGAAATATTGCATTTATAATTATTATGCACTGTTATGCACTTGCTAAACATTTTTTTTACACCTCGAGCTCGGACCCGTTTGTATTCCTCTTTTTCTATATATATGTATGTATATTGTACTACAGGTGTCCCACCGCAAGGATATCGCGAGTGCTTTTTTATCCAGTGTCTTGGGAGCCGTAGTAGATGCGGACTGTTGTGGGATTGACATTATAGTCGAATTCTATTCCTTTGTAAATCTATATAGGATTCATTTTGTATATCGGATTTACACCCAGAGGTTATTTAGAGCTGTTTATATTTCTTCTTATAGTTGTTGTACTGTCTGTGACCCGACAACTTATTTGGTTATATTTCCTTTTGTGTACTCATTTTATTTTAATGGTATCACCTTCTTTTGTCATGGTACTTATGTGTATTTGACCCTTGCTAGAAATTTTATATTGTTGGTTTGATTCCCATTGTATGTTTCATTTAATTTTTTGGCATCCGCTTTTACAAGTTTCGGGTAGTTAGCCTTATCTATTTTAGTATAGTCCGTTGATGCTGAGAATGAGCCATCTGAGATTCCTGATTTAATGTAGTATAGGGCTGGCCACCCGTTATTATTTTAAGTGGGGTGTCACATCGGTGAAGTCAACACACATTCTTCATTTTCCATTAGCCTTTGAGACTATAACAACATTGGATAACTAGTCTGGGTACTAAACCTCTCGTATGAACTCGGTTGACTGGAGTTTTTTCACCTCGTTTTGCATGACCTCATCACGGTCCCTCTCCTAGGTTCTTCTCCTTTGCTTCACAAGCTTTACCTTCTCATCAATATTCAATCTGTGGCAGATAATATTCGGGTCTATCCCTAGCATGTCTTCATGGATCCATGTAAAGATGCTCTACCTACTTCTCAATTATTTCACCAACTCTTATTTTACCTCCTTCTTCAAGGCTCTCCCGATATGGATGGTTTTTCTCGGCTCGTCCTCATTGAGGACGATGGATTCTGACTCCTCCGCGGTTTCACCTTTTTCAATTTGTTCTCTTCCCTTAGGTTAAGAGTATCTATATTGTAGGAGGTATTAGCCTTCTTGTAAGCCTGTTTTTGCTCGACCGAGATTAAGTAAGACTCCCAAGCTTCCACTTGGTCACTTTGAACTTCTTCGACCCCATAAGGGATAAAGAATTTTATGATTTGGTAGACCGTGGACGGGACTGCTTCAAACTCTTTGAGCGCCACTCCTCCAATAATAATGTTGTATTCCGATAAGACATTCTCGTCCATAACACAAAATCTCCCTTTCTTAGTAAGACACCTCAGCTAGGTGACAATGCAGAAATCTATGTCAAACACCCCCAAAAGGATGGACCTTCTCTCCTCTAAAGCCGATCAGCGGCTGATGGTATGTGACCAATCTCTTCTTGCTGAGATTCAATTCCATAAAGGAGTTCCAAAACATCATGACGGCCAAGCCACCACCATCAACAAGTATAAGCGACACATCATACCCATGGACCCTAGTGCTGATGACCAAAGGTTCATCATGTGGGGGGGTTAGAATTCCCTTGAAATTGAGTCTTAAAAATCCCTTCACTAAGGTATTCGTGTCAACTTTCTCGGCCTTGTCTCTGTTTCGACCGAGTTAACATCCATTATATTAGGCGTCGATTTTGCCTCCACCACATGGCCTTTACGATCGGTCGGCTCCATGCCTCCTCCGACTAATCCTCTATATATCATCTTTACATTGAAGGATATCATGTGCATCCGACCTTTTGCCTCCGGGATCTTCAATAAAATATCAGGGTCTCCCTCTTCACTATCTTACTTATCATCCTTTTTTATGTTCGGGATCTATCATCTCGGCTTTTCATACTTTCCCCCACTATGCTTTTTCATGGAGTCATTTTTTGTAGCACTTAGATCTACATACTTTCAGAGCTTTCTCTCTTTCAAACTCTTCTATATCTCATCCTTTAAAGAAAAACATTTATTAGTTGTATGCTTGTAGTCTTGGTGAAACTCGCACCATTTTCTTTTGTCCCTCTTATGAGGAGGGGACTTGATATTCCTTGGCCAACGAAGTGCCCTGTCACCCTTGATCTCGTTGAGGATCATTTTGGGGCTTACTATTAGGGGTGTGTACATGGAAAAATTCTCTTAGGTGGATCTCTTATTCCTTGTCTATTACCTTCTTAGACATTCCTCCACTGGACTCTCTCACATCTTTTTTTTTTGTGGCCATGGCCTCCTTCACATTCATGACCCTCCTAGTTGCATCCAAGAGTTCCTTTATGGTCTTGGGAGGGTCTTTGGCAAGCTTCTAGAGAGGTTTTCCTGGATTATCCTTCTAATAAGAGCGGTCATTTCAATGTTCTCTTCATAGTCTTCCAATTCTATTTTCTCCTTTCTGAATCGAGATATTTAATCCTTCGATGTCTTTATCTTGTCTTATTTTACGTAGAAGAGGTGAATTACCTTCTCTGTCAATTTCATACCACAGTAAAAATTTTGTATGAAGTTCTCAGCCAACTACTTAAAATTCTCAATACGGTTTTTAAGAAGAGTTGTGAACCACATATAGGCAGCAATTGTGAGGGCTCTAGAGAATGCCCAGCATCTCATATCATCCAGAATCGAGTAGATATCAATTGTCGATTGATACATTTCAATGTGATGGAAGGGATTAGAGCTCTTGTCATACTTTGGGCTAATAGTAGGAGGTTTAATCTTTGCCGGGGTGGGATATCTCACGATCCTTGTAATGAAAGGAGACCCCTCCATGTAGCCTCAGAGATTGGGGCCTCGAATCTTGAGCAGATATAAATATTATATTCTAGCTTGAATGGAGCTATTCTAAGGTTTTCCTTCAAGACCCACATCGAAAACATTATCACCACCTCCTTCTAGGGAAACAAAACTGGTGCTGGCTCTCGCGCTGCTGTTCTCTGCCCGTTATTCACTTCTCTTGGTTCTTCCACGTCTCGAACTTGTTGGGTCCAACCATCACTACATTTATTGTTTCCTCAAGAGGAAGAATTACTATGAGAATGGGAGACCTAATCATGAAAACTTCCTATCAGGTCGAGTCAATCGAAGGTCAACCTTATACTGAGTCTATCAAAAGATGAAGTCCTTGGTCAGCCATTTAGTGTCGGTTGAGCGTTCTTTACTTTATAGGTTAAAGCTGGGCAAATTATGTCACCTAAAATCTCATACGGCTACTAACAGTCTTCCTCGTCGCAGTCCTGGTCGTCCTAATAGTCTTGGGCCTTTTTTGAGTCAAAGACGCCTAGGATCAGTGATGTTTATCCTCCCCTGGTGACACTAAGCCTCTTTCTATGAGGCTGTGGTTTGTCCCCTATCGTTGGATCCATTGTCTCCCTAGCGATCGGAGTAATAATTGTGGTTGGGTCACCTAAGGCTCTTCCCAACATGCTTTGGCTAATGCCATGAACTGCTCTTCTAGTTTTTGCTATCTATAAACTAAGGATCGCAGTGTCGCCACCACGTCAGTCATTTCTAACTAAGGTGGTGGTTGGATGGAGCTTGGGCTAACACAAGGAGGTAATTTAATTGCCATAGCCTCGATGAGAAGAAGTATTAAAGATATATGAACTGTAACTAGGAAGGAAGCTTAAAGAGCACTCACCCATCTCTTTCAATGGTTGTTGATAAATAGAAAAATTGCCTCTAGTGTAGATTTTTGTCGTTGTGCAACTTATCTATCCATCAAAATTTCCCTTGAACCTACAAAATTATAGCAAAACTAGTGTAGAGGTAAGTAAGGGAGTCAATCCATATCTAAGGGTGAAACACAAAATTGGAGAGGACATATATAGATTCATTTGAATTTTATTATTATTTATTTATTTTTGCTTTTTATATTTTTTTTTATGAATTTTTCAAGGGAATATTTTTTTAGCTAACTAACTATACTAATTTTATAACTACTAATTAAGAAGTAAAAGCTAATTTAAGAAAGGTGAGATAAACAAAATTGTCCTAATAAGTAAACTAACAAAATTGGACTCATGAGGGCTTCAAAATTTCATCCCATAAATGGGAGATTACCCCTCAATAATCATCATCCAAAAATATAAGCTAAACAATTGAAAGCATGAGATGATTAAACTAAAAGTAAAAGAGAGGAATAGATCAAACCCATTTAAGCCTTGAATTGACATGAAATCTTCAATTACATCATCAATCTCTCAATTACAATTCTTCACTCATGTATTTATTGAATCTAAACTAAAAATTACAAACTAAAAATAAAAAGGATAGTGGATGAATTCATAATGGATAATTAAATAATAAAAGAGATTTGCTAAAAATGCAAATCCTAAAATTATAAAATTATACATTAGAATTCACCCAAAGAAATAAATTCTAGATCATTAATTTATATTGAGATAATTGCTAAAAATGCAAAATCTCAACATAAAGTAATGGGTTAGAATTTACCTCCCATAAGGGATAAATTTCACTACATCAATTTATTATGAATAATTGCTAAAAATGCAAAAATTCATAATAGATGGGTGGGGTGAAATTTATCCTAGAGATAATTTTCAACACACACCTCTATATTGAGGTATTTGTTAAAAATGCAAATACTCAACATAGAGGGGTGGGGAGAATTTTATCACACCTAGATTAAAACTAATTTGAGATATCTTACAAATGGGTCTTCCTCTTCAATATATAGTAGGCATGTCACACATGAAGTTAAGGGGCATTTTTGGAAGATTGCTTGGGTGTGCATGGGAATTGTGAGGGGAGCATGGGGTGTGAGGTCATGTGGGTGAGAAAAAATCTGATTTGTGTGCACATGGGATATTTGGGTAATTGGGGTAGAAGTGATTGTTGGGGGTATATTGGGGTATTTTGGGTAAAAAGAGGATAAGTGGGTTTATGGCATGTGGGGAATTGTTGACTTAGTCTTTGGTTTTGCAATTGGCAGGTAGAAGTCGTGCAAAGCTAGAAGAAAAGGGAAATGGGATTACAAGGTGAAATGGGTCTTGGAATTCAAAGTGGGTAAGAGATTGAAAAATGGGTTTGGTTGGTTAATGGGTGGAATGGATTCAAGGTTTGATGGGTATGGAGTTGGGTAGTAGATCCGGGTTTGATGTTTTCGGGTTTGGTCCGAGAGGAGAGAGAGGGGGGGGGGCTGGTTTGGTGTTGGATGGAGTTTCGAAACCGCCGGGGTTTGAACGCAGGTGGGTCTCGCCGGCGCGAGTAGAGAGAGAGGGTCGGAGTTGGGGTTTTAGGATGAGGTCGCCGGAGGTGCAGGGGCGCGCTGGGATGGATATCGAAGCTTCGGGGTAGAGCGCCGGAGATTGGCAGCGGTTGAGTATGGGGGCGGGAGCTGCGAGGTAGGAGATAGGAGGTTCAGGTATGGTGAGAGGTGAGATATGGGTGTGTGTGTGTTTGGTGTTAATGGTGGTTGGTAGGGGAGAGAGGTGAGAGAGAGGGTGTGAGGTTGAAGATGATAGGGGTAGGTTAGTGTGGGTGAGGGTGTAGAGTAGTTGGGTGTGGCTGAGGTGGTGTTAGGTGTAGGATAAGTGTGTATGTGTCAATTGGATCCTTAAAAAATAACACTACAAATAAAATTAATAAAACTAAAAAAAATAAAAAAATAAAATATAAAATCTAACTAAAAATAAAACAAATTAAAAATAATAAAAATAAAAGTAATAAAACTAAAAAATAAAATCCTAAGCTATAAAAAAAACTAAAAGAAATAAAAATATAAAATATAAAATTAAATGAAAACTAAAGTCCTAAAAATATAAAATCTAATAAACTAAAAAATAAACTACTAAAACTAATCTTAATAAAATAAGATTAAACTAAAAACTAATCAAAATCAAAATAAAGTAAAATTATATTAATAAAAAATAAAATAGAAAAATAGAAAATAAAATCTAAAAAATTCTAAAATAAATCTAAAATAAATCCTAATAAATAGAAAAGACTCAAACTAAAAATCTAAAAAAATAATAAAATGACACAAATAAAACACACACAGGCTTGGGGTAAGTTTGGGCTAAGTTTAGGCTCGGGTTAGGGTACGAGAGAGGGAATTAGCTGCATTAAATGCACAATTGCCTTGAAATACGCGTTTGAACACCGCAACGTGCATTAAGCCTGCATATTGAACAATTAAGCACATAAGACCCATATTGTCGAGAAATAGCAACTAAAATACATCTATTCGGGGTATAAATTGTACAATTTTGGGTGCTTATCACACCACCCCCAAACAGAGCGTTGCTAGTCCTCGAGCAATAAGATAGAGAGAAGGAGAAAGATAAGTAACCAAAAGTGTACCACTTTCGCGGGCACTTGCGATTGCACTTAGCATGTGCAACAAGCCTTTAAACCTATAGGTTGCCCTATAGGACGAGTTGTGTCTCGTGAGGGTTTGCAGGGAATATACCCACAAAATTCTTATTTTGCAAAAATTTATTGAAGGGCAGTCAATCTCTTATTAGATGTAGAATAATCGCACAATCCATCACATGAGAAATATTTTCAGAAATACAAGCTAGAATGTGTAAAAAGATTAAGCTAAGTAAATACACAAGGCACATCCTTCCTAAAACTCAACGTGTGTAGTGTGAATCAGTCATAACGGGTCGAGAATCATAAGAGTAATTCCTAGATTGCCTTGTCGGAATCAACGCTTCAACTTCAAAATCTCACGGATATATCACTCTCAAACGAACTCTCGAGATTTGGGTTAGTGTATCGCTCTTGTGTGTGAGGAGGTGAGTAAATGTAAGCAAGTTCAAACATCTCACACACATATATGAAAGAACGAACATATAGAAAGAAAAGTGATCTCATGAAAGAAATGTTAATCACTATAGTGAGAACGTCGAGTTATTCACCACGTTGACTCTCATTTGCCCGAACATCTAGGGGAACATGGATGTATATGGGTGAGGGGGAAAATGAAATAGGAAGGATATGATGATGTGGGTTGTTTGGGATGAGGTAGGTAGGATAGGATGGGATGATGATATGATGGATGGATGGTGGATATTTGAGAAGAGTGTATCACTCATAGACGAACAAATGTCTTTATTTCTTGACTGCAACTTTCTCTTTTTCTTTTTTTCCAAATACACATCAATGTATGAGATAAATCTGCTAAAAATACAAATAATCCCAACATAGATTTGTATTTAATTTTTCTCTATCTGAATCGTCTTTGGGAGAGATATCCGCTAAAAATGCAAACACTCTCTATGATAGATCATCTCCTTTTTTTTTTTACTTACTTACTTTTTTTTTTATTTTTTTTCTTATATATTTTTTTTTCTTTTCCAAATACGCATCAATGTATGAGATAAATCTGCTAAAAATACAAATAACCCCAACATAGATTTGTATCAAATTTTTTTCCATCTGAATCGGCTTTGGGAGAGATATTCGCTAAAAATGTAAACACTCTCTATGACGGATCTTCTCCTTTTACATTCAACACTATTCTCTGTGGATATGGAAATGGGCGGTATGGTATATGGTGATGATATGGAAAATGGAAGGTGTATGAATGTATGATAAATGAAATTTGGTTGGTGTATGAGTGAAGGTGTGGTGAAAATCTAGTGATCGGGACAAATTTTAAGACATGCGTTTCTTACAACTCGAAAGTGATGTCGTTCTCGGTGATCAAGCCAAAATTTTATGAAAGATAATGAGATCATACGACAATTAAAGTGCGGACCCAAAAGAAGTTGAATCAACTTGTGACTCGGAGATTGCGTAAAACACTCAAAAAGGGTGAAAGGCACAAATCTCACGGGCTAAAGTCTCTACTAGTGATCCTTAAGGTTCTCTTTAGAATTGTAGTACTCCTCAACTCTAAACGTAATGACGTGATAAGTGCGCAAATTTTGTTGAGTCTAGAAATTCATGGTGCAAAATGCCTTGTTATGTATTACATAAGCTATTTAGAAAAAATATTCTCTAGCTTGATTCCTAGATTTTAAAAGATGGATGATTGAAAATTCACATCAATGAGTGAGATGAAAGAAACTGCACGAAATTTTTAAAAATCAGGTTTAAAACTCAAAATTTTCCAAAAAGAGGTACGATTTTGATAAAATTCCCCACCCCCAAACAAAAAGGAACATCGTCCTCGATGTTAGGTAAAATGATTTTTTAAAATTGAGAGCATAAGGTAGGAAAGAGATTACCAGAATGAACCGCTAATGAAGTGGACATGTGAATGCAAGAGTAAACCTGAGTAAGTGATAAGAAAAAAAATGGTGTACAAGTCTATAACAGGGAAAGCATAGGGTGATGTGAAACACCACCCCCAAACAGGATGAGACTAGTACAAGAAACGCGGGTTGCCTCCCGGTAGCGCTAAGTTTAATGTCTTCAGCCAGACCGAACCATTCTCACCCTAAGGATAAGAACAATGAATGTGCGGGGTGGCAGAAAAATTGGAGTGATGAGAATCACCCCCAAACAAGACTGAAGCGTCAGTCTTGCTGGATAATTTGGCAAAGGTGAGGGTGAAGAAACACCGATCACGGCCTTATTTTTTATTTTCAAGATTTTCTCTTTTTTTTTTTCAAAAGAAAAGAAAATATTTTTGGAGTTTTCTAAAAAGGAAAGAAAGAAAATATTTTTGGATTTTTCTAAAAATAAAGAAAGAAAATGTTTTTTTGGATTTTTGTGAAGAAATAGAAGGAAAAAAAAAATATTTTTTGGATTTTTCTAAAAAGGAAAGAAAGAAAATATTTTTTAATGTTTTTTTATAAAAATGAAAGAAAATATTTTTGGATTTTTTTTTTTTTTTTTTTTTTTAGAAGAAAAGGGTGGGGAAAGATTTGGACTCTTTGATTTGGACGAGCTAACTAAAATCGACTACCGAAAAATGGAATTGGACACACACAAGTCAAGAAAAATTCATAACTAGCACATAGCCAATTTTTATCTTTAGATTTAGCGAAAGGGTAGTCCAATTTTAATTAAGTCCGTGGGCGATAAAAATCACGGAAATATTTTAGTGACCGCCTTTGCAAAATCTTCTCCTATTGGGCTACCTAGTTGATTGATTTTAAATTTAGTGATGGCTAGGGTAGCACACAATGATAAGCGAGTGAGTCGGGTGATGAAATCCCTTCTCGTGAGTGACCGGGTGTAGGTCTTAGTCAATTAATTCATCACACCATTCGAAAATAAATGCGAGAATAAAATCACATAAGAGCACACAAATCACACACAATAAATGACTCGCTAACAGGAGAGGCGCGAGGGTGTAAGAAATGTACCTCCCACGGTTTTTAGGCCGTGGGGTGCCGAAAATTTTGAGTCGACCGGGGGGAGATCACGCCTATCTCAGTCGTCCCCGGGAGTCCTACCGACCCAAGGTAGAGAGGCTTCTAAATCCTCGCCTTGGACGCCCTCTCTCTACCTTGTCCGGTTTCCCTATCACGCTTGTCTTGAATTATTACAAATTTAAATGAAAAATAAATGGTGTCCTATGCACCGCAATACAAGCCAAATAATAAGAAAGTCCTAATAAAATCCTTCTAAAAAAAAATGGTACAAAAAAAAAAATAATAAAGTGTAACAAAAAATAAATGAACTACAATATGAAATTCCCTCCGAGCTTCACAATCCCAAGAATGGCAACGGCGCCATTTGAAAACTTGACTTTTCACCTCCCCGGCAACGGCGCCATTTGATAGAAAGGCTTTTGCGTATATTTGTGTCGTTGTTGAACAATTAAGCACATAAGACCCATATTGTCGAGAAATAGCAACTAAAATACATCTATTCGGGATATAAATTGTACAGTTTTGGGTGCTTATCAGTTGTACATGCCCAACAATGGTGGAGGTAGACCACTACCAGAGCCATAAGTGGGTGTCTAAGAAGGAAATTAAATGGAAGAAGATAATCTTTTCCCATAAACGACCCTAAAATGATGATGCTCTGAATCACCACTTAAATATGCATGCAGTTCAAGTTCTATGTTATTCAATAATGAATTAATACATAAGCATAAAAGTAAATAATAAGAAGGGGATGAGATAATGGAGAAGACACAGAAAATAAGTGGTTCAGACAATTAGGCCTACTCCACTATGCAAGTATGTAGTGTATGTATTGCAATGAGACACTAATGGACAAGGAAATATAACTCTCAAGCTCTCTCTCTCTCTCTCTACTGTGTATTTGGACAGAGTTTCAATTAGGATTTTTAATATTACATCTCGTAAATGAAGAACAAGAAGGCTTAAATAAGCTTGGGGTGTACAGTAAGCCCCCAAAGCATTCAGCATGTCTGCATGAGACAAGTGATCTAATAAGAGATCAATACATGTCTAAAACATGTATAATCCATGATGACGAAATATTACCCCATGTGGAATGGAGATATGTTATAACTTTATGATCCATATGGTCTAACGATGCCTGAGTCACGTGTGCCATATGAAATGTAGATGTTGTCTCTAATGGTCCTGGCCAATCCGAGATCGATAGAGGCATTATTCCAAGCAAGCAGCTATGAGGCTGAGTCTGGGTGATGTTTTGGCCTGTCAAGGTGGTGTGAGGCCGAGACGAGATATACTAAGAGGGACTGGAGAGTGATCTCCATTGAATGACCATAGAGTGCTGAGAACGAGGTCTCGGAAGCCGAGATTATTGAGGGTGACCTACACTATGTTGGTTGTCGAATAGATTTGTTTGATAAATGTTGAGTAGGGTCAACTGAGCTATGTTAGGTCTGTCCGGAAACAAGACCACACATATTTGCATCATATATATGTATATGTTTAGTAGTATCTTTTTAGGGGAAGAACTGAATAAATTCCCATTGGATTCGGGTAAACAAGGACGAGCTCCTGTTTTTTATGAAATGAGCAAGGAAGTAACAAACTGCGGTCTATTGCTTTCTAAAAGTAAAATTGGGTAAAGAAATCCAACATAAGGGGAAAAAATCGCAATAACTTGTAGATTTATACTTATATTCCACTAAAAAAAGATGGGAAAATATTCAGTTAGGAATTTGTGGCGTTTTCGACCAGCCTTCGACCGTCTCACAATTTTTTGAAATTTTTTCATAAAATAGATTGGCCTGTAAGTATCTTTTATGTTTTGTGTAATAACGTGTTGTAACAACCCGGATTTTTTAAATGGGAATTTTTAAATTAATTTTAAAAATCAGAGAAAAATGAAATTTTGGATTTTATAAATTTTATAATTTAAAGTGTTGGTTTTTATATTTGAAAAATAAATTTTCAAACCGAATTGGAATCGGAATTAAAATGGAGATTTAATTGAATTTTTATTATTTAGAAGAGTCCTCAAAATATAAAACTCTCTAAGAGTCCTCAAAACATAAAACTCTCTAGTAAAAATAATATTTTTAGAAATCCGACCGTCCGATCAAGCTGAATTTTTGTCAACAGTCATGTCTCGCCGTTCGCTACAACATACTAAAATTTCAAGCGATTCTAACGGCCCGATCGTCTGTAATGATTTTTTCAAGTATTTGTATTTGATTAGGACTCTAATTCTTTTTGGTATATAAACATAAAGTGACGAGTTTAGATCTTTTAAAACACATTTTAGCCTTCTCAAAAATCAGAATCCTCTCATCTTCTTCATCTTCTTCAACCTCAAAACCCTAGCGCCATTCTACATAACTTTCAACTCAAGTTTTGTCAAGATTAACCGGATTTTCTCAAGACGCGTCAAGAACGAATCTTTGTCAAATTTTTGAGAGGAATACACATTCAAGATCAGATTTCTAAACCAACTTTTATTCAGGCATGAATACTCTATTCTTTTCCTTTAGTATTATGCGTTTTAAGTGTCGCCTAAACACTTAATTACATGTTTTCTTAAAAATAATTAGTAACTTAATTAGAAACAGTGAATACTAATTATGGGGTTGTTTTTATAAAATCTTTTAATCTGAATAATATTCATAACCCTTTGGGTACGTAGGATTGATGAGTGATTTTGGGTTTTATTGGTGTAGGTTGCATATAGAAAAACCCTAGTTTTAAAATAAATAATTTTTGGATGCGTATAACTCATGTAATACATGTAGAGATAATGAAATTTGGTTTTTGATGTATATATGATGAAAAATTGGTATATTTAATTTAAAATAATTAAATGAGATTATTTGGGTATTTTTGACGTTGTGATAATTAAATTAAAGATTTAATTGAATTGGACTATCAGGCGTAGTTTTATACATTGATTAATCATGCGTGGTTGAGTGACTTTTTGGTATTATTATATTTCCTTGTGACGATGGGTTGTTGGGTATTTTTTTGCTCCCTCTATATTTGAGAATGCCTTCTAGGAATGGGACTAGTGAGGGAAGATTATTGCGTTTTTATCACCTTGAGGGTGGGGTAATTTTTATTACTTTATCGTCGTTACAGTTGTCTAAGCATGAGACTGTGACACCCCGCCTAATTAAATACCGGGCGATCACTCCTTTATTAAATTAAATCAAGGTAAACAGTTGGTTCATTCTCAGCATCACTGTCGATAAAAATAATTTTTCCAATTTAACACCCTAAATAATTAAGCTAAGTGTCAAAACCATTTGTCATACAAACTTCCAAATTTTAATTAAAGAAAAGATTTATTTATACAAAACACATTTCTACAATATGGAACCACACCACAATGAACTAAAATAAAACCATACATTCGTCAATCGAATGTCAACATAATAAAACTAAACATCATAAACCATCCTGAATAAATCCCGTAAAACAATACTGGAATAACTGAAATATAAAAATCCCAACAATAAATGAAATGATGAAAAAGGGCGACACGTGCCCAATAAATGAGAGTAGTAGGAGTGGAGTCAATAACAGAAGCCGTCTACTCAAGTGACCTGCAACTCCCACCTAAGCTGCAGCTCGTTCTTCTCAAAGGATCCTAAGCAAGACGCCCCTGTGGCTGGGCACCTGAAAATATACATATATATACACAAGAGAGAGAGAAAAAGAAACGGGTCAGGGCCCGAAAGTGTGTTTGATTTTAAAATACGTTAAGCAAGTATTTAATTTGATACAGGCCAATGCAACAACATATTAGTGCGTCTCTCTCTTGAGAAATACTCACCTCTCTTCTAATGTGCACACCTATCGCACTAACTTTCCCCACGGTTCGTTTATCTTAGCTTACGCATATATTTTCAAAACCGAACGATGATAATGTTTTAAAAAGGTTATTTTCAGTTTGTAGTACTCCTCTCGTTTTAGCTTTGTTAAATTATAAAGTTTCCCAGTGTCTTCTCATACTTTCACAAAACAAGTATTTATTATTGTGTCAACAACTATGTCCTACTTATTAAATTATAGTAGGCAGATTAAAGTTTATAAACATATATATATATATATATATTAACTATCCGAATAATATATATATAACAGCACCCCAACTAATTTATGGTGCGGGCATACTCTGCTATCCAATCCCCGTATCGCTCACACAAAGGGAATACAAGTTCGGAATCACTCTCGAACCGTATTAACATATACAAAACAACGTTGAGGCGAAGCATAGATTCCAAGTCCAAGAGGTCAGTACATACCCACACGTCTCTTAGGACCGTCCGACTATCAATCTAATAGCCCGTACCTAGGATCTCTATCTTCTAGGGTACAAATCGATATCCCCCAAAAGCAACACAGGATACGATCGTCCCAGCGCGGTAACCTCAGGGATAGCAAGTAGCGCGGGTACATTTTTCACATGTATATAATATATGAACACACAATTATATAAATATACCCATTTCATCATATTAATATAGGTTTCTCTCGTAACCCATAGTCACAACAATTTATCTTATTTTTCCATTATTATGATTACGTCTAAGGTTTCGTCTCTCACCTTAATTCGAAGAGTTTTCTCACTCATTACCTAATACTCATGGTTTATATCCTCACAAGTCTGAAATTCAGGAAGGGACTTTATTTGATTCCAACGTAACTCTCTTACGTACCTCACCCTTAAGTTATAAATCTATCAACCTAAAGTTAATATCCCATAATTACCATACTTGTTGAAGATTAAAGGTTCTAACATTTATCCATATACCCTACTGGTCCTCAATATCTCCCAAATCCTTTTATTTAGAATGCCCAAAGGTTATTTCACGATAAATTAATTTAACTAATTAAACAAGAGAAATAAGAGTCTGCCAGGAGGGGTCGATCGATCGAAGCTTGGGGCTCGATCGATCGAATCCTTCGATCGATCGAAGCTCTATGCTCGATCGATCGATCAAGCAGGCCTGGGCAAAAATTCTGCAGAAATTGCAGTGACGGGATTGATTAAGTTTCTTCATCAAAACTCATATTTTCCAACACTAATCGACCCAAAAAGTCTACTGCTAACATCCTAACATAATTCCAGATATCTTTAACGATCAGCATGCGTGTATTCATCATTAAACATGGTTAAACAACCTAAAATTTCATCTAATCATCAAGAACCCTAAAGTTTTCTTAACTTTTGTTCTAATCAGTTTTCTCCAGAATTTCCTTCTAACAAGTCATTACAAATTCGTGGGTTAAACATCTACTTCACATATAAATTTCCAGAATAAGGTTATAATGATTTCTACATGCAAATCCCTATCAAAATTGGGGTTTTCTTCCATTGATTATACTCCTAATCATTCCTACACTAATATGATTATTGCACTAACGAAAATACGCAAGTTAAACACTTGCCTGGGATTTCAGAGGTCTGCTTTCCTGCTGATATTGAAGTGGTTGCGTTCTCCTCCTCGCGATCTACGCGTTGGTGGTGACGGCGGTGCAATCGGTGGTGTTTTGGGCCTTGAATCACCTTGAGAGCTCTCTCCTCTCTTCTCCAATGGCCATTCTAGGGTTCTGAATGTTCTAACCCTAAAAGGCTGACTTAAATGGCTGCTAAGGATGGCTGAAATTCGTGGGTTTAATTACCCTATTTTGTAAAATGACCAAAATGCCCTCCCGGGTCACTAATTAGGCCTAAAAACATCCCGAGACCCAAACTAAACCCCCGGATACACTTTTCTGACTATCTCGACCCTTCCGGACGCGTTGGCGCACTCAAAACGACCATACGGACAACTTATAAAATATTCGCTTTTTATTTAACAAAATTAGTTCCGACGTGACACAGGCACGTCCCGACTTAAATTTCCAAAATAGTCATTTAATTCACTTATGACATTCAATATAACCAATATAATATATTACTATGCTCATTAGTAATATTCAACAAGTTTCCCATAATTACTAACTCTAGTCACGTTAATAATTATAACATAATTAATTTTCGGATTTTTATTAAATAAATCATCACATTAAATTTAATAAATCCCCAAATTAAATATAGCATAAAAATACGGGGTATTACATACTTCCCCCCTAATAACGGAATTTCATCCCGAAATTCGGAAAATAAGGCATACCTGGTAAAAGCAACTCTGGATATCTCTCGCGCATATCTGCCTCACGCTCCCAAGTGGATTCCTCCACATTATGATGCTCCCACTGGACTCGTACAAGTGGAACTACTTTCGACCTCAATCTCCTCTCACTATAGTCTAGAATAGCCACTGGTCTCTCCTCGTAAGAGCTATCAGACCGTAAGTCTATCTCGTCTATCGCAATGTGAGTATGGGCCATATCATCCCGAAGATATCGTCTCAACGACGAGATGTGGAATACATCGTGGATGCGATGTAAATGTTCTGGCAATCCCAACCTGTATGCTACTGGCCCAATTCTCTCGATGATGGGAAATGGTCCTACGTACCTCGGAGCCAACTTCCCCTTCTTCCCGAACCTCATCACTCCTTTCATAGGAGATACACGCAACAACACTTGATCTCCCACATTAAACTCCCGGAAGAACCGTTTCGCATCGGCGTAGCTCTTCTGCCTGTCTTGGGCTACCCGAATACGACTCCTGATTATCTCAATCCTCGCGGAGGTCTCCTGAATCACTTCTGGTCCTAATAACTTGTTGTCCCCCACCTCGAGCCAACAAGTTGGAGAACGACAAGGCCTGTCGTACAAAGCCTCAAATGGAGCCATGCCAATCGTAAACTGATAGGAGTTATTATAAGCAAACTCTACCAGTGGAAGCTGTGGCTCCCAACCTCCTCCGAATTCAAGAATACACATGAGTAGCATATCTTCCAACATCTGATTAGTACGCTCTGTCTGTCCATCTGTATGTGGGTGATAAGCTGAACTCAGTCTCAACTCTGTACCCATAGCCTCCTGAAAGCTTTCCCAGAAACGTGACACAAAAATCTTGTCTCTATCTGACACAATATTCAGGGGCACCCCATGCAATCTTATAATCTCAGCGATGAACAACTGGGCATACTGACCCGTGGTATAATCTGTCCTCACTGGCAGAAAATGAGCCACCTTGGTCAAACGGTCTACAATCACCTAGATAGAATCGTGGCCCCGCTGTGATGTAGGAAACACGGTAATGAAATCCATGGAAATACTTTCCCACTTCCACGCGGGTACTTCTAATGGCTGAAGTAATCCTGACGGTTTCTGGTGGTCCACCTTCACTAGCTGGCAAGTAGAACACTTGGACACAAATTCAGCGATGTCCTTCTTCATCCCACTCCACCAGTATTGTCGTCTCATGTCTTGGTACATCTTATCGCCTCCCAGATGTACTGCAAATTGGGACCCATGAGAATGAGTCATCACTTCATGACGTAGCTCTGCTCCTTCTGGAACCACCAATCTCCCATTAAACCGCAACCCTCCATCCGAACTAACCGAATAGGACTCAGCACCCTCGGCTAGAAGTCGTACGATCTGTTCCTGACAAAACGGGTATGTGGTCTGTGCCTGAATCACCCTCGTAACAATCTCGGGTGTGACTGTCATCACGGATGTGAAAGAACGTGCTACGGCGTCCTGGTGACCCAGCTCTTTCCACTTTGCTTTCCAGATGTCTGCTACATCGTCTACCGGTCTACGGCTCAATGCATCAGCAACTACATTGGCTTTCCCCGGATGATACTGTATATCGAACTGGTAATCTTTCACAAACTCTAACCATCTGCGCTGACGCATATTCAGCTCTCACTGAGTGAACAGGTACTGCAGTGACTTATGGTCTGTGAACAAATGGAATTTCTCGCCCAATAAATAGTGCCTCCAAATTCTCAATGCAAAGACGACCGCAGCTAACTCCAGATCATGGGTGGGGTAATTCTTCTCATGCGGCTTAAGCTTGCGGGAAGAAAAAGCTATAGCCTTCTCCTCCTGCTGAAGTACTCCCCCAAGTCCTCGTAAGGACGCATCTGTGTAAACCAGGTCCTCTACACCCGGCTTCGGTAAAGCAAGGACTGGTGCCGAAGTAAGCTTGTCCTTCAGCTCATCGAAAGATAACTGACAAGCGTCATCCCAGACATATGGTACCCCCTTGCGAGTCAGATTCGTCAATGGACCCGCTATCTTGGAGAATCCCCGAATGAACCTCCTGTAGTATCCGGCTAACCCCAAAAAACTATGCACTTCCGTCGGTGTCGTGGGCTGCCCCCACTCCCTCACCGCTGACACTTTGCTCGGGTCAACTGCTATCCCTTACTCAGAAACAACATGGCCCAAGAATTGTACCTCTCGCAACCAGAATCCACACTTCTCGTACTTAGCATACAACTGATGCTCTCGTAGAGTCTGAAGAACCTGCCTCAAGTGTTCGGCATGCTCCTCCTCGGAGTGTGAATATATCAAAATATCATCTATGAAGACGATGACGAACTGATCCAAGAACTCTCTGAATACTCGGTTCATCAAGTCCATGAAAATGGCTGGGGCATTTGTGAGTCCGAACGACATCACTCTGAATTCATAGGACCCATACCTTGACAAGAAGGCAGTCTTTGAAACATCCTGCTCTCTAATTCGTAACTGATGGTACCCCGACCTCAGATCTATCTTCGAAAAGAAAGTTGCTCCCTTCAACTGGTCGAATAGATCATCGATTCGAGGCAACGGATACTTATTCCGTATCGTGACCTTGTTAAACTCCCGGTAGTCCACGCACAATCTCAGTGAACCATCTCTCTTCTTTACAAATAAGACTGGAGCGCCCCAAGGCGAGGTACTCCTACAAATGAAGCCCTGACCTAATAGCTGCTCAATCTGATCTCGTAGCTCTCGCATCTCTACCGGAGCCATACGGTACGGTGCACGTGCTATAGGTCTCGTATCCGGCAATAAATCTATAACGAAGTCTATCTCACGACTGGGCGGTAGGCCTGGTATCTCCTGAAACACATCGGAATACTCCCTAACAACTGGGATAGAATCCAAAGGAATCACAACCTCCTTAGAGGTATCCTCCTCAATGTAATATAAATGAGCGGTCGAACCTCCCTCTGGGCGAGGCATCGCCACTACAAACATCTCTTGCCCCGGAATGGCAAAAAAAATGCTCCCACCGAAGCAATCAATCATGGCTCTATAAGATGCGAGCCAATCCATACCAATGATCACATCATGCTCGTGCATGTCTAAAACTAGCATGTCTGCAGGCAATACCAAGCTACCAATCTCTACCCCTACTCCCCTGCATATAAAGAATATAAGTGACCCACTCCCTAGTGGTGAGTCGACACACGTCACGGTGCTCTCTGCTGTGGCTAATAACCCTAAGGACTTCACAAAATGCGTAGCTATAAAATAATGCGTTGCCCCCGTATCAAACAAAACTTTACCCATAGTACCATGGATAAGAAACATACCCTCAATCGCGGGTGGTGCCTGTGGAGATGCTGCCTGGTGGACGTTATAGACACGTCCATATTGCAATTGCCCCTGCTACACTGGAGCTACTGGAATAGCTGGTAGGGCTGGCGCTTGGGCTGGAGCTGGAAGGGCAGGTGGAAAAAGTGGCCTCTGTGGCTCATTACGTGCTCCCTGCTGCTGTGGGGCCCTATCGCCTTCTGGGAAATCCTGACGCTTATGGCCGTGTTTGCCGCACACAAAACACCGGCCTCTGAAATTACCTCCCCTCTGTCCCTGCTGACCACGGCCCTGCTGGCCGTTACCTCCACGCCATTGGCCCTGTTGGCCCTGATGTGCACGCTGCTGGCCCTGTTGCTGACCCTGCTGTCGGTGCTGACCCTGCTGATTAGGTTGGCCCTGCTGGCCCTGCCTATAACCCCCATTTCCCTGCCTGGGATCACCCGAACGGAATCGCCTAGCAGGGTCCCCCTGATGGGAACTCTGCTCGTGCTGACGAGTCTGTCCAAGAGATGGTGCCCCACCGGCACCGTTACCCCCGGTCCTGCCCTGCTGGCTGGACTCTCCTGCTCTCTTGCTCCCCTGAAGATGGAAGCGGTGATCCTGGCAATGTAGTAACGCTGCATTGAGTACATCAGTGAACGTACTCAGGGACAAGTTCCCAATTAGGTGCTGACGGATCCTCCAAGCCAACCCGTCGACAAAACCCAAAATCTTCTTGCTCTCAGTAGGTGCCTCATCTGGCACAATGGTGAGAAGTCTCGTGAACTCCTCCTCATACTCTGCTACAGTAAGATTATCTTGCTTCAGATTTAGTAGTTTCCGCCTCATCTCAGTCTGCACTGCAGGTGGAAAATACTTGCGGTCAAACCGCTCCCAGAACATCTGAATAGGGATCGTGTCCCTCTCCTCCAAAGTAGTAGTGGACTCCCACCACTGCAACGCGGATCCCACCAGCTTAAAAGAATCCAATAACTATTTTTGTACCTCGGTGCACTCATACATGCGAAGATCCCGCTGGATGTATTTCTTCCATTGGCTAACCGTGATAATGTCGGAGCTACCAGAGATCTCAGGGGGATGTGCTTTCTGAAAAGCATCCCGAACCCTCTCCCATGCAGATGTAAGTTGTGCTGGTACTGGCGCCACTGCCTGAACCTGGGGTGGAGCCTGTTGAGTCATCGTTATCGCGGCATTCACCTCCTAAGCAACTATGGCGGCTACTTCATTAGCATTCATTGTGCCTGGTGCCGGAGCTGCTGGCTGTTCGGCCTGGGCACGCCTATCTCTCGGAGCACGTCTCGGAGGCATCTGAAACGTGAACAAAATTTATCAGTCTACAGTTATCATCGAATCTCAAATAGCTGAAGACTTAAACGTAAAAGTATGAATACAACAATCCTAAAAATAGGGTTCTATAGCAAAACGTTGAGCTGAAAGAGAAATAAGCCGTACAGATCCTAAGGACACTAGAACCTGATGCTCTGATACCACTTGTGACACCCCGCCTAATTAAATACCGGGCGATCACTCCTTTATTAAATTAAATCAAGGTAAACAGTTGGTTCATTCTCAGCATCACTGTCGATAAAAATAATTTTTCCAATTTAACACCCTAAATAATTAAGCTAAGTGTCAAAACCATTTTTCATACAAACTTCCAAATTTTAATTAAAGAAAAGATTTATTTATACAAAACACATTTCTACAATATGGAACCACACCACGATGAACTAAAATAAAACCATACATTCATCAATCGAATGTCAACATAATAAAACTAAACATCATAAACCATCCTGAATAAATCCCGTAAAACAATACTGGAATAACTGAAATATAAAAATCCCAACAATAAATGAAATGATGAAAAAGGGCGACACGTGCCCAATAAATGAGAGTAGTAGGAGTGGAGTCAATAACAGAAGCCGTCTACTCAAGTGACCTGCAACTCCCACCTAAGCTGCAGCTCGTTCTTCTCAAAGGATCCTAAGCAAGACGCCCCTGTGGCTGGGCACCTGAAAATATACATATATATACACAAGAGAGAGAGAGAGAAAAAGAAACGGGTCAGGGCCCGAAAGTGTGTTTGATTTTAAAATACGTTAAGCAAGTATTTAATTTGATACATGCCAATACAACAACGTATTAGTGCGTCTCTCTCTTGAGAAATACTCACCTCTCTTCTAATGTGCACACCTATCGCACTAACTTTCCCCACGGTTCGTTTATCTTAGCTTACGCATATATTTTCAAAATCGAACGATGACAATGTTTTAAAAAGGTTATTTTCAGTTTGTAGTACTCCTCTCGTTTTAGCTTCGTTAAATTATAAAGTTTCCCAGTGTCTTCTCATACTTTCACAAAACAAGTATTTATTATTGTGTCAACAACTATGTCCTACTTATTAAATTATAGTAGGCAGATTAAAGTTTATAAACATATATATATATATATATATATATATATATATATATATATATATATATATATATATATATATATATATATATATATATATATATATATATATATATATTAACTATCCGAATAATATATATATATATATAATAGCACCCCAACTAATTTATGGTGCGGGCATACTCTGCTATCCAATCCCCGTATCGCTCACAC
Source organism: Sambucus nigra (assembly GCA_949130495.1). Lineage (NCBI taxonomy): Eukaryota > Viridiplantae > Streptophyta > Magnoliopsida > Dipsacales > Adoxaceae > Sambucus > Sambucus nigra. The sequence goes on from OX422209.1 coordinate 576,124,947, forward strand.
AAAGGGAATACAAGTTCGGAATCACTCTCGAACCGTATTAACATATACAAAACAACGTTGAGGTGAAGCATAGATTCCAAGTCCAAGAGGTCAGTACATACCCACACGTCTCTTAGGACCGTCCGACTATCAATCTAATAGCCCGTACCTAGGATCTCTATCTTCTAGGGTACAAATCGATATCCCCCAAAAGCAACACAGGATACGATCGTCCCAGCGCGGTAACCTCAGGGATAGCAAGTAGCGCGGGTACGTTTTTCACATGTATATAATATATGAACACACAATTATATAAATATACCCATTTCATCATATTAATATAGGTTTCTCTCGTAACCCATAGTCACAACAATTTATCTTATTTTTCCATTATTATGATTACGTCTAAGGTTTCGTCTCTCACCTTAATTCGAAGAGTTTTCTCACTCATTACCTAATACTCATGGTTTATATCCTCACAAGTCTGAAATTCAGGAAGGGACTTTATTTGATTCCAACGTAACTCTCTTATGTACCTCACCCTTAAGTTATAAATCTATCAACCTAAAGTAAATATCCCATAATTACCATACTTGTTGAAGATTAAAGGTTCTAACATTTATCCATATACCCTACTGGTCCTCAATATCTCCCAAATCCTTTTATTTAGAATGCCCAAAGGTTATTTCACGATAAATTAATTTAACTAATTAAACAAGAGAAATAAGAGTCTGCCAGGAGGGGTCGATCGATCGAAGCTTGGGGCTCGATCGATCGAATCCTTCGATCGATCGAAGCTCTATGCTCGATCGATCGATCAAGCAGGTCTGGGCAAAAATTCTGCAGAAATTGCAGTGACGGGATTGATTAAGTTTCTTCATCAAAACTCATATTTTCCAACACTAATCGACCCAAAAAGTCTACTGTTAACATCCTAACATAATTCCAGATATCTTTAACGATCAGCATGCATGTATTCATCATTAAACATGGTTAAACAACCTAAAATTTCATCTAATCATCAAGAACCCTAAAGTTTTCTTAACTTTTATTCTAATCAGTTTTCTCCAGAATTTCCTTTTAACAAGTCATTACAAATTCGTGGGTTAAACATCTACTTCACATATAAATTTCCAGAATAAGGTTATAATGATTTCTACATGCAAATCCCTATCAAAATTGGGATTTTCTTCCATTGATTATACTCCTAATCAATCCTACACTAATATGATTATTGCACTAACGAAAATAAGCAAGTTAAACACTTGCCTGGGATTTCAGAGGTCTGCTTTCCTGCTGATATTGAAGTGGTTGTGTTCTCCTCCTCGCGATCTACGCGTTGGTGGTGACGGCGGTGCAATCGGTGGTGTTTTGGGCCTTGAATCACCTTGAGAGCTCTCTCCTCTCTTCTCCAATGGCTGTTCTAGGGTTCTGAATGTTCTAACCCTAAAAGGCTGACTTAAATGGCTGCTAAGGATGGCTGAAATTCGTGGGTTTAATTACCCTATTTTGTAAAATGACCAAAATGCCCTCCCGGGTCACTAATTAGGCCTAAAAACATCCCGAGACCCAAAATAAACCCCCGGGTACACTTTTCTGACTATCTCGACCCTTCCGGACGCGTTGGCGCACTCAAAATGACCATACGAACAACTTATAAAATATTCGCTTTTTATTTAACAAAATTAGTTCCGACGTGACACAGGCACGTCCCGACTTAAATTTCCGAAATAGTCATTTAATTCACTTATTACATTCAATATAACCAATATAATATATTACTATGCTCATTAGTAATATTCAACAAGTTTCCCATAATTACTAACTCTAGTCACGTTAATAATTATAACATAATTAATTTTCGGATTTTTATTAAATAAATCATCACATTAAATTTAATAAATCCCCAAATTAAATATAGCATAAAAATACGGGGTATTACAGAGACTAGGTTATAATTTATGTTAGAAAATCCTCCTATACATTAGTTAGGACGTATTGATGACTTGGGAACCCTTAGGTATGGGACTAAGGGGTATTTTGAGGATCTCACATCGATAAAAGAGTGGGGTAAATTATAAATTATGAATTGAGAAATTGAGAACTAATACCTAAGATAATAAGACGGGTATTAAAATATATTGGCGACATAATCAGCGAGGGCCGACAGTTTAAACGGGCCAGCCGGCGTTTTATGTCGTGTCGTGTGTGGAACCTCGTCAATCAGCGAGGGCCGACAGTTTAAACGGGTCAGCCGGCGTTTTGACGAGGGGATGTGTATTTTTGGTGGAGAAATCACCCGAGGTGGGAGGACCGCCATAATAAAATGAGGATATAATAAAGCTGGTTAATTTAATTAATTAACATCGTGGGACTTGGGAAATTAAAATCATATTGGTGTGCCTTTATAAATGGGGATTTATGCGGGTAGTTAGTGATTTATATCTATCGCGTTTAATTATCCCGTTTAATTTAAAATACTCTATTGTGATATTTATTGCGTATAATGCTACTATCTGGATTCAAGGATCCTATTTGAGGGGAGTAGTGTGTATTCTTGCTCGGGGCTTTGGCTCTGACCCATGCGTTGACTAATCTTTTTCAGGATTAGAATTTGGAGAAGCTGTATAAGTTTATCGGAGTTATCATTGGAGGTGCAGCTGGAGTTATTTACTTTATGCCATAGTTTAGTTAGACTTTCTTTTCCAGTCGTATTATGAGACTTCATTTGAGTTTTATTGGGCCATTCGGTTCCAAAGTTGTTTAGAGGATTTATTTTGGGATTATTTCAGATTTTATTTAATCATTATTGGAGATTGGATTTTCGGAGTTAGCATGTGATGGATCTTTTATCGCTTACTTATTTGTGATCATTTGAGATTGACCGATTATTTATCTTATGGACTGATTTATTTATATCTCATATCTGTCTCATGCTAAGAATGGTATTTATTTAGTTCACACCCGGCTTAGTTTTGGTGGCGGCCGACGCCAGAATTAGGCGGGGTGTGACAGATGGTATCAGAGCATGGTCTTAGGTCTCGTAGGTTATGAGTCCGTTTAGCTTTCGCGTTGCCGATCTTTGATTCCCTTTATTGATTTGTACTTCTTAAGGTAGAGGGTCTAGTATACGTGTTAGATGTGTTTCTTGGAGATGTGAAGTTTTGAGTTAAGGACGTGGTAGACATTGAGTTTAGAATTAGTAAGCTTGATGTGGAGATCCTTAGAATGGATTTTGGAGACGATAATTATTTTGGAGATTTTAGTACAGATGTTAGGTACCGTATGTATCGATTTTTGATGTTGAGATTTAATTTGAGGAAGTTATAATTTTAATGACTTTCGGATATAGGATCGAGTGGGGGATTTTGAGAGCATGTGGTACGCCATTATGTTCATAGTTATGTGTATGTATATAGGCAATATATATTATTTTGTTGCTTGTGGGGTAGGTGCGCGTAGAATTGGGTGTATGGGCGCCCAATTATGGCATTCTACGGGTAGGCATATGTGAGCCTTATTTTCTTTTTTACGAGATTTAAGTGTTTATGTGTATGCTTCGTTTAATCTCGAGGACGAAATTCTTTGCTAGTGGGGAAGTATGTAACAACCCGAATTTTTTAAATGGGAATTTTTAAATTAATTTTAAAAATCAGAGAAAAATAAAATTTTGGATTTTATAAATTTTATAATTTAAAGTGTTGGTTTTTATATTTGAAAAATAAATTTTCAAACCGAATTGGAATCGGAATTAAAATGGAGATCTAATTGAATTTTTATTATTTAGAAGAGTCCTCAAAATATAAAACTCTCTAAGAGTCCTCAAAACATAAAACTCTCTAGTAAAAATAATATTTTTAGAAATCCGACCGTCCGATCAAGCTGAATTTTTGTCACCAGTCCTGCTCGCCGTTTGCTATAACATACTAAAATTTCAAGCGATTCTAACGGTCCGATCGTCCGTAATGATTTTTTTTCAAGTATTTGTATTTGATTAGGACTCTAATTCTTTTTGGTATATAAACATAAAGTGACGAGTTTAGATCTTTTAAAACACATTTTAGCCTTCTCAAAAATCAGAATCCTCTCATCTTCTTCAACCTCAAAACCCTAGCCCCATTCTACATAACTTTCAACTCAAGTTTTGTCAAGATTAACCGGATTTTCTCAAGACGCGTCAAGAACGAATCTTTGTCAAATTTTTTAGAGGAATACACATTCAAGATCAGATTTCTAAACCAACTTTTATTCAGGCATGAATACTCTATTCTTTTCCTTTAGTATTATGCATTTTAAGTGTCGCCTAAACACTTAATTACATGTTTTCTTAAAAATAACTAGTAACTTAATTAGAAAAAGTGAATACTAATTATGGGGCTGTTTTTTATAAAATCTTTTAATCTGAATAATATTCATAACCCTTTGGGTACGTAGGATTGATGAGTGATTTTGGGTTTTATTGGTGTAGATTGCATATAGAAAAACCCTAGTGTGGTAACAATTATTATGCAACACAAATAAATATGAAAGAGGTAGCAACCAAGAAAAGACAAATAAAAAGCCAATCACACAACAACGGGAGTACGTGGTTCAGCAAAGAAGTGCCTACGTCCACGGTGGTTCAGTCAGTGTTATTTCTCTATATTCTGAAGAATAAGTACAGAGAATACAACTTGTCCTCTGCCCCGGACTTAGGGTTTTATTTATACATGTATGTGTTGGAGTAGTGGGGGTGATGGGTTCCTTCTTATTAGCCATCTCCCCTACATGGAATCGTGTTTCCCCGCAACTTCCCTTCATGGGATCGTGGGGTAATTGGATTAATACGAAGGTGATGGGCCTGGGCTTTGGGCCGCTAGGGAGAGGCTACTCATCCAGGCCTATGGTGCTAAATTCAGGGTCCCCACAATTGCCCCTAAATTTGTTGGGCCATCTTTACAGGTCCAATGAATTTAAATAATCAGCTATTATGGTTGATTTCTTTAAAAACTGTGAAGTTACTTTGGCGGCACCCGCTTCGCTATCCGTGCGCTATGATTAGACTTGAAGGCTCGTTGGAATAAGGCGCATTTCTTTTTGTCGCTTCAGGCTTTTCCAGCAATCTTCCATCTTCTGAGAGCTCTTGCGCTTAGTACCTTCTGTTTTCGATTTCAACTTTCGTTGCTTCTTCGCCATTTGACCTGATCTTCTGTTTTGTAAGTCTCTCGTGCTTTTTTGCATTTTCTCTTTGGTTTGTAGTTTTTCTTGTATTTTTCCAATGGCGAAGATTGGAAATAGGTCAGTGGCTGAGTTTAGAAAATTCTATAGTATTCCTGAGTGGGTAGAGATTGAGTGCTGTGCCTCGCCTCCTAGGAACGTTAGGGATATAGAGGATGCACATTGGATTCACGTCCTGTTGCTCTCCCAGGGGGGACTTACCTTCCCTCCCAATGATATGTTTCTGCACTTCTTTATCTACTTCAGTATTGTGCCTGCACAATGTTTGCCTAATGTATGGAAAATAGTGAACGGCGTGCATAGGATAAATCAATTGTATGGCACAAAGTTAGGGCTTGTCAAGGTCTGTTTTTGTTACTCCTTTTCTCGAACGAGTTCAGGTGTTCTGTACCTTAAGGCTAGGAGCCCTGATAGGGTATTGGTAGTAAATCTACCTGATTCCCATAAGGACTACTGGCAAGAAGGTTTTCTTGTCAGGAATTGGCAACTTTCCCCCCAATTTGAAGGGTCGAGGTCTGAGAGGTTCACTGTTCCTTTTTATGGGGAAGAATATATAGGTAGATGCCAGATTATTATTTCAACCTTTACTAACTTTGTGATTTTTCTAACTTCTCCTTGCTTTTTCTTTTACAGCGAAGATAAAGAACTTGGAGCCTGCTCTCAGCGAGGTTCGTATCTCGGAACTGGTGAAAGCTTGGAACATTAGGGAACCCTTGGGTGACGGCAAGCATCCTAGTTCTGCTGCTTTTCTACTTGAATACAAGAACACAGGCTCCAGCTTCATAGCCCGACCTGTGGATACTGTTCCGGACTTTGACTCTTTCGAAGAGATTTCTGCTGAGCCCATCCAATTGGACGAAGAAGAGAGCAGCTCGGATAGTGAGCCTATAGGTGTTGTGAGTAATTTGGGTGGAGGCAGTGCTGATAGTAGCAGTTATTCGAGTACTACCAGCAGTTCAGGGGAAGAAATGCCGCCCAGGAAGAATTTAATCCGAGATGATGATGACGATGATGATGTGCTTCTTGCACAGAGGTCCAAGAAATCAAAGACTGTCTCCGGGGCCATAGCTACTGGTTCTCGGCCTTTCTCTCAAGAGCAAGAGAAGAAGAAGAGAGAGGAGGAGCAGGCGAAGGAGAGGGAGAAGAAAAAGGAGGAGGAGAGGAAGAAGGTGGAAGAGAGAAAGAGGAGGGAGAAAGAAAAGGAGGAGGAGAGGAGGAAGATGTAACTGAGGACCAAAACTGGTCAAGCCTTGGTCCCAGTATCTGCTTTGACTGAGGGGGCTTCGGTGGCCACCTCTCCTTAGCTCGCCCCTGCGCTGCTTGAGAGGGCAGCCCTCCCTGCAGATCGTGAGAGGGCGTCAGGGTCTGATCAACTGGCTTTGCAAGCTAGCCAGAGGCTTGCCTTGGTAAGGTTCCTTTTCTAATTCTCAACTTCTTTTAATCCGTTTTGATGGTTTCTTCTTTCTGATCCTTCCTTTGTTTTTTTGCAGTTTGTGACTGACTTTGCTGTGCTCTATCGCTCTCGCGACGAGCTGTTGAGAAGGAACAGCGAGCTGGAGCAGCAGAAGTCTACTCTGGTGGCCAGGGGTTCTCAGCTGGAGGCCGATCTGAAGGCTGCTGATGCGGCTCGAGCTTCATCTGCCTCGACCCTTGCTAATTCTGCTCGCGAGAGAGATAATGCTGTCAGGGAGCTCGGCGAGCTGAGGAAGTCGTATGATCAGGTCTGCTCGAGCAAGCTGGACTTTGTGGAGAAGAACAGGGTTCTTGCCGAGCAGCTGGAGGATGAGAAAGCCCAGGCAACCACCCTTAAAGAAGATTCGTACAATTTCGGCTGGGCTGCTGCGTATGAAGACGCCGAGGTTCAGATAGGCTATATTAGCCGTCTGAACTTCAAGAAAGGGTGGAATAAGGCCCTCGTGGCCGTTGGGGTGGATGTTGTATCCCCACTCTTTGACGAGCATGATCCAGGGCCAAAGCCGGTCGTGGATGAGGACCCAGCCCCAACTGCTGAAGGCACCAATCCTGTTTCTCGGGCGACTCCTTCTGACGCTCCTTTGGTTGAGGAGGCAGTGGATACCCCTGCAGAGGGTAATTCCCCTGCTGATGCTGATAAAGACAAGGGTCCATCCACCGAGGTTGCTAAGTGATAGGGTTTCTTTGTAACTTTTTCCTTTTTTGATCTGATGTAACCTCGTTCATTATCAATGAAAAGACTTTATTTTTGTTTATGCTGATCCCTTTCTCTTCTCTTTCTTTTATTTGTAGTCGGTTGATGTGGATGACTATATTCCTGTTACCTCCCAATTAGGTGGGACTCTGGGTCCTAATGCAAGCCCTGCAGTTCGCCAGGCTTTTGCTAGGCTTTGCAGGTTTGCTAAGTCAAGGAACCAGAAAATGAGGCCACCGAGATCAATCAAGTCGTGGAGTTTCTTCAGTGGGAGAATGACGACCTGAGGCAGGAGGTCTCGAAGCTTAAGGAGCATTCGCCGAGCACCGCTTCGGCAGTCCTACAAGGCTCTTCCTCGTCGCGAGCTGCTCGGCCTCCCCTCTCGCGTGCTGGTAGGAGTACGCGGGGTAGGAGTAGAGAAGTTGAGGAGCAGCGTGAGAGGGAAATGAAGGAGCTGCGCGGTGATGTCCGGCGAGCTTATGTGACTGCTGCTGGGCTCCAGAGGGACGTCACCCGACTGTGGCATCTATTCAAGAAGGGCCCTCGCCAAGTGTGGACAGATGGCTATGATCAAGGCTGGCTGGATGCTCCCACAAGATTATCAGAGTTCGAGGAGCTTTCCTTCATCAGGGGGTGGTTGAGTGCTCTCAAAGAGTTGCAGGTCCCGAGAAACTCGATATTGTGGTATCGGCATGAGATGTCTCCCTCTACTCTGATGCCCAATCCATTCAGGCGAGATGATCAATGGATTCCCATCGATGCTATTCCCCGGCGATTACTGGAGTTGGACGTAAATGAGGTCGTGGAGGAGTTCGATCCTGCTCCTGATGATGGGAGGAGAGCTAAAGTTGCTGACTACCTTGCTCGGAGGCTTCCACCTTCTTGATTTTTTGTTTTTTAATAATTGTAAATGCTTTGGGCGAGCTTTGCTGACTAAACATGTACTATTATTGTTTGTAAATGTAAAAGGTTTAATGGAAAGTTTGAGTTTTGGGCGATTTTGCCGACTAAACGTGTTTATCCAATCTTTTTTATATTTTTGCAGCTTCACAATCTTTTTTATCTTGTCATGTGAGTGTCCGCCCAGTCCAGTATTAAGAATACCATTGTGCCCTTTCTTTACCTTTTAGGTCGTGTCGTCACACTCCCTTAGGTCCAAGTGGGGCAATTGGCGAGGACACACCTGTTATTGGATGTCTTCATCCGGTCAGGATTTCGTTTAACCAAAGTAGGTTTGATGCCTAAGAATGCTCTGTAGGGCTTCATATATTGCCATGGGCAATGCTAAGAGGTCTGTCGTGCTTCATGACGATGACCTGAGGAGGGGTGTTCCCCTGCTATGTCAACCATTATACCTGTGATTTGAAAAGGATGTGCAATAAGATATAATTGTTACTTTTTAGAGAATGATCAACTGAGAGATTTTCATTGGTAAATAGAGAAACAAACTGTCTTTTCCCATAATGAGTACAATAAAAGATCTAACAATTGAACTCCTAAAAGTAGAATTTCTTGAGATTAGCTGCGTTCCATGCTCGTGGTATCTCTCTGCCCTCCATCGTTTTCAAATGATAGGCACCTTGCAGATCGTCTCTAATTATCTCATAAGGTCCTTCCCAGTTCGGGCCCAGTTTACCGTCTGATGGCTTCACTGTGTTGCCCAGGACCTTTCTTAGAACATAGTCCCCAACTTTGAATTTCCTCGGATTGACCCTTGTGCTGTAGTGCTTTGCGAGCTGTTGCTGATAGCTCGCTAGTTTTACTAGTGCAAGTTCCCTGCGCTCGTCGGCCAAGTCGAGTTCAGCGAGCAAAGCCTGATCGTTCTGACTCTGCTCGACAAGGTCGGATCTCATTGTAGGCAATCCTGCTTCTAATGGGATCACCGCTTCCATACCATATGCTAGTGAGAATGGCGTTTGACCTGTGGCTCGCCTAGGAGTCGTTCTGTACGCCCATAGGACATGTGGTAGCTCGGTAGTCCACGCGCCTTTTGCTCGCTCTAACCGCTTTTCAATCCAGCGATCACTGTTTTGTTGGAAGCCTCAGCTTGTCCGTTGCTTTGAGGATAAGCTACGGAGCTGAAGTGGTGCGTGATCCCGTGTTGGTCGCAGAAGTTCTGAAAGGGGCCACTCTCGAACTGTGTTCCATTGTCAGTGATGATGGTTCTGGGGATCCCGAATCGAGTGATTATATTTCTCCATATGAACTTCATCATGTCAGTATCTCAGATGTTCGCCAGTGGTTCTGCCTCGATCCAATTGGTAAAGTAATCAGTTGTGACCAACAGGTATTTGCGATTGCCGACAGCGGTGGGCAGTGGTCCCACGATGTCCATTCCCCACTGGGCGAAAGGCCAGGGGCTGGTCAGGGATTTTAATTCGCTGGCAGGCTGGTGGACCATGGGGGCGTGAAGCTGGCATTTTAGGCATCTGCGGACATATACTGCGGAGTCCCTTTGCATATATGGCCACCAGTAACCTTCTTTTATTGCTCGAAAGGCTAGAGACCTTCCTTCGACGTGACTCCCACAGATTCCTTCGTGAAGCTCGTGAAGCACTGTCTTGACATCGCCTGGGTGGACGCATCTAAGGTAGGGGCCGGAGAAAGATCTTTTATACAAGTCGCCTCCCATGGATAAGTGAAAGCGAGCAGCTTTGACTCTTATCTGGTGGGCAGTCCTCTTATCCTCTGGGAGCGTTCCATTCTTCAAATAGTCTCTTAAGGGATCTATCCAGCTAGGGGCTGGTTCCAATTGGAGTATTTGTTTCGCTTTTGTCAGCTCACAGTTGGGGTGAATGCTCGGGCAGCTAAGGAAATCGATAGGGATTATCCTTTTAAGGCTGGAATCAACTGCCGAGCTTAGGGCTGCCAAGGCGTCAGCGTGGCTGTTCTGCCCCCTGGGAAACTGTTGGATGTTGATTTCTTCAAAGTTCGTCATTAAGTTTCTTACTAAGGAGAGGTAGGCTGCCATCCTCCCATCCTTCGCGTTGTAGTCTCCGCTTATCTGATTGGAAACTAGTTGCGAGTCTCCGAATACCTGTAAATGTTTTGCTCCTAGAGTTTGCGCCCTTTGGAGACCTGCAATTAAGGCTTCGTATTCTGCTTCGTTATTGGAGGCTGCAAATCCCAGCCTGATTCCTTGCTCGAGGATTGCATTTTCTGGAGTGATGAGAACAATTCCTACTCCTGCCCCCTTTGAGTTGGAGGCTCCATCAACGAATAGCTTCCAGCTTCCCCCTGTAGCCCGGCTGTTTTGTTCTGTTGGCTTAGGCTGGTCGAAGGGTTCTTGGCCTGTGAATTCAGCTATGAAGTCAGCAAGGATTTGACCCTTGATAGCTGTCCTTGGTTGAAATTGGATGTCAAACCGGCCGAGCTCGACTGACCATTTAGACGGTCTTCCCGACAAATCCGCCTTCCTTAGGACAGCCTTGAGGGGGTGTGATGTAAGGACAATGATCGTGTGAGCTTCGAAGTAATGCTTCAGTTTTCTCGAGGACATTACTAGGGCGAATGCGAGCTTTTACAATGGTAGGTAGCGCTGCTCGGCGTCTAGTAGGGTTTTGCTCGCGTAATAAACTGGATGTTGGATCCCTGTAACTTCACACATTAGCGCTGAGCTGATAGTATGGCTGGATACAGAGAGGTAGAGGTACAAAGGGTCCATTTGCTGGGGTATGACAAGCAGTGGTGGGGAGCTTAGGTAGGACTTGAGCTCGTCTAATGCTTGCGAGCAACCTGGGGTCCATTCTACTGTTTTGCTGCTTTTCAGGAGTTGGAAGAAGGGCTTGCATCTCTCGGAGGATTTAGAAATGAAACGGTTTAGAGCAGCGAGCATTCCGGTGAGCTTCTGTACATCGCGGATTGTGTGAGGAGGTTGCACTCTTTTGATTGCATCAATCTGGTCCGGATTAGCCTCTATGCCACGCTTGCTGACCAAATACCCAAGAAACTTTCCTGACTGGACACCGAAGGAACACTTGCTCGCGTTGAGTTTCATTCGGTACTTCCTGAGGATTTCGAAGGTATTTGATAGGTCCGAGAGGTGATTTTCCTTGTCTTTACTTTTGACGAGCATGTCGTCGATGTAGACCTCCATCGTGTCTCCCATCTGATTCTTGAACATTTTAGTAACCAGCCGCTGATAGGTCGCCCTTGCAATTTTTAGCCCAAAAGGCATGACCTTGTAACAGTATAAACCAACCGTCATGATAAACGCCGTTTTATCCTGATCTGGTGCATATAGGGGAATCTGGTGATAGCCTGAGTATGCGTCCAAGAAACTCATTCGCTCGTGAGCTGTAGTGGCGTCTACTAGTTGGTCTATTTTCGGAAGAGGGAAGCTATCCTTGGGGCAGGCTTTGTTGAGGTCAGTGAAGTCTACGCAAACTCTCCACTTCCCGTTGCTTTTTGGAACTACCACTGGGTTGGATAACCATTTGGGGAATTGCACTTCCCGTATGGATCCTGCATCCAGCAGTTTTTCGACTTCTTGTTCTATTGCTTTGGCTTTCTCGGGAGCAGTTCGTCGTGCCTTCTGTGCTATCGGCTTGAATGTGGGATTGACGTGCAACCGATGGCAGACCATATTGGGATCGATTCCTGGCAGCTCATAGGGTTCCCAAGCGAAAACATCTATGTTGCTTCTGAGTAAGGTTAACAAATCCTTTTGCTCTTGGTCAGTGAGTGAGGTCCCGATCAGGAAGACTCTGCTGTTGTCGCCTTCTCTAGCAATTACTTCTACCAGGTCCTCTACAACAAGCTCGGAGGGGAGGAGCCTGGTCTCTTCCACTCCGGGCCTTCCATATTTTAATTGCTATTTGGAAGGGATTGCACCTTCCTCCCCTTTCTCGCTGGTTTGAACGTCTTTTTTCTCTGGCTTTGGTCGGATGGCCGCTATGAAGCACTTTCTCGCCATCGTCTGGTCGCCATGTATCTCCATCACTCCCCGCTCGGTGACATATTTGAGTTTCTGGTGGTAGGTCGAGGAGACTGCCTTCATTGCATGAAGCCATCCCCTGCCGAGGATGGCTTGATACGGTGAATCGATGTCGACCACCAAGAATTCGATCATTTTCGAAACATTTCCAGCAAGCACTGGTAGTACTATCTTGCCCAGAGGCATGGTCATTTTTCCAGCGAAGCCGACCACAGGAACAGTGGTTCCCTTCAGGTCGGCGATGTTCAACTTCAATTTTCTGAACAGGTCGATGTACATTACTTCGGATGAGCTTCCTTGATCGACGAGCAGCCTGTCGATACCAAAGTTGGCTATCCTGAGTGTAATGACTAAGGCATCGTGATGTGGGGTCCTCACTCCCACAAGATCTTCATCTGTGAAAACAATATGCTTGTTGTAGTTGATGTCCTCTGCTCGCCGGCGTTTTCCTGCCTGTGATTTCGCTGGATCTATTTGAAAAGCTTGCATTACTGCTGTCAGCTTCTTTACCTCCATCCAAGCTGAGTTGCCCTGGATTTTCTTAACATCGGATACTCCATGGATTACTGCGAATTCATGTCCGGTGTCGTCTTCTAATACATTGTCGGGTTTTGCCTCCTTGTGAAAAGTCACTCTCTCTACCTTCCTTTCCACAAAGTCATTCAAATGTCCGGATTGGGCCAACTCCTCGAGGTGGGACTTAAGAGCCTTGCAGTGCTCGATCTTATGTCCTCCCTCTTTGTGGAAGGTGCATCTCAGCGCATTGTTTCTTTTCTATGGGTCTCCTCCCATTTTCCGGGGCCATTTGATGAACGGCTCATCCTTGATCTTAGCGAGAATTTTGTAAATTGGTTCTTTAAAGACGGTGTTGACCGCCTGGAACGACTTTGCAACGTCAGGGCTCCCTCCGTTCTTGGGGCCATTCTTGCTCCCATTCTTTCCTCCTTTTTTCTGGTTATCAACTTTCTCACTTCCCTTTGTGGCGAGCTTGGCTCGCCCGTTTTCACTTACGTTAAGGCGGGTGACATCTTCCACCTTTGCGTATTTCTCAATCCGGGCCATCAGGTCATCAATGGTGGTTGCTTCCTTCTTTGTCAAGGACTGGTAAAGGAGGGAAGAGCTAGGTAGCCCAATTTTGAATGAAGCCACTGCCACCTCTTCCGCGCAGTCCTCGACTTCGTTGAATAACTCCCAGTACCTCTTCGCGTAGTCTCTAAGTGTCTCCTGAGGAGTTTTCTTCATCGTCAATAGAGCATCAATCCTTTTGGGATGGGAGCTGCTGGTGATGAACCGGGCTGTAAAGAGCTCGGCCAGGGATTTGAAATTTCTGATGGATCGGTGAGGGAGTTTCTCGAACCATTTTTGGGCCACGTCATGAAGGCTCGAGGGAAAAATATGGCACATCAGTGCATCTCGGTGATTCCAGAGGGTCATAGCCTGCCGGTACTTCCTGACATGATCAATGGGATCAGTCTTCCCGTCGTAAATCTTAAACCTTGGAATAGCAAACTTTTTGGGAGCTTCTTCTTCTTCAATTTCCCTCGTGAAGGGCGATTTCATCTGGGTCTTGAGGGCTCTCCTGGCGAGTTCTCTGGTTGACCTGGTGCCGCGGTGAGCTGGATGTTGGTCCATTTCTCTGCGGACTAGGTTCCGTATGTTGTCGTCGCTGCGAGCAGGGCTCTGATAGCGGCGAGATTTTCTCAGTTGCTCGCGGAGGTCGTCGTCTGAGTCGCCACCTTCGAACCCTTGATATTGCCGCCTAGGGCTCCTTCATCGGCTGCGAGATTTGCTCACCTGAGGGCTAGGAGTGCGATAGGGGCATCTCCTGGTATCAGGACGTAGTTCTTTTTCCAGTTTTTCCAGTCTTCTTTTCAGGCGAGCATTCTCAGCCTCATACCTGCGAGAAGACTCCCTCTGCTCGTGGAGCCTTGCTTCGTATGCATCGATCAATCTGGATATCTGAGTGGACCTTGCTGGTCCTTGACTTTCTTCTGAGGCTGGCCTTTCTAAGCGAGCCCCTTGATCTGAACGTCGGACTTCAGACCTAATCCTGCGAGGAGCGGGTGGCTCCTGAATATCTCCTGCTTGAGGAGCGTTGCTGCTGTGACCAGACATCTTAGATTTTTTCTCGGTGTGGGCTCTTCTCAGGGAAAGATAAACGTTTCCCACAGACGGCGCCAATTGTGGTGACAATTATTATGCAACATAAATAAATATGAAAGAGGTAGCAACCAAGAAAAGACAAATAAAAAGCCAATCACACAACAACGGGAGTACGTGGTTCAACAAAGAAGTGCCTACGTCCACGGTGGTTCAGTCAGTGTTATTTCTCTATATTCTGAAGAATAAGTACAGAGAATACAACTTGTCCTCTGCCCCGGACTTAGGGTTTTATTTATACATGTATGTGTTGGAGTAGTGGGGGTGATGGGTTCCTTCTTATTAGCCATCTCCCCTACATGGAATCGTGTTTCCCCACAACTTCCTTTCATGGGATCGTGGGGTAATTGGATTAATACGAAGGTGATGGGCCTGGGCTTTGGGCCGCTAGGGAGAGGCTACTCGTCCAGGCCTATGGTGCTAAATTCAGGGTCCCCACACCTAGTTTTAAAATAAATAATTTTTGGGTGCGTATAACTCATGTAATACATGTAGAGATAATGAAATTTGGTTTTTGATGTATATATGATGAAAAATTAGTATATTTAATTTAAAATAATTAAATGAGATTATTTGGGTATTTTTGACGTTGTGATAATTAAATTAAAGATTTAATTCAATTGGACAATCAGGCGTAGTTTTATACGTTGATTAATCATGCGTGGTTGTGTGACTTTTTGGTATTATTATATTTCCTTGTGACGATGGGTTGTTGGGTATTTTTTTGCTCCCCCTATATTTTAGAATGCCTTCTAGGAATGGGACTAGTGAGGGAAGATTATTGCGTTTTTATCACCTTGAGGGTGGGCTGATTTTTATTACTTTATCATCGTTACACTTGTCTAAGCATGAGACTAGGTTATGATTTATGTTAGAAAATCCTCCTATACATAAGTTAGGACGTATTGATGACTTGGGAACCCTTAGGTATGGGACTAAGGGGTATTTTGAGGATCTCACATCGATAAAAGGGTGCGGTAAATTATTAATTGTGAATTGAGAAATTGAGAACTAATACCTAAGATAATAAGACGGGTATTAAAATATATTGACGACATAATCAGCGAGGGCCGACAGTTTAAACGGGCCAGCCGGCGTTTTATGTCGTGTCGTGTGTGGAACCTCGTCAATCAGCGAGGGCCGACAGTTTAAACGGGCCAGCCGGCGTTTTGACGAGGGGATGTGTATTTTTGGTGGAGAAATCACCCGAGGCGGGAGGACCGCCATAATAAAATGAGGATATAATAAAAGCTGGTTAATTTAATGAAATTAACATCGTGGGGCTTGGGAAATTAAAATCATATTGGTGTGCCTTTATAAATGGGGATTTATGCGGGTAGTTAGTGATTTATATCTATCGCGTTTAATTATCCCGTTTAATTTAAAATATTCTATTGTGATATTTATTGCGTATAATGCTACTGTCTGGATTCAAGGATCCTATTTGAGGGGATTAGTGTGTATTCTTGCTCGGGGCTTTGGCTCTAACCCATGCGTTGACTAATCTTTTTCAGGATTAGAATTTGGAGAAGCTGTATAAGTTTATCGGAGTTATCATTGGAGGTGCAGCTGGAGTTATTTACTTTATGACATAGTTTAGTTAGACTTTATTTTCCAGTCGTATTATGAGACTTCATTTGAGTTTTATTGGGCCATTCGGTTCCAAAGTTGTTTAGAGGATTTATTTTGGGATTATTTCAGATTTTATTTAATCATTATTGGAGATTGGATTTTTGGAGTTAGCATGTGATGGATGTTTTATCGCTTAGTTATTTGTGATCATTTGAGATTGACCAATTATTTATCTTATGGACTGATTTATTTATGTCTCATATCTGTCTCATGCTAATAATGGTATTTATTTAGTTCACACCCGGCTTAGTTTTGGTGGCAGCCGATGCCAGAATTAGGCGGGGTGTGACATGTGTGTCCATAGATATTTTTTCTTTATGTAAAAGGTCGATGTTACTCGGCGATCGATGGATTGATTTTCATTGCCATGGATCACGATAAACCGAGATGTTTGGATTGAGCAACCTTTAAGGTACATGTGAAACCATATTACTCTAATATTGAATAGTTGTGAAAGGTTATTCGATATGATCTAGAATTGAACAAACTTCAAATTTTCCCTATCATTAGGACTCTTGGATTAAGAAATAAGTTTCTAGATATACCAGACAGGTGGGAGAAGAAGATGAGATTTCATCAACGATTAGTCTTCCAGGGTAGAGAGTTTTCAAATGTACAACTTCACCCGAAGAAGCGATATTTCTAAATTACAATCTTCCCTTGGTGGAAGAAATTTTTATAAAATACTAATCTCTTTTCGGGTGAAATGACTTTTCTAATGTATGAACTTCGTCTCGGTTAACCCCTTTTGTTATCGAGAGTATAAGGTTTAAAAAATATGAAAATCAAGGCTATGTAGTGCATGATGCAACATAGGTAATCTTTATTTTTACATACTTTGATTTTCATTTTATCTCGAAGTCCTTCGCACATACTTATATGTTTGGGAAAAATATATAGTGGGGACCTATGCACGTATTTACATTTTAAGGGACGCTAAAACTAAGGTCCCTAAGTATTTCTAAAATTTATGTAAATTAATTATTAAGGGGGTGATATTAAGCATATTATTAAGGAGTCATATAAATAGTTAGGTTCTCTTGATTTATCCCCAGTGGTATCATCACTGTGGTGTTACGGTCCCCGAGCAGTGAGGAATCTGGGGGAGAACTTGTGTGAATTCAAGGTGGATACTCGAGAGTGATTTCCTCTCGATCATTATTTCCCCCTAAGGCCAGGTTGTCATCTCGACGTGGGTCGAGTGGTAAAAATTGTCTCTTGGAAGATGTTTCATGCCATGCCCAGTTTGAATCGAACACTCTTGATTCTAGGCATAAGCCTAAGAGACCTGATACAAAATGAGTTATTTATCTATACGACCTACTTGGTAAAGGCTCTAAACAGAGAACATTAAAGCCCCTGTTCAATTAGTAAGGATCTGGAAGAAACAAGACCTCTTGCTACCGAATATGACGAGAGGGAGTGGATCCGATAGCTTTCTTTCCTATTCTTGATGGATGGTAGGTTTTTTCGATTCATTTATACTACCGTAAAAGATGGATGATTTAGTTCAGGGCTCCCATATCAGTTATATCAGTGCCCGTTGCTTTCCTTTCCAATCTCGTGGCTCACTATTTCCATTCGAAGGTTTTTATTCAGGAAGTAGACTTCTCGATGACTGGAGAATGGGATTGATATAGAGGGTTATTGGTAATACGAATGACAATTCTACATATGAGTGTCTTGCGGACCGCAGTACAATGACTAGGACTCATTTCATAGGAGTTTTGAGTGTGAGATACAACTCATGTAGTGGCATAAACTCGCAACATTCTAAGGGGTCACCAACCGCCCGAATTATTGTAGCAAACCTTCCCTTTATTCAATGGATAACTCTTATTATCTTTCAATCAACAAAATGAGAAATGGGGGAGACATAAAAGAAAGAAAGAAATAGGTCTTTAGCCTAAAAGTGTTCCGTGTGATAAACGCTTTTATCGATTGTTTAGAGTTGCCAGTTTGTTTTGTACTAAAATTAATAAAAGTTTTGTATTATCCCTTTTGATTTAATCCTAAGGCAGGTTTAAGTTCATGATTGGTCTAGAGACTCTTATTGTGTGGGTTCGAGAATCGAGTTACGAGTGGTAAAGGTGTTAGACACCCCACTTGTTACTTATACACCCTGAATTATGCGTATTATCGCTCTTAACATTAATTTATTACTTTTTAGTTATTTTTAGAACTAGTTTAAAGGCCTTAGGTTAAGAATACCTTAAACGTATATAAATTCTTAGGTAGGAAGACGGTATAAGTGAATAGTATAGGAACGTCACTTCAATTGATGCAGGTACACAAGGGGTCTTGTGTATGACTCATTGCTCATATAATGGGTGTTCGTTATCATGTATGTAAGTGTGAAAGAAATATCGGCATAGTCAACAGGTTGCCATTAATCTGTGCATAAATGTGTGCACGAGAAGTCTCTGCTTTAGATATTTATATAGTTTGCTATCTCGCTTGGTATTTGAGTTGAGATAGAAAGGTAATATGAAAGGTGGACGCATCTCTGTTGTGAAAACATATTGAGATATATATTATCGAGTCTCTTGCTCAAAAGAAGGAATTAATATTTCACCTACATAACAAAGTCGACTTGGGATCAAAGTCTACGTAGTTCGATGGGGCATAATATATGTATGTGTTTGTACATTTGTATGGTGGTGAGGGAGAGATCGCAACTTTAATATATTTTGATACCTCATTTGTATTATGTATGAGACAGGGTAAGATATAGGTTAGATATGATTGCATCTATGTGGGGACATTATATCAAGAGATGTATTGTCAAGGCTTGTGCTCATAAGAACGATTCAATATTATGACTACGTACTCGTGTATCCATGAGATCAAAGCCTACATAGTTCAATTGTTCACGTGTTCTAACATTGTCTTTGTGTGCAAAGGTAGGACTTGTCTTAGATAGGGGAGAAGATATAGGTAGGAGAGAGTAGCTTCAGTGAAGGCCAGTATGAAGTGGACCTGAACCCATCGACAAAGGAATAATTTGTTAAGATCATCGAGCAATGAGTAGCCAGATGGTATTTTCCTTCAGACTAATTTACATGAGTAAATGCTAAGGATGTCAAGTTCATGGCCTATGTTACCTCCTTCGGGTGTGTAGAGAGGGGTATTTGGACTGAGGAAGGATTCACCCCTGAGAAATAGTATATCGAGAGATGTATTGTGAGCATTGGGCTTTAGGAGATTAGTTCGTCATAGCACCTCTGTATCCAAGGAGACTTGGGACCAAATCCAATGTAGTTTCAACAAACGAGGCATATTTACGAGTGCATGTGATAGGGTACCAGGTATACAATATACAACATAATGGTATTTATGGAACCTAGTCTTTGATATATAATTTTCTTTATGTTTGATCGATATATTTACATGTTAAAAGTATATTTAATCGAAGGCCGACATTTGATAAGTATTGATTTGAAAACACATATTCGGGGTGCCTCCATGGGGACAGGCTATGTTCATTTGGATAAGCGATGTGACTTGTCGGATTTTAGAATTTAGCTTGTGCAAAGTTTCATACTGACTCGGCTCACTGACATTTTTCTCATAATAGTTTTGAAAAGTTTATTTTCATGTTTGTATTTAGTCGTTGTAGCATTTAAATAGTGGTTTTTTAACATATGAGAATGTCAAGTCAACTAATAGAGGTGCTAGGTTAAAAACCAGGCTTTGAAATATAAACGTTGTAAAGTTCATACTTCATCCCCTAAATGGGGGTCGGGCAAAAAGAGATAAGCAAATATGAATAGTTTATCACAATATTTATGGGCGTATGTGACCCATAATTTGGCTAAAGATTCCTTAACCTTGTAGCGTGAATCAAATTTTTCCTGGGGGAGTGTCCCTATATTAGATGCCCGAGGTGGGTAGAGTTTCGTTTAGTTGGGCGAAGCTTCGTTTAGAAGTGCCGACATTCACAGAATGCGTGCAGAGGTTTACCTCTAATTTTCTTTCAGAGATGAGTTTTCATAAGTACAAATATCGTTCGGAACTGAAGTGACTCCCCGAAAGTACAATCTTTACCTGGGGAAAAAAACTTTTCTAAAGTACAAACTTTCGGGACTTTTAAGAACAAGCTCAAGTATCTCCATCGCTCGATATTGAGAAAGTTAGAAAATCGAATCGAAGTTTAGTTTTGGGGTTCTTTTGATTTGGATGATTCCTAACATCTTATCCAACTTCTCGAACCTGGATTCCAAATCTAATCTAACACAACTTGAGTATCCCAATGTCTCTTCTAACTTCTCAATTTTAGACTCAAGCAAATGAACATACTCTTAAAAAGCTAGGACTCGTTCATTAAAATCTCCATTAATCCTCGAAGGTTAAATATCTCCCCCTCAATAAGTGAGGGTTTCTAACAAAGAGTCATCTCATATGCCATTGAATCCTCAATCAATTTTTAATCATAATCACCTACACCGTGTTCTTTTAACTTGGCTTCTAACTTCATGTGGACTTCTTCAATTTTAATAAAATTCCATATAACTCCTTAAAGGGAACTTTAATATCATTCTCCTCCTCTTCTTCTTCTTCTTCTTTTTCCCCATCACCACTCATTTAGGAATCACATGACATGGCCTCAGAATCATTAAGCACATAATTATCTTCACTGAAAGAATTTTTATTTAGGTTCACATGAATGGTCATGAACAATATAATTATGCTCTATGGGGGAATCAGGTTTCTCTTTCGATTCACTATCGTTAAGGGTAGCATTGTATGCCTTTGACTTCTTGACTTCCTTCCTTATCTTAGTAGGACACTCATCTTCCTTATGGACATAACCATCACACCTAAAGCATCTATTTGATTCTTCCATTATAAAACTTCTATTACGATTCTTAGAGAATTTTACAACCCTGTTAAACTTATTTTTCTCCAATTTCTTTTCATCAAACTTAGATATTTGTTTATTAAACTTGAGAAATTTCTTAAATTTATTCGCAAACATAGTCATATCATCGAAAACGATGTGATACTTATCCTAAAATATGTTGTTTCCTCCTTCCAGTCTTTCAAAGTAATTCCCTTATCTTTCTTCATCTTTTTGGAAGGAAACATGTCGAGTTCATAGGTTTGTAGGCTACCCATAAGCTCTTCCAGTTTCATTGAGCCCACAATTCCCAAAACTTAAAAATAGTTACTTTGGGTCTAATTATTTCATGTAAGGACATTAAGATTCTATTCACAACCTTGGTGTCGGGTAATCTATATCCCAATTTAAAATATGAGTTAATAATATCAAAAATCTCTCATAAAATTCATCAAAGGTGTCACTATCATCCATCCTAAAAAATTTTAACTTACTAGTAGTAATTGGGAGTTTGGAAGCTTTACATGCACTAGTTCCCTCGTGGTTAAGTTGGAGTATGTCTAAAGCTTCTTGGGACATATCACATATCATAATACGATGGAACTCCTCAAGTGTGACCGCACAAAACAAAAGATTTAGATCTCGAGAACTGTAGTTACACAATTTATGTTCTCCCTCACTCCAACTCTCAACAGGTTTAGTCACACGAACTTCACCTACTATACATGTGCATAAGATCTAACCCCCTCACTACCTTTAACCATACCCACTCATCGATAGACTTAAGTGCAGATTTGATACGCACTTTCTAGTACGCATAATTAGACCCATCAAACAAAGGTGACCTAGAAAACGAATGAGCCTCTATATATAAACCTCATGGATTCATGCCTAATAAACTACAGACACCTGCTCTTATACCAATTTGAAAATGAAAGTGTAATCTAGGGTTTTATATGGATAGCAAGAACACATAATTTTTTTATTTTTTCAAATTAAATTAAGAATAATTTATTAACTAATTAAACTAGAACCAATTAAATGGATAGTTATGTAAACAATTTATCAAGTTTTATCTTGCCCTAAAGCATGAATTTAGGTGGGTATATCAAGAGTAAAATAAATCATTCACGCAATACACCGATGTATGAGGGAAATTCATAATGGAAAAAACTCGGACGACCTATCCATGCAAATTCACTATGATCTAAGAATTACACAAGGACGACAAATGACTTACATAACAGACTCAATTCCTTCAAGACTTCATTCATCTTCGTTCCTTAGACCTTCTTCACAGAAACACAAGGATTAATCCTATGCACAACCACAATGTGTGATCCTCACATTCCTCATATCCACCGATCTTGGCTTAGAAAATCATCAATGGATCAAACACGGAGTCCATGTCTTCAAACTATCACACACACAGAGTCCATCGTATGTAAATAATCAGCAAGAATGGAATCCACCATATATAAAGATACTTAAAAAAGAGTAAAAAAACCTTTATTGTAAAAAATGGTGATGTCAAACAAGCGCTTCTAGATGAAACTTGGATCTCAAAAACTCTTGGAGGAACTTAGGGTTTAGAGGCACAAGATACGTTCTTGGAATGTTTTCTACAAAGACATCTTCAGAAAATAATTTTCCATCATTCCTATTTATGAAAAACATGAAGTTCGAGGATGAATAAAAAACGAGGTAATTCATTCGAATGAAAAACATATACTCATTCAAACCAGCTTACGATTCTCATTCGGACCAAAAATGATCTCGTTCGAATGAAACAACTGATCTCATTCAAACAGACTTTGAATGAGCTACGAATGAGATTCCAATGTTAAGTAGTAATTTTCATTTGAACTTAGTTACAAGGACATTTAAACAACATTCAGTAACTTGTTTTAACACTCAAACTCATGGCTCAAATGGTTTTGTCCAAATGAAATTAAGCCAATAACATATAAATTGACTCGATTGGAAATTTGTCCTTATAAATATCCCATTTGTCTATCGTTAAGCTCTTTAAAGAATCGATGCCAACCCCCCTCAAAAGGCAAAAAGTATAGACACCTGAAAAACACAAACTTGGGTAACTATGCTATTGGAAAACTTTGTTGCATCATTGCAAACCTAGACACTTAAACACATCTTGTAAATGCAAAGATAATATATAACAAATATAAATCTGAATATGAAAAACCCTCCTTCTTTATATAACAATATTCACCTAAGATAAGACATCTCCCTCTAAGGTGAAAATTTCTCCCCCTGATTTAAAGAGTTAGATACCATTTCTCCCGCTTATTATTCACGAATAGAAAAAGGACACAATATAAAAAAACTTCTACACATATATTTAATACATGTAAACATAGAGGAAAAAAAATATCATGCAATGATGTGAAGTGAAACATCCAACGACAAACAAACTCAGCAACGCAAACCTAAGTAATCTGAACAATGAACACATGGTACTGATCTTGATGCGAGAGATTGAAGCATAAGATACTAATGTAAGGAAGAAACAAATGATAAGCATGCAACATGCCATTTTGAATTGAAGATTAAGCATATGACAACGATAGATTAAATCCAAACACAAAGAAAAACTAAAAAATACCATATATATTACCACACATATACAAGTGACACACAAACATATATAAGTATACACACCACAAAAACACATAAAACACATAAGTTTTTAACACTCGCATGGAACCAATGTGTGTAAACAAAATGAATTACAAAGCAAAGGGGAGTGAAATAAAAATAAAAGAAATATTACCCAATCACTCAAAATATGTTCAAGAAGTTTTATTTTACCGCATTAAATTATCAATCTTCGGTTTAGCCTCGACTGCCAAATAAAGATCTCATAAATGAAAAACATATGGAGACTGGATTATAAATCTTGATGATTCTCAAATAAATACTGTCAAACACCGATTAACTAGGACTCATTGTGCAAAACCATTGATCTTTAACTTTATAACCCTAAAAAATAAACATATTTCATATTCTTACTCTTTTTTTAAAGATATCAATTTTGAAGCATTAATCGCAAAAATGTGGCCTTAGCAAATCTATTATTTATTTTTCCTCTCTTTGCTTTTAGCCCTTGCTGATGGTGGCCTTTTATGCAAAGGAGATTTACTCCTTTTGTAGCCCTTTTCAATTACACCCTCACATTTTTCAATCAAAACAAACTCTCGAGCAATGGTAAACTCTTGGGCAATGGTTCTTACATGCATAAATCTCTCAATCAAATAGATATGAATATGACAAGATTGATATGAGAACACCTCACTTAGATAATGAAACATATGTAGTTATAATCCAAAAGAGATCACGCATTGTGTAAGCGAATGCCGATTGAGTGAACAGACATTCAAATGAAGATTCTTTCTAACTTTAAGTTGGTGGATAAGGTATTATAGTAGTCGGAGACTATTAACACCTTGGGAGAAAGGAGAACCATAAACATTGTTGAGTTTCGAAGAAGGTTTAATGATCGATAGTATCTGTTAGACATCAGGCTCGGAATAAGAGAGAGATCTTGAGTCTAACACAAGGGAGCATCACTATTGTTGAGTATGGGCAGGAGTTCACCATCCTCTCATTGTTTTCACCATAAGAGGTGGATACACAATAGGAGAAGATGAATTGCTTCATTCGTGGGTTGACTTGGAAATTTCAGTCGATAACATTGGGGAACCCGACTTACACCACTTATACAATAAATGATATTTATTATTACTTGTATGGTATACTAATAGTATATTGTCATAATTGAAATAATAATTAAATTTTGCATGCAGTATGATTTTTGTGACGTGTGTTTGTAATAAGTAATTGGTGATATTAATTATATGATTGTGGACTATGTGTTAAATGATGCTCTATTACACAGAGGTTCGAAATAGGAAAATGGTGATGAGAAAAGGCACAATAGAAACATATCTAGCCAGTCAAGAAAGATAGGCAGAGGTAACATGTGATATTTTTCCTGCTCATATTGGGACCAGTAACTTAAGGGGTTACGGTTAGGAGATAAACCTTACAAGAGGTATAAGGGTTATAATGATTGTATCCTCCTGGACCATTAGGGCCAACACCATCAATCCTACTGGGACTAGTAGAGTAAAGGCTAGCTAGCCAACAAGAGGGTAATAACTAACATGTAATGTTTCTTGATGCTTGATTTACATGTGGAAAGGGGTTATACAACCACGAGGTGTCTTGGGGGCAATCAGGGCACCTAAGGGAAGAGGGGATACTAGTGATACCTGGCACCATACGGTCAACGTCACCAATAGATTACCCCACTAGTTATTGCAGTGGTAATATTACCAACTCCACTATCAATTCAACCACATGGTAAACCATAGTTCCAATGCATGTATGTGTATCACATCGCACCTAGGGATGATTAGGTGCCCGTTCAGGAGGTACATGGTAAATTTAATATCCAAGGGAATGTTTGACGTGTTTTGTTAGATATTAGTGCATCACATTCTTTTATTAGTAGAGCATTCCCTTAATCCTCTTGGGTGTTAGATTTAACGTCAGACACTTTATTGCGAATAAATTCAATGTTTGGTCGGGGTAAACCTATTTGTTTTATATGTCGAGATATCAAGCTATATGTGTGGATATTGGAGGGTGCATTAAATTATTGATTTTAGATGTGACTGGGGATAATGTTGTCTTGGTAATGGATTGGTTATCTATGTATCATGCTATCGTGGACTGTGTTGGAAAGCCTGTCATTTTTTTCATTTCGTGACAAGATATGTACTTGGTAGTGACGATGTATTATGAGATAAGGTCAAACACGCGTTTATATTATATTTATGAGGATACTTTTTAGGGGTTCACCAAGTCTTTGGATCCTATTCCTATAGTTATAGAGTTTTCTAATATCTTTCAAGAGATTTTAGGTTTTCTGTCGAGTTGGGAGATTGAGTTTATGATTGATTTGGATATGGACACTTAATCGATATCCAGAGCACCTTATTGTATAGCTCCATTAGAGCTAGGAGATAAGATTTAGAAGTTTATCAAATAAGGGTTTATCAAGAGGGTTACTTCACCTTGGGGAGATTCGGTCCTCTTTATGAAGAAAAAGGATGGATCGTTGATATTATGCGTGGATAATCGAGAATTGAACAAGGTCACCGTGTGGAACAAGTATTTTTTTACCTCATATTGATGACTTGTTTGACCAATTGAGGGGTGCTTTATATTTCTCATAGATTGATTTAAGGTGGAGATACCATCAGTTGAGGATTCGGGAATAGGATTTTATGAAAATGGAGTTTCTAGTATGATATGGGTCATATGAATTTATTCTTATGCCATTAGGCCATACCAATTCACTGACTGTATTCATGGACTTGATGAATTGAATGTTCAGGGAGTATTTGGATCAAATCATCATCGTGTTCATAGAGGATATCTTGATTTATTCTCGAACATAAAATTATCACGCTCAACATTTATGGGTAGTCTTAAAGTCACTATGAGACCACTAGCTATATGCTAGATTCTAAAAGTGTAGATTTTGGTTATGAGAGTTGAATTTTTTGTGTCACGTTGTGCAAGATAGAGGGATCTCAGTGCATCCGAGTAAGATGTCAGTGGTGTGGGAGTGGGGACAACATATAACATCTACAAAGGTGTGCAATTTCTTGGGTTTGGCAGGGTACTATTGTTGCCTTATCAAAGGCTTCTCTATGATAGGCGAGCCTTTGATGAACTTGACGACGAATGGGGTACAGTTTATTTTGGATGGGTCTTTCTAGCAAATAAAACTCTGGTGCTTGTTTTACCTCATAGTGGGGTGAACTATATGGTTTCTATCGGTGCCTCGCTATAAGGATTTAGGGGTGTTTTGATATAGGAGGAGAGGCTTATAACTTATACTTCTCGAAAGCTTAAGCTTTACGAGGGGAATTTCCCTACCCATGACTTGGTGTTAGCAACAATGGTTTTTCCCTCAGAGTGTGGAGGAACTATTTATTGGCAAAGAGGTTTCATCTATTCACATATCATATAAGCTTGCAGTATCTGTTCACACAAAAGGATTTGAACATGATATAGCGTCGATGTCTAGAGTGCGTGAAGGATTATCAGTATGATATTCAATAACATCTGGGTAAGGCGCATGTAAAGGAAGATTCCATGGTCCATAAATTGATATTTCTACAGACTAATAGTTACGTTATTAGATATTTATAAGCCAAAATAGAGTTTTCTTCACAAAACACATGAGCTGGAACATGCCTTCAAGGTAGTCCTTACCACCAAACTGAGATAATTATCCGCGCCATGAAGGAACATACGGGGGCCTTTCTTTTCAAGATAAGGCTAAGGAGTTATTGACAAAGGGGCATATTCTTATCTGATTAGATCAGAAGGGGTTTTACAGTTCCATCGAAGATTTATGGTACACAAGGATGAAGAGTTACAACGATTAGTGTTGTCCTAGGCACATGGGTTATATTTTTAGTACATCTGAAAGAGTATAAGATGGTAATTGTTGGACGTAAAAATTTCTCTACCAAGTGGACCAATAATATAGTGACATGTGTCATACATTATCATGAGACTTGTCGTTATTCGGCATAGTTACTAGTTGGTCGTATCCCTACCAACCAACTTTAAGAGGTTGGATCGTCAGGCATATGAAAAGCTGAACGAGAGATATTCAACAATCATCCTACGCATGAACATATAATGCACCCAACTAGCTATCATTGTATTCATTGCATACATATATAAATACTTGAATATATAAAGGCATTCCACCTCTTAATTTTCTACTAACTATAAATACTTCACCTCCCTCAGCTTAAGGGGGGACACTTTGGACGATCCTTACAATTCGTAATTGTATTTCTAAGCCTATAATATAACTATAACCCATTTCACCTGCAGATGTAAGATCACCCTTAGAGCCTAAACATGTAAAATTCCTCTTGTATTTTGCTATATTATATTTATTTCTGATTATAATTTTAGTAGTCATATATCCAAATTTAGACATCAACAGATTGGCAACGTCTGTGGGAATGATAGTTCATCATTATTATCTACCAGTCAATATTTTTGGATCCTTTATAACGAATGGCTAACATTCTAGAAAGCAGTCTCTCTAAGATCAACGCCCTTACCCCTTATGGTCCTCATAGTATAAGAGATCTACAAGGGATCCTAATTAACCTTGCGAAAGGGCAAGAAACGATGCGGGAAATAGTGAGACGACTAGCTCAATCACTCCAAGATAGATCTGGTACCGCTCCATTGCATAGGAGAGAAATGCCACATTCCCTACCTAGAAATGAAATAAGTGAGTACTCTAGTTCGTTGCATGATAGGTCTTACCTCCCGAGGGAAACTTCTTCAATTCGATCCACAGATAATTATGACAGTCGATCTTTCACCCCTGAACGGACAAACATCTTGGAAACATTGAGCAAAGCTTCTGTATTTGATCATCTTGGTCCCCGAGAAGCTAGGGGACATGAAATGGAGGTAACTAGATCCCGTGATCATCATGATGAGCATTGTGATGGATCAGTCAGATCCAGAGGTAGCATCTGAGGATCCGTACACACCGAGAAGACTTCTCATGAAGAAAGCTCAACCCCAACACGTGATATTATAGAAAGGATCATTGCAGTGACTGGAAGATCACTTGGGGGAGATATCCAAGACCGAAAATCCCCTCCGAAGGAGCTTCGTGAAAAGATCTCATCTTGCTCCAGCTATTTTGGATTTCCCCACACCATCCAAATTCAAACCACCTTTAATCACTCCTATGTATGATGAAAAAGATGATCTCATCCTCTGTATTGAACATGACTAGGAAGCAGCCAATATTTATCCAGTTCCAGATGAGATGAGTTATCGAGCATTCTCAAGTACCATCACTGGATCTACCTAAAGTTGGTATAATAATATTCCCCTAGGATAAATATCTGGCTTCTAACATCTTGCCCAGCTATTCATCATCAAATTTTGCTTTGGAGAAAAACCTATAAAGAGGGTAACTCACTTATTAAGCTTTCATCAGAAACTAGGGGAAACAATCCGTGAGTATATCACTCGTTTTAACAGGGAAATATTGGAAGTGGTAGACAATGAAGAAAAAACTGTCATTACTGCTCTCATGATGGAGCATCTCCCCTAGAAGTTATATTATGTGTTGGATAAAGATCCCCCTAAAACCATGACTAAACTAAAGGCTAAAGATGGAAAAATTACGAATGTCGAGGAAGCTATACCCTCCCAACACGCTCCTAATGACAAGGCCGACCATCCTAAGAATTCTGATGAGAAGGAGAAGAAGGACATAAAAGCTAAGAAATCCGAGAAGTAAGAGGAATAACCCCCTCTCGCTATTGGCGTGCATCACATTCTGCAGGAAATCAGAGGGATAAGAGACCTCAAATGGGATAGAAAGTTTAAGTCCCCTCCTAACAGGAGAGACAAGTCCAAGTACTATGAGTTTTACAAGAACCATGGGCACATAACTGACAACTGTATTGATTTGAAAAATGAGATTGAAAACTTAATCCGGTGTGGTGAGCTGGTCAAGTTCGTTGATAGGTCATAAGAACAAGAATCAAGGAAGATATTAGAATCTCCATATTTAGGAAGAGATTATAAGAAAAAAGTTCATAATAATGATTCAGCAGAGGATCCAGATCTACCAAAGAAACCTCAGGAGCCTAAAATTAAGGTAAAAATGATATCTTTTGGCTGCTATTTTATTATATGAGGAGATGTTGGTGATGGAGATGAAATAGCAGAGAGAAACACCTATTTAAACGATGCCTAGAGTTCTGATTGACAATGGTAGTTCACTGGACGTCATGTTCTATAACTATTTCCATAGTTTGGGATTGCACGACATCAAATTAAAACATTATCATAGGTTAATAATAGGCTTCTCGGGTGAAAAATTATATCCATTAGGGACTGTTAGGTTGGAAGATTTGATCAGTGCATGGCTAGCTAGTAGGACTTAAAGGATCCATTTCTTCGTCTTAAACAAGAATGTTCAATAGGCCTACAATATGATCCTTAGTGGGGTCATTCTGAAAAAGATTGAAGAAGTACCATCTATTATCTACTTGTGCTTAACGTTTCCTACTCATTATAGGGTCAGCGTCATCATTAGAAATTAAGTTGAAGCTGGAGAATGCTATTGCACTTCAGTCGACCAAGAGGATGTAAAGAAACTTATTACAACTTACCAGATAGAAACATTAGATCCTCGCAAAGAGGCTCATTTAGTCAAAGGATAGGTTGTGGAAGACACAGAAATAAATGTGTTTGATGACCAAAAACCAGAATGAACCACACGAATTGGCTCAACCATGGAACCAAACCTAAAAAAATGATTAATTTTCTTAGAAAGCGAGAAAGTGTGTTCGTATGGAGTCATGAAGATATTCCAGGGATTGATCCTGCATTTATATGCCTTGAGTTAAATATTATGAAAGATGCCAATAAGATCAAGCAAAAGTGGCAGGTCTTATACCCTGAGAAGAATCTGGACATTCAGGATGAAGGGGGAAAACTACAGAAGGCAAAGTTCATCGAAGATATTCGATGTCCAGAGTTATTGGCAAACGTAGTAATGTAAAGAAGAAGAAGAAGAAATGGTGCATGTGTATTGACTTGAGTGATCTAAACAAGGTATGTTCAAAGGACCACTTTACTTTACCTATAATTAATCAATTAGTTAATGCCACAGCAGGGCATAAATTACTAAGCTTCATGGATGCTTATTCGTGATACAACCAAATCAAAATGAAATCGAAAGACAGGGAAAACACGTCATTTATCACTATTCGATGTACTTACTGTTATAACATTTTTTCCTTTGGGCTTAAAAATGCTAGAGAAACATACCAAAGGCTAGTGAACAAAGTTTTTGAAGACCAGATTGGCAAACACATGGAAGTTTATATGGATGACATGCTTACTAAAATTAAGAAAGTTGTCGACTACATTGAAGATTTAAGTCAGACGTTTGACCAACTTGAAAATCATCATATGAAGCTTAATCCGACCAACCTTGTGTTCGGTGTAAAAGAAGGGATGTTCCCCGGGTTCATCATAAACCAAAAAGGAATTGAACCTAATCCGAATAAAATTAAGGCGTTCATCGAGATGTAGTCTCCCTCATGCAGAAGCTGACAAGAAGAGTTATCGCACTTAATCAGTTTATTTCTCGAGCAACTAATAAATTTTTGCCATTCTTTAAGGTGTTTCGAAAGAAATTCGAGTGGAATGTCGAGGGTGAGGCAGCTTTTCAAGAATTAAAGAAATATTTGGGATCTTCACCATTGCTCTCCCTACCAGTTCTGGGAGAAAAATTGTACCTACACCTTATTGTATCCGAATCAGCAATCAACTCGAACCTCACCAATGAAATTTAGAAACTTGTGCATTACACTAGTAAGGCTTTTAAAGGAGCTAAAATTCAATATCCTTGACTATAAAAGTTGGCTTTAGCTCTCATCAAAGCCTCCAAAAGAATGAAACACTACTTCCAGGCATATACCATTATGGTCACGGATATTTTCCATTACACTAAACTATCCACAAATCGAAAAAATGGGGACATTGGTGTCTTATTGCCATTACGCTAAGCTATACACAAATAAAAAAAATAGGAACATTGGTGTCTTAGGATGTAAAACTGGGCGAGTATGATATAGTTTATGAGGCACGAACAACAGTGAAATGATAGGTTATGGCTGATTTCATAGTAGAATTCACTTATGAGGAGACCGCAGCTGATAATAAGGGGGAACAGGCCGAGAAGTCTTCCTTAAAAGAGAAATCATAGCCGAACCAAGCCAAGTAGGCTTCTCCGAGTGATAGTTGCACATGGGGAAAATAAATATCATCCATTTCTCAAAATTTAGTCGAAAAGTATAAGGAATAAAGAAAAAAACTATTAAGGTAAGGATCTCTAACTAATGGGAGCTTTGAAGAAGAAATTCATATTTGGAAGTTGTATGTTAATTGGTCCTCTTGTGCATTTGATAGTGGAACGTGATTAATCCTAAATACCCGTAATGATATAGTCGTTGAGTACGCTCTACGTTTTCTATTTCAAGCTTCAAAGAATGAGGCAAAATCTGAAACTCGAATCATTGGTCTAGAACTCACATTATCACTAGATGTCAAACAAGACGTAGCACATAGTGATTCCCAATTGATCGTTAACGAATTTCTTGGGGTATATGGAGTCAAAGTAAAAATGGTGACAAAGAATCTGGAAAATGCCCACAACACTATTTTTAAGTTCCTGGTAGACAGAACAGTCAGAATTCAAGAATCAATAACGTTCGAGAAGATGCACTTGGTTGTCTTGGTTTAGCGACCAGGACAGAGTTAAAGAGGACTATTCTGGTGGAAATCCCAACAAGCAGGAGCATAGATGATCATAAAGTTAACCTAATAGCAGTTGATTTGGGTCCCTCATTGATGGATCCAATAAAAGAGTAAATTAAAAAGTATTGTTACCAAAAGATTCAAAATATTCTAAGAAATTGAGATATAAGTCATCCAGCTACGTACTAGAAGGAGGTGTCTTGTACAAAAGGGGTTCTACTATCTCCTTACTTTGGTGTGTTCATCCAACAGAAGTACAAGACCTGATTAAAGAAATTCATGAAGGATCATGCGGATCACAATTAGCCGGACGATAACTAGTGTGAAGGGTAACCACAGAGGGGACATTATTCGCCAATCATGAAGGCAGATTGCTCTTCATATGCTAAAAAGTGTGACAAGTGTCAAAAATTTGCTGTCATACATAGCCTACTGGGGTATGCTTTGATGCCGATCACCTTCCCATGGCCCTTTGCACTGTGGGAAATCGATTTGGTTGGACCCTTTTCAAGGACGAAATGAATATTTAAATATTAGTTATTGCCATAAAATACTTCACAAAATGGGTGAAAGTTAAGACACTAGCTGAAATTCCTTATGAAAGGGTTTACTTTATATGGAAGAATATCATTTGAAAATATTGCATGTCGTATCCCTTCATCACTAATCACGGGACCCAATTAAAAAACAAGATTTTGAGGATTATTATGCTCAATCTAAAATCCAAGAGCTACATTTTTCCCCAGGTCATCCTCAATGCAATGGTCAAACAGAAGTGACAAACAAAACGCTGCTCGATGGGCTAAGGAAGAGACTCGACAATGGGAAAGGCAACTGGATTAATGAGTTGCATAGTGTCTTATGGGCTTATAGAATCATGTCGAAGATGGCTACTGGAGAAACTCCATACATGTTAGCATTTGGAATAGAAGTATTAGTCCCAACTGAGATTGTTCTACCAAGGCATAATATGCTCAACTTTGACTCTCCTAAAATCCATTTGATGAGGAGACTTGACCTAAACTTAGTGGAAGAAGTCAAAGAGAATGTTGCACTTCGGGTAGCTGCCTATCAATATCGTATTGCCAGTACCTATAATAGAAGAGTTAAGTCGAGCAATCTGAAAGAATGGGACTATATCCTCAAAAAGGTAATCCAAAAAAGAAATAAGATGGAAGATAATTGGAATGGTCCATATCGCATTTCTTCCGTTGTCCGACCAGGTACATATCGCATAGAAACATTTAAAGGAGAAGAATTCAAGAACCCATGAAATATTGAACATCTCAAAAAGTATAATCAGTATTTTTGCAATACAAACTTTATGTAATAGTTATGCTCATTTCAATACGAGAGTGTCTAGTTTATTTTCATTTTAACTTCCTTTTTTTATATTTTTTTCGAGGATAGTGTTGGAGCGGAAGTCCAATGGTCTATTGAAAATGTATATAGATTGAACTACAAAAAAACTACACATACATGAAATCCTACAAGGTAGATTTAGGATTTACCTGCGAGATCTCTTTGATTTGATCTCGTATTATCACAAAAAAATATGTGATGGGTCGATTCACCTCATGATCTTCTACTGTATTCCCGATATGGACATCCACGAGTAGAGGGTGGGATCCTATTTCTTCTCCGATGTCTTTCTTTCTCATAAGTATGAACTCGGGTCTTTTGAGTATCCAATAGTGACGTCTAGTTTAAGAAACAATGATGCTTAGGAGCATATATATAGGCTATAGTAGGGACCCTAAGGAGAGATAAGGATGTGGCTCCTAATAGATGTGAGAAAACCTAATCCTTCTCAGATCCTAATCTTAGTGCCTTGATTATAATTAATATCACTACATAATTAAAATTTCAACTCCACTCCTTAACTCAAAAATATATTTCGAGCTCCTCATTATTAATTACTTAATTCTCCCCACATTAAGGTTACAGATACCCATTAATAAAATAAATTATTGATAATTTATTTTATTAACTTCTTTAAGTCCTTGAGTGGTCCAAGTTAACTTATTTGTAGTTTTGGGTTAACATAATCCACCTATAGGGTTTGACACATACAAAACTTATAAGTATCTCAACAGGGTATCACCAGTCTCTAGATCGAGATGTGGATTCCATTCATAAAAGACTATCACCGTACATTAATCACCATTACCCAATTTATCAAGATTATTAATCTAATAATGAACCTCACTCGATAAGTCAAAGTAATAAATAACTAGTGCTTGTGTCCATCAATCATATCCGGATTAAGATCCTTATATAAACCTAATAATCACGAGGTGTACATTATCTTATTTTATTAGTATAAAAATGATGACCTCAAATTGGTCCCGTTCAATACACACAAAGTGTACTAACACAATAAGTTGAAACTATATAGTTTCTTGTAATCAAGATACACTTAATAAAATATTATGCTATGGTCCTACTGATGATGTGTCCATTTCCATCTAAGATTATGCATGATATAACTTATATTCCTCAAGAACTGGTGATCTGATCCTCTGTGTGTAAGTCTTACTCTACACACCAGAACACCTACTGGGCATAATAAAAGACATTGATAATATATAAAATACTACAAACATTATGTCCATACATGGTTCTCATTAAAATATGAATAACTAGTTTTATTATAACAATAAATCTATAACTAAAATTATTACATAAATCATGGTTTTAGTCTTCTTCTCTAATAGATAGAAGTTGAATATCATCTCAATAACAAAGCAAAAAGAAAGTCATGAAGGCTTCATTGTTAGCAAGTCATGTTTTTGACAAGTCATATGAATCTATGAACACGAATTTCATATTCTCTCAAAAACTTCATGTATGACACCTAATGTCAAGAACAAGGAGTTTTACTTGATCGAATTAAATTAAGGAAAGATCCTAAAACATTTAATTTCTAATGGTAACTAATGCAAAACACTTTGTTTAGAAAATGAAAAAAAAAATCGTTATGAAACACCTAAGTGCGTTAGTAGAACCTAAGGTCGGATAACTCAGGTTCATCCCAGCACATCAACCCGGTTAAGTAAACCAATCCGCTTAAAATGATGACTAAATAATCAGGATTCTTAACTAATGAATAAATTCAAAATACACAAGTAATATGTTTGCTAAACAAAAAAATCAATTATTCAAAGGATCTTAATAGTTCATTGTAGTACACTCTCCAAAATAAAATCATTTAAAAGAATTTCATTCAGCAGGGTGTTTCCTTTGAGCTTTGTCTATCCCCACGGGAGGAATATCAAGAGTAGAAGGAAGAAAGGTGGAATTCAAATCTCTCAGCTTGCCAGGCCCACTTGAGCTCGTTTTGTTAACAAGTATTGGGGGAGGACGTAAATGTCTTCATCAAGTAACCCAAAATCACCCAAATACTTCCTAACCAAACTGTGAGGAATGGCATCAGTGAGGATCCAATTGGCATCAATTCTGAAAGGAGGATTAGGCTAATCCATCACACCTGGATCATGCCATTGTTATAGTTGGTCTGTCTTGGTAATTTTCATAACTGTCAACGAGTTCAACCAACTCTATTTATGACCTTCACGCTGGGCTTTCTCTAACTCAGTCATCTAAGGTCTTCTTGGTATTTTCTTCATCCATTGTTGGCCGAGCAACCAATATTTGTCTAAACGGCTGGCCAGACTTGGTTTTTTTCAAGATATCTAATTCTTCCATCAGCCTAGCATTCTCCATCTCCGATAAGGAGGCACCTTCATCTTGGAAGGCCTCCGAAGAATTTTTCAAGGTCTCTAATTCATTCCTAAGAGTATTATTTTCCTTTTCTAACAAACTTGCCACCTCCCGTGCACTGTTCAAATCATTGTTCGACATAAATTCCTTTTCTCTATATGCTGCAAAGATTCCTTGGAGCCTTTGATCAAAACCTCTCTCTTGGCTTAGTCAAGCATACGTTGCTTCATAATTTGAGGGAAAATCGACAAGGGATTATTTATCATCTTCTTGCATTTCAAGAATAATTTCATAATAAATAACGTTGTTCACTATAGACCGATCAAATAATCGATGCAGATGAATGTACGCCACTTTAAACTGACTAGAAATTTCCAGGCCGAGCAATTCTTCCATGTCATCCTCATCTATCTGAACATTTCCCTTGTAAAGATCACTCTCATCAGTAACTATGACAGATCTCATAGAGTAAAATTGAAGTATGAAATATGGAAACCAGGGAACCAATTTAGCAAACATAAACATTTAGCAAGAGGGAATTATGGAAAAAATTATTAAACAAATAAAGAAATGATCAATGTCTTTGGTACAGTAGAAAATAACCAAGCAGTACAAAAGGGAAAAGAAAAACTGCAAGACAATTACACCTTATCCATGTCTTAGGCCACCTCTCACTACAAAAAAAAATTGCTTTTAAGACCCTATTTTTTTAAACAGACAAAATATAGTTTTTAAAACATACTTTTTGAGACGAGTATAATTAGCCATCTCAAAAACTATTATTTTTTGAGACGGTTAATTATACCCGTATCAAAAAAGGTCGCTTTTTGAGACGGTTAATCTCCATCTTATAAAGTAAACCAAATAAGACTGCAAAATATTTGTTGTCTCATAAGATATACCAAATAAGACGGCTAAAAAAACTATGTTCCCACCATAAGCACTTTTCGTTTCCCGCCTTACTTTACCCAAAAAAAAAAGAAAAAAAAATAGAAAGACAAAAACATGCACTCACCATCTACCACAAAGCCCTCCCTTCAAACCCAATCGGCCAAACCCCCACACTATCTCTCTCGTCACTTTGAGACTAGTCGGAGGCCACTCTATCTCGGTACTCTCTCTCTCTCTCCTTCTCCCCCCCCCCCACACACGCATCCATACACACGAACACAGTGACACACCCATGCGCACGCAGTGACACGCACACACATACACATGAACACAAATCTTTAAATTTAGGGTTTGTAATTTAATTTTGTGTTGGTATTTATGGGGAAGAATACAATCTTCAAATTTAGGGTTTCTATTTTAATTTTTAATTTAATTTTCTATCATGTATTGACCCTCACATTGAAAAATTCAATTATTGATATAATTAATAGGAAAATGTAATTAAAATTTATTTATTGTTTAAAAACTAAATTTTCATTCAATTTACGTTTTAAAAAACAATTTTTCATTTAAAAATGTAATTTTCACCTTAATAAGAGTTTTTATTTTTTGAGATACAAAATGAATAACAACTATATGATATTATATTGAATTAAGCATAACATTAGGCTTTTGAAAAAATTCAGTGGAAAATGGATTTAAGATGATTTTTGCTTCTCTAACAAGGTACTTGTAATATTTGCAATTATTATTATTATTAGATGACGTTTGTATAGTGTTGTGATATACAATCTACTTTAACAGTGTATATCAAATTTCAAATACTGGACTTGCTGAATTGTGCTGAGTAGAAGCAAAGTTTTCATTCACTGTATTTTAATAAGGACAATAACATTATTATATTAAAATAAGCAGAATATTAGACTAGGACGAAATTCAACATTATTGAGATAGAGTCAAAAGATTTTTGCTATAACTATAATAACATTTACATTATTTTTTTCCTTTATAATAGTTTTGCATTTAAAAAGTGAATTAAAATTAAATTAAAGTATTCGAGGTTTTCAATTATATTTTTATCTACTTAAAAGGAGATCTGGACACTCAATATCCAGTTGTATACATATATGTTTATACAACACGATAATGTAGATCAAATGACAGATACATGACTTTACTGATTGAATCGTGCAGAGTCAAACCGAGCTTTTTATATTTATTAAGATTCAATAAGGGTAACAACTATATCATATTATATTAAGTCGAGTATTAGACTTCGGAGATAATTGAAATTTAGTGTTTATATTGAGGTGGATTTAAATGGTCTTTGTTTCAAATATAGTAGTTTTCCCACTAGTTCTTACATCACGTGCATTGTTCAGTTTCTCTTGTAGTACTTTTTCACTTAAGAGTGATTTGAGCTTAAACTAAAGTATTCATTATTTAGCATTGTATTCTCATCTGTTTATGGAGATACGAACACTCAAGATATATTTGTTTATGACAATGGCGTTACATATATGTTTATACAGCACAATAATGTATATTTGATGACTGCATCGAGGTAGAACTGTAATGATGCTAGCCTTCTTCTGTTTCTACACCGTTTAGTTGATGTAAGCACTAGCGGTTAATAAATGATTTGTGCTCTCAATACTCTGGTTTAAGGTAAAAAAATTAAGATTTGGGCATTCATTAATATTTTTTTAATGAAAATAACGTTTATGTAATTTAAATAATTAATTGTAGATTGTGTTCTAAAAGGCGCGTGCCTAGGCTTGAGAGAAACTCATCGCATACGCCTTATTATGCCTTATTCTTGGTAAAGGCTTAAGGCGCACTTTTTTTTAAAACAAAGATGTATTAGTGAAATGATATCGCCATTTAAAGACTTTTTTTATAAATCGGACCAATATCTCGTCCAAAATAATCAAAATACATTTTATATATTGATTATGGAGCATGAATATGAGAATGATGGCTACTAATCATACGAATATACTTTCAAAATTCAAGGTATGTATTATTTTATTATATTATTAGCCTTAGAACAATTAAAATAATAAAAAAAGGAAAAATACGAAGCCTAGGTCCCTAAAGCTTGAGGCTTGACCTCTACGCCTCGACCACACCTCGCGCCTTTTAGAACCTTGATTGTAGATGCATTCTTTCTTATGGGTAATGTGGTTGGTTCCTCTCTTTTTTGAATTTCACCTTGCTTGTAGAGGATGGATGGTATACAGTTGACTTCACTAGAATAATGATTGAATAAAACTTGCATAGTTTGATAGTAATCTTGAATATCTCCTTAATTGTTCTTCTTATCATCCATGGAATGACCTTATTTTGATTGGATAAGCACTCAAATATTAGATTTTAACTTGTATCCACATCAATATTATCATAACCTCTATCTAGACAATAGGCAAGACCATTCTTAAGAGCTAAAGCCTCTATTAAATGGCATTTTCGACTTGAACCAAAATTTTAAAGAGCCCATATCATTCTTTAATTACTATCTCTAAGAACATGTCCTTGACCCATATTTCCATTTGCACCACTACAACCATTTGAATTTAACTTTAATCTCCTTTTTGAAGGATTCTTCCAACTGACTAACTTACAAAGATTCCTTATAGAACTTACACAGTCTTTTTATTCTTCTTCTAGGAGACTTATTGCCAACTCCCCTTGCATTCCAAATAATGAATCTCATCATTTGTTTTTGGGTATGGGAACTTTTTTGAGAGCTTTATTTGTTGATCTTGTCATTCCCCATTTCACAACTGCTGCTTTACTAGAAATATTTTTATCAAATTCCACATTTTTAATGAGTGGAGCTGATTAAGACCTTTTCTGCTTCTTAAGAACTTCTTTTTTGACTTTTTGTAAGCTGCAATCTTCTTTGACAAGAGAGTAGAGAAAGTAACAATGTCTTCCCTATTCTGTAAGCTGCCTCTTCGAAGACTGACGAGACGCTGAGGTACCTTATCTTACTATTATCATTAGTGGACACTATTTAGATAGGGTCTTAAGTTTGAGTTTCAACTTTCAATTTATGACAAGATGTATGAACTGAAAATGACGCGGTATATAGAACTGATGATGGAATGCCAGAAACCTGTATTAACCCCAAATCATTTGATATTGATTATCTAGTTCGCATAAAAGTTTCTTGTAGGATGCCAATTGATTCAATTAATACTATGGAACTATGGTTTGTTGGCAGTATGTTCACCCCAAAAGGCTTGTTTATGTTCAAAGCATGATCATAAATCATCAGTAGGTGTTCTAGAACTTTAAGTGAGAGAAAATAAATACCTAATGCCTCGTCTTAAGAAAATATATGATAACAAATTTTAGTTACTTAGTGGACTGCCCCATCTGTATAGAGGAGTGCAATAGTTCCAATATACGTTTTCAGCATCACTCATTTATTCATCATTGAACCGAAGTAGAGAATTATTAATAGTAATAATTTTCTTCTTTTTTATCAAATTTCTATTACCTCTTGATTTGTAGTATCTTATTAGATGTAGGAGTTCTTAGTCTATTGTTTTATACTATTGTTTATTCATTTGATTATAAAGTTTTGGAAATTGGTTGTTAAACGAACATATATATCCAATTAATATAGGTAAGACAACATCCTTATTGCTATCGTTACATGTTCTACGACATCTTTTGCGCGGTAGATAGTCTAACTAATTACCCTCATCACAGGATGTCACACATTTAACAAATTCATTTACTCGAAGATCACAGGCCTTCTTTGAAACATCTTTTAAATCAGCAAGAAGGTCATCTTGTTCTTTCTCGAACAAAATGAGCTAATATAAACATGACATGAATCTTATCATCGTGTCCACGTAGAGATGAAATCACACGTTTAAATTCATCACTAATATAAAGTTTGCGAGGATCAAAGAGAATAAGAATGAGGTCACACTTTATGTCAAACTGCGACGTAACACCTGTAAAATCATAACTTCACTGCGTCCATTATTTTTCTTATTGATAAAACTCTAGGAGTATTGACAAACATAATGTGTTCCAACAGAGGATGTGACATTTGAGAACACTCGAATTTTGACAAAAATGCAGTTCCAAAAGTAGTTAGACCATTGTATGGCATGTCTGATCGAACAATAATGTTATTCCCCGGAATACTCTTTTCATTAGGTCTATTCATAACAACAAATTTGTCTATTGTCAGCTCAGGTCCAATATGAGCTATTGGATAACTACTCCTGAGCAAATGTTTAATGAATGTCATTTTTCTGTTGAGTAATGACCCACAAGCATCATCATAGGACTGACATCAAAATCTGGTCTGGGCTGAGAAGTTGATCGTTGATCGTTGATCTAAAACTATCTGGGCAAGCGAGCTTGCTAATAGGGCACCGGACAACCTTGTTTAAAGAGATTCTAAGTCCCTCTATCGCAAGTCAAAAGGTCTGAACGTTGAATAGGAGTTGGGTATCAATGGTTTTTCCTCTATTCACGTACGACAGGTACCAAGCACTAGTGTCCATCAGTGCCCTACCAATCACTTCAACTGTCTGATCCCTCACATGAAAAGTGTACACAAAGCCTCCTACTAGAATCACCAAGAAATCAACATTAAAACCTGACAAAACCCAACAATCGCCATTATCATCCTCCCTTACATGTGGAAATTCTACATTAATACTCTCCTTAAAGCCCATATTCATATACCCATACACACCTATCACAACCTCATTTCCATCTAGTTTGTGAGCCCCAATGTTGCATAACTCCCCCTCCATAAAACACAAACCACCCTTGTGTGTTATCTCAGGAGGCACTGTGTTTACCTCACAGAGCTCGTTCCTCACCTCAAAGGATAAAAACTCACTAGACCATGTTACCCAATATGCAACGCCATTCGCGTAAAACCAATTGTCATTCTGCTACGAACCGGCCAACTCAGCACAATTCGCATCCAATAACGACCTCATATCAGAGGAGTAATTCTCGAAATGAGTAACCACCCCATTGCATAATAAGAAAGGCCATATGACCTGATAGCACGCTTCAAAATTGAGCTCAGAGGCCTCAAATGTGAGCACTATGTTGGCCTCTTCTCCCTAATAATAGTCAGGCTTGGGAAGTGCTTCCCACTCCTTGTTCGCGGGATTACAAGCGTAGTATACGTTTTCCTCCTGTTCCCATTGGAAGAGAATCAAGCCATTACAAGACTTCTTATTAAACCTGCTCGGGGAGGAAATTAAGGGAAGGACATGGGACTTCATACGCAGACCTGTTTAGGGTCATGAAGGTTGAAACCCTGACGGTGATTGGATAAGAGAAACCAGATATCGATCGAAAATATAAACTCTGATATGTTGTATTTTTCAATTGGAATTTTCCAAACATATCAGGGATATTATCAGTCTCCAGATTGAAAGAGACTGTTGCAATCTAATAAATTTTTCTTTCCTCTTAAGGATCTTCTTCATAAGACTCCACATTAATTTCATCCATCTTTTCATCCATATCCTCGGAGTCTGCAAATTCTGTTCCATTCTTATGAGGTTTGATTTATGTGAGAGCATAATTTTCAAAATTAGTGGTTTGATTTCAGATTCTTAGTGATCAACCATTACATAAGAGTCATCATATGTATCATGCATCTTCTTGTCCATATCAAAGACTGTAAGGACATTTTGTCCATTTTTATAAGTATGTCATAAGCCATTACACCGTTGAAGAAATTCAAGATTCATATCGTCATCAACGGATCCGAATATCAAAGAAGAGGAGGAATCAAAATTCTGACAGGCCGAACCAATCCGCCCAGAGAAAAAGAACCGATCCGCCTGCGGACTGATCCGCCTTGCTGAAGATCCAGTAGACCCCGGACTGGTAGCAAACCAAAGAAGGGCTTTGTGAAATCGAACCGGTCCGCCCCCCAGACCGGTCCGCATTAGAGGCAGACCGGTCCTCCTGGGATAAACTCAGCCAGATTGTGTAGAGATTTTTTAGGGCCAGGATTTCTTTTGAAAAACACAAAAAGATTTTATTTTGATAAAATTGTTAAAAAAATCCAAAAAGATTTCTTGTTTGCATTTTTTTTATGAACATTTAAGATAGCCAAGTCACAACTTCACTTCCTATATCCATGTGACTGTTTGATAGAGATTTGAGACGCTACATCATTTCATCCATGTGCTTTACATTGATTGAAGTCTTTGAGATGTGATTAGTGATATCTTCCTACATGTTTGACTCCTATATCATTTATTGCACACATGCACGACTATATTTGATTATTGCACTTGTCTATCACATATTGGTTTGAGTGTTTCCATTTCAATTATGTCTATACAACGAATAATATGCGATAAAACTTGACAAGATTGGAATGCATGTAAAAACCGTTTTTGGTGAGATTGTGTGTTTATTTGAAAAACGGGGAGGGGCTGCGAAAGGTTTTCATCAATCCTTTGCGCAAAAGCCACCGTTCAAAAGGACCTAAAAAATGGAGGAATTTTATTATCCGAGGTCCAAAGAGGTTAAAATAGGGGTGGCAATTCGAGTTAGTCGTGTCATTTTCGGGTCGCTCTAATTTTTATTTGAGTATATATTTGGGGTACTCTTAAATATATACAAGTTAATCGTGTCAAGTTCGGGTCATTTCGAGTTATTACCATAAACGGGTTATCGTGTCAAAAATTGTCAGCCCTAGGTTAAAAGAGCCCCAAAAAATTTTAAGACAATAAAAAGAAATATATGCCACATATGGGCCAGTTAGGTTTCATCCACAATTCTCCAAAGTTTGAGAATTTAGATTACCTCTATTCAAAATATAAATCTGAGGGAGTTTGGTTGAAGATTTTAAACGGGTTTTCACTTCCTTGAAAGTGCTGAAAAAGCTGAAATCGTTTTGGACGCTATTGGTGTGAAAATCACTTTGAGCTTTGATTTGTTGATTTGATTGAGTCAATGTCTCATATTTCCATTTTTTTTTAACACCAAAGGAATATTTTGAGTTCATTCGTTAGGAGTATCCGATATTCATCGTG
Source organism: Sambucus nigra (assembly GCA_949130495.1). Classification (NCBI taxonomy): domain Eukaryota; kingdom Viridiplantae; phylum Streptophyta; class Magnoliopsida; order Dipsacales; family Adoxaceae; genus Sambucus; species Sambucus nigra. The sequence goes on from OX422209.1 coordinate 576,168,968, forward strand.
CACATATGTCATGTTTGTATGCATTGATTTTCCTATCGAATTTGATCACACCCATTCATTTACGCTATCACCGACTTGGTTGTTTTGTGTTCATTCATGGTGTAATTTAGTCCTTGTGACACCCCGATATTGCTTGGTTGACTTATTTCTCTCATTTGTCTATTTGGGGATATCATAAAAAGGGGGAGAATGAATTATCTTATTATGGGGGAGTTTTGAAATTTTGAGTTTTCTCATACATTGGTATATATGTTTATCTCATTTCAAACTCGATACGTCACTTGGTATTTGCTTTATCTCATGTGTGTAGGTACTACATGGATTATCATTCGATTGTACACCCTGATGAGAAAAGCGTTGAGATTCCTGAAGAGTTGAAGATCAAACGATGAAGTCTTATTCATATGTACCTTTTCAGTTTTGGGTTCATGGAAGGTTCGATTTTTATAGGCAATTTTATACTTGATAATTCGGATGTTTTTATGTTTGTATCGGCATAGACATAGGGGGAGATTTGTAAGGACATTTTGCCCATTTTTTATAAGTATGTCATAAGCCGTTACACCGTCGAAGAAATTCAAGATTCATATCGTCATCAACGGATCCGAATATCAAAGAAGAGGAGGAATTAAAATTCTGACAGGCCGGACCGGTCCACCCAGAGAAAAAGAACCGATCCGTCTGCGGACCGATCTGCCTCAAGTTGGACCGATCCACCCTGCTGAAGATCCAGAAGACCCCGGACTGGTAGCGAACCAAAGAAGGGCTTTGAGAAATCTAACTGATCCGCCCCCCAGACCGGTCCGCATCAGAGGCAGACCAGTCCGCCTGGGATAAACTCTGCCAGATAGTGCAGAGATTTTTTAGGGCCAGGACTTCTTTTATAAATCCACTACGGGGAGTTGGTTTTGCAATACTTCTACACACGATTATCAGAGTTCATAAACTCAAAGTCTTCATCTTTATGAATTCAAAAACTCATGTTTAATTCCCACAACCCTGCCATATCTGTGTGAATCACATTGCAACCCAAGAACACACTTTTGTCTGTTCATACCCTTGTGAAGAAGATCGTTCTTCTTCTTCATTGCTGCCCTCCTGGAAAGAGAAACTTCCAGCCACCGACTACGGATCCGACGCCTGCGGGTAATTCTGTGTCACTGTATTTTTCATTGTAATCCGAAATTGTATGTTATAATATTATAATGAAAATAAATGGTTTTTGCCCCTTTGGGAGATTTTTTCTCAATTGTGTGTGTTTGATTGTACTAGCATGTTCTACATATTATTCAATCACACCTAGTTGCATGTTTAGGGTTTAATTGGGTTAAACTGTATTTAATTATATAATTTCCTATTTGAACGCAAGCGCACACTCGTTTCAAAGACACCACTATTCTCTATGTTGAAGACTCTACAGACTCTACTCCACTCCTCTACTGATCCCTCTCTTCAAAATTATCTTCTTTATAACCACTCTTGCGAGAATTGAACTCTTAATTAGATAGAAATTCATAAGAATCATAAAAGTTATTGTGATCCACCTCATTATCCCGAGACAGCTCTATTATCTTGATATAAACACTCCATTCTTGTAGACTGGAGACTTGTTATTTTTCTTGTGGACTGGACACTCGTTTTTTAAGAAAAGATAAATTAACATTTTATCTTTAAGTTATGACACACAAAAACTGTACAAGATGTGGTTCTTTAGGGAAAATATAACCCATTAAGAAATATTCTCTAAAACTAGCAATATCTCGAGTGATTTGGTATTATTTTTTCATGCTTTTTCTTCAACTTTATCCTGCTCTGTAATTCTCATATGTTTGAGATAAATAGAAAGCATATTTGTCTATCTTTGTGTTCTTAATTCAGGTCATGCATATTTTGCTTAGACCTTTTTTATTGATAATTAAAAGTGCCATCTCATTTTTTTTATAAAAATACCAATCATGAAGATTTCCTCTTATCATATACATGCTTTGACTACAGAACAAAGGAAAAGATTCATAATCTTTTTCATTGAAAGAATTTATAACTATTATGTGGAATTGGCAGCTCATCGCAAGAACCACTTGAATAAGTCCTTCAGATTCTTTACTGATTTATAACCAGTAGCATTAAAAATAATGTATGCGACTGTAAAAGAAAAACCAATAAAAAAATGAAGTCGCATCTAAAAAAACAACCGGGATGAAAGCTAAGGGGATGTTCCCAATTGTTAGTTACATGTCGTTATTTCCATTAATTCGTAGCAGTTGCACTGTATTCTGTATCCAGGTAATACTTTTACTGCATTAGATTCAAATAAGTGTTTCAATTTGTCTGCAGCATTTCATTCATATACCAATTTCTATGAAGGAAAAGTAATATACCTAGGCTAATAAGACTTACATCCCCGAAGCCCAAATTTGTAAATGCACGGCCATGATCAAAATTGAGTTTGAAAATGAGTTTTACTAGTACACTTGGATTGAATATGGACTTGAGAAATGGATTTTTTCCATTTTACGTGTACATTTGGAGTTAATTAAAGTACATAAGGCCCTTTTCGTCTTTTGTTTATCAGTTATTGGTGCCCTAACTTGGTTGGCATAGTTCCCTAGGCCTATATCATTCACCACTTTCTCAATTGCTATCACTTTATTGTAATACCCCGTATTTTTATGCTATATTAATTTGGGAATTTATTAAATTTAATGTGAGTGAATTATTTAATAAAAATCCGGAAATTAATTATGTTATAATTATTAACGTGACGAGAGTTAGTAATTATGAGAAATTTGTTGAATATTACTATTGAGCAAAGTAATATATGATATTGATTATATTGAATGTCTCGAGTGAATAAAATGACAATTTTGGAAATTTGAATCGGGACGCGCCCATGTCGCGTCGGGACTAAATTTTGATAAATAAAAAGTGAATATTTTATAAGTTGCCCATATGGTCGTTTTGAGTGCGCCAACGCGTCCGGAAAGGTCAAGATAGTCAGAAAAGTGTACCCGGGGGTGTAGTTTGGGTCTCGGGGTGTTTTAGGCCTAATTAGTAACCCGGGAGGGCATTTTGGTCATTTTACATTTATGGGTAATTAAACCCACGAAAATCAGAGGGGCTATATCTGATATTGAGGTTGTCACCTAGGGTTAGAATTCCCAAAACCTATAACGTCCATTGAAGAAGAGAGGAGAGAGTTCTCAAGCAAGTTCAAGGCCCAAAACTCAACGGTTTGCGTCGCCGTCACCGCCAACGCGTAGATCGCGAGACGAGGAACGCAACTACACCAAAATCAACCGTAAATCAGAATACCAAAAATCCCAGGCAAGTGTTTATCTTGCTATTTTCGTTGGTGCAATTTCCATATTAGTTTAGGAATGATTAGGGATGAAATAGATGGAAGAAAACCCAAATTTTGATAGGAATTTGCATGTAGAAAAGACTTAAACCTTATTCTGGAAATCTTTTGTGATATAGAAGAATAACCCACGAAATTTTGCTGATGTATTAGAAGAAATTCTGGTAAAATCAGATTAGAACCATGATTAAGAAAACTCTAGGGTTCTTGATGATTAGATAAGATTTTGTGTTGATTATCCATGTTTAATGATAGAAATACACATGCTTTACGTTGAAAACATCTGGTATAATGTTATAATGTTAGTAGTAGAATTTTTGGGACGTTTGGAGTTGAAAAATATGTATTTGGATGAAGATAGATGGTAGAACCCGTAACTGCAATTCTGCAGAAATCAAAATACCTGCTTGATCGATCGATCGAGCCTAGAGCTTCGATTGATCGAGCCCCAGACATCGATCGATCGACCCCTCCTGGCAGACTCCTATTTCCCTTGTTTAATTATTTAAATTAAATTTATCGTGAAATAATTCTTGGGTATTCTTAATAAAATGTTTTGGGAGATAGGAAAGACCAGTAGGACATATGAATAAGTGTTGGGAACTTTATTATAAGACGAGAATCTTGCTTTTGGGATAATTATATAATGAACGATGAAACTACGTATTTCAAGTGAGAGATTACGGTGAATAGTTATGATAGTAAATAGAGGTATACCTACTGAATTTTCTACTTGGAAGGATAGAGTCCACGAGTGTCACGTAATAAGTGAGAAAACTCTTCGAGTTAAGGTTAGAGATGAAACCGTATATGTAATACTAATAATGTGAAATGAAGGATAAATGTTGTAATTATGGGTGACGAGAGGAACCTATATTAATATGATAAAAGTGGTATATTTATATGATTGTGTGTACATATATTATATACATGTGAAAAACATACCGGGCTACTTGCTATCCTTGAGGTTACCGCGCTGGGACAGTCTTATCTCGATGGGACTTTTATGGGGGATATTGACTTGTACCCTAGAAGATAGATATCCTTGGTATAGGCTATTGAATTGATAGTTCAGACGGTCCTAAGAGACGTGAGTATGTGCCATCCTCTTAGAGACTTGGAATCTATGCTTCGCCTCGATATTGCTTGTGTATGTGTTAATACAGTTTGAGATTGATTCTGAATTTGTATTCCCCTTGATATGAGTGGTATGGGGTTTGGATAGTAGAAGTATGCACGCACCATAGTTTTATTTGGGGTGCTGTTCTTTTATATATATTATACGAGTAGTTAATATATATATGAGATTTGGAAATTTGAAACTGCCTACTGTGATTTGATAAGTAGGACATGGTTGATGACTCAAATAGTAAATAATTGTTTTGTGAAAGTATAATATGACACTGGGAAACTTTATAAATTAATAAAGCTAAAATGAGAGTTGTGCTGCTAATTGGAAGTATCCTTTTTAATCAATGATATTGTTCGGTTTTGAAATCTTATGAGTAAGTTAAGATAAGCTAAATTATTGGGAAGGTTAGTATGATAAAATGATAAGATAAATCGTTGGTAAGGTTAGTACGATAGGCGTGCACATTATAAGAGAGGTGAGAATTTCTCAAGAGAGTGTCGCTCTAATATGTTGTTGCATTGGCCTGTATCAATTTAAATACTTGCTAAACAAATTTTAAATCATACACACTATCGGGCTCTGACCCGTTTATTTTTCTCCCTCTCTCTTGTATATATATGTATATATTTCAGGTGCCCAGCCACAGGGGCATCTTGCTTAGGATCCCTTGAAAGGAACGTGCTGCAGCTTAGGTGGGAGTTGCAGGTCACTTGCGTAGATGGCTTCCTTTATTGACTCCACTTCTAGCATTCTCATTTATTGGGCACGTGTCGCCCTTTCCATTATTTCATTGTTATTGGGACATTTGTATTTCAGTTATTTCTAGTATTTTCATTATGGGATTTATTCAGTTTGAATTGTGTTACTTTATATTTCGCATGTTGACATTCGATTGTCGAATGTTTTAAATTAATTGGATTATGTTCCAGGTTTATTGTGGTGTGATTCTTATTTATTGAGATGTTGTTAATAAATAAATAATTTTTCTTTAATTAAAATTTGGAAAGTATGTATGAAAATGGTTTTGACACTTAGCTTAATTAATTAGGGTGTTAATTTGGAAAAGTTTATTTTTACGACAGTGATGCTAAGAATGAACCAACTGTTCACCTTGATTTAATTTAATAAAGGAGTGATCGCCCGGTATTTAATTAGGCGGGGTGTCACAGGTGGTATCAGAGCATCAGGTTCTAGTGTCCATAGGATCTGTACGGCTTATTTTCGCTTTCAGCTTAACGTTATTGCTATAGTGCCCTATTTTTAGGATTGTTGTACTCTTGCTTTTACGTTTAAGTCTTCAGCTATTTGAGATTTGATAATAACTGTAGACTAATAAACTTGTTCACGTTTTAGATGCCTCCGAGATGTGCTCCGAAGGATAGGCGTGCCCAGGCCGAACAGCCAGCAGTTCCGGCACAAGGCACAATGAATGCAAATGAAGTAGCCGCCAAGTTTGCTCAGGCGGTGAATGCAGCACTAGCGGTGGTTCAGCAGGCTCCACCCCAGGTTCAGGCAGTGGTGCCAGCACCAGTACAACTTCCATCTGCATGGTAGAGGGTTCGGGATGCTTTTCAGAAAGCGCATCCCCCTGAGTTCTCTGGTAGCTCTGATATTGTCACAGTTAGCCAATGAAAGAAAGACATCCAGCGGCACCTCCGTATGTATGAGTGCACTGATGTACAAAAGCAATTATTAGCTTCCTTTAAGCTAGTGGGAGCCGCATTGCAGTGGTGGGAGTCCACTACCACTTTGGAGGAGAGGGACACGATCCCTATTCAGTTGTTCTGGGTGCGGTTTGACCGCAAGTATTTTCCACCCGTAGTTCAGACTGAGATGAGGCGGAAATTACTAAATCTGAAGGAGGAGAATCTTACGGTAGCTGAGTATGAGGAGGAGTTCACGAGATTTCTCACCATTGTGCCAGATGAGGCACCTACTGAGAGCAAGAAGATTATGCTGTTTGTCGACGGGTTAGCTTGGAGGATCCGTCAACACCTTATTGGGAATTTATCCCTGAGTACTTTCACTGATGTACTCAATGCCGCGTTGCTACATTGCCAGGATCACCGCTTCCATCTTCAGGGAAGCAAGAGAGCAGGAGAGTCCAGCTAGCAGGGAAGGACCGGGGGTAATAGTGCTAGTGGGGCACCATCTCATGCACAGACTCGTCAGCACGAGCAGAGTTCCCATCAGGGGGACCCTGCTAAGCGATTCCGTTCAGGTGATTCTAGGCAGGGATATGGGGGCTATAGGCAGGGCCAGCTTAATCATCACGGCCAGCAGGGCCAACACCGACAGCAGGGCCAGCAGCAGGGCCAGCAGGGCCTGCAGCGTACTAATCAGGGCCAATAAGGCCAGTGGTGAGGAGGTAACGGCCATCAGGGTTGTGGTCAGCAGGGACAGAGTGGAGGCAACTTCAAGGGCCGATGTTTTGGGTGTGGTAAGCACGGCCATAGGCGCCAGTATTGTCCGGAGGGAGATAGGGCCCCACAGCAGCAGGGTGCCCGTAATGAGACACAGAGGCCACTATTTCCACCTGCCCTCCCAGCTCCAGCCCAAGTGCCAGCCCTACCAGCCATTCCAGCAGCTCCAGTGCAGCAGGGGCAATTACAGTATGGACGTGTCTATAACGTCCACCAGGCAGCAGCTCCACAGGCACCACCCGCGATTGAGGGTATGTTTCCTATCCATGGTACTATGGGTCGGGTTTTATTTGATACGGGGGCAACACATTGTTTTATAGCTACGCATTTTGCGAAGGCCTTAGGGTTGTTAGCCACAGGAGAGAGCACAGTGACGTGTGTGGACTCACCACTGGGGAGTGGGTCACTTATTTTCTTTATATGCCGGGGAGTGGGGGTAGAGATCGGTAGTTTGGTATTACCTGCAGACATGTTAGTCTTAGACATGCACGAGCATGATGTGATTATTGGTATGGATTGGCTCGCAGCTTATAGAGCCATGATTGATTGCTTCGGTGGGAGTATTGTTTTTGCCATTCCGGGGCAAGAGATGTTTGTAGTGGCGATGCCTCGCCCAGAGGGAGGTTCAACCGCTCATTTGTATTACATAGAGGATGATACCTCTAAGGAGGTTGTGATTCCCTTAGATTCGATCCCAGTTGTCAGGGAGTATTCCGATGTGTTCCAGGAGATACCAGGCCTACCCCCCAGTCGAGAGATAGACTTTGTCATAGATTATTGCCAGATACGAGACCTATAGCACGCGCACCGTACCGTATGGCTCCGGCAGAGATGCGAGAGCTACGAGATCAGATAGAGCAGCTGTTAGGTCAGGGTTTCATTCGTAGGAGTACCTCACCTTGGGGCGCTCCAGTCTTGTTTGTGAAGAAGATAGATGGTTCACTGAGATTGTGTGTGGACTACCGGGAGCTGAAAAAGGTCACGATACGGAATAAGTATCTGTTGCCTCGAATCGATGATCTGTTCGACCAGCTGAGGGGAGAAACTTTCTTTTCGAAGCTAGATCTGAGGTCGGGGTACCATAAGTTACGTATTAGGGAGCAGGATGTTTCGAAGACTGCTTTCTTGACGAGATATGGGTCTTATGAGAAGTACAGTTCTTGGGCCATGTTGTTTCTGAGCAGGGAATAGCAGTTGACCCGAGTAAAGTGTCAGCGGTGAGGGAGTGGGGACAGCCCACGACACCGACGAAAGTGCGTAGTTTCTTGGGGTTAGCTGGTTACTACAGGAGATTCATTCGGGGATTCTCCAAAATAGCGGGTCCATTGACGAATCTGACTCGCAAGGGAGTACCATATGTTTGGGATGACACTTGTCACTTGGTTTTTGACGAACTGAAAGACAAGCTTACTTCAGCGCCAGTCCTTGCTTTACCGAAGCCGGGTGCGGAGTACCTAGTTTACACCGATGCATCCTTACGGGGACATGGGGGAGTACTTCAGCAGGAAGAGAAGGCTATAGCTTTTGCCTCCCGCAAGCTTAAGCCGCATGAGAAGAATTACCCCACCCACGACCTGGAGTTAGCAGCGGTCGTCTTTGCATTGAGGATATGGAGGCACTATTTATTGGGGGAGAAATTCCGTTTGTTCACAGACCACAAGTCACTGCAATACCTGTTCACTCAGCGATATGCGTCAGCGCAAGTGGTTAGAGTTTGTGAAAGACTATGAGTTCAAAATACAGTATCATCCGGGAAAGGCCAACGTAGTTGCTGATGCGTTGAGCCGTAGACCGGTAGACGATGTAGCGGACGTCTGGAAAGCAAAGAGGAAGGAGTTGGGTCACCAGGACGCAGTAGCCCGTTCTTTCATATCCGTTATGTCAGTCACACCCGAGATTGTTACGAGGGTGATACAGGCACATACCACAGACCCATTTTGCCAAGAGCAGATTGTGCGACTTCTAGCCGAGGGCGCTGAGTCCTATTCTGTTAGTTCCGATGGAGGTTTGCGGTTTAATGGGAGATTGGTGGTTCCAGAAGGAGGAGAATTATGTCATGCAGTGATGACTCATTCTCATGGGTCCCGATTTGCAGTACATCCGGGAGGCGATAAGATGTACCAGGATATGAGGCGACAATACTGGTGGAGTGGGATGAAGAAGGACATCGCCGAGTTCGTGTCCAAGTGTTCTACCTGCCAACTGGTAAAGGTGGACCACCAGAAACCTTTAGGATTGCTTCAGCCATTAGAAGTACCCGCGTGGAAGTGGGAGAGTATTTCCATGGATTTTATTACAGGGTTTCCTACATCACAGCGGGGCCACGATTCTATCTGGGTGATTGTAGACCGTTTGACCAAGGTGGCTCATTTTCTGTCGGTGCGGACAGATTATACCACGGGTCAGTATGCTCAGTTGTTCATCGCTGAGATTGTCAGATTACACGGGGTGCCCCTGAATATTGTGTCAGATAGGGATAAGATTTTCGTGTCACATTTTTGGGAAAGCTTTCAGGAGGCTATGGGTACTGAGTTGAGGTTGAGTTCAGCTTACCACCCACAGACAGATGGACAGATAGAGCGTACTAATCAGATGTTAGAGGATATGCTACGCATGTGTGTTCTCGATTTTGGAGGAGGTTGGGAGCCACATCTTCCACTGGTAGAGTTTGCTTATAATAACTCTTATCAGTTCACGATCGGCATGGCTCCATTTGAGGCTTTGTATGGCAGGCCTTGTCGTTCCCCAGCTTGTTGGCTCGAAGTGGGGGATAACAAGTTGATTGGACCAGAGGTGATTCAGGAGACCTCCGCGAGGATTAAGATGATCAGGAGTCGCATTCGGTTAGCCCAGGACAGACAGAAGAGCTACGCCGATGCGAAACGATTCTTCCGAGAGTTTAGTGTGGGGGACCAAGTGTTATTGCGTGTATCTCCTATGAAGGGAGTGATGAGGTTCGGGAAGAAAGGGAAGTTGGATCCGAGGTACGTGGGACCATTTCCCATCATCGAGAGGATTGGGCCGGTTGCATACAGGTTGGGACTGCCAGAGTATTTACATCGCATTCACGATGTATTCCACATGTCGTCATTGAGACGGTATCTTCGGGATGATATGGCCCATACTCACATCGCGATAGATGAGATCGACTTACAGCCTGATAGCTCTTACGAGGAGAGACCGGTGGCTATCTTAGACTATAGTGAGAGGAGATTGAGGTCGAAGATAGTTCCACTTGTGCGGGTCCAGTGGGAGCATCACAATGTGGAGGAATCCACTTGGGAGCGCGAGGCAGATATGCGCGATAGATATCCATATTTGTTCTTACCAGGTATGCCTTGTTTTCCGAATTTCGGGATGAAATTCCGTTATTAGGGGGGAAGTATGTAATACCCCGTATTTTTATGCTATATTAATTTGGGGATTTATTAAATTTAATGTGAGTGAATTATTTAATAAAAATCCGGAAATTAATTATGTTATAATTATTAACATGACGAGAGTTAGTAATTATGAGAAATTTGTTGAATATTACTAATGAGCAAAGTAATATATAATATTGATTATATTGAATGTATCGAGTGAATAAAATGACAATTTTGGAAATTTGAATCGGGACGCGCCCGTGTCGCGTCGGGACTAAATTTTGATAAATAAAAATTGAATATTTTATAAGTTGCCCGTATGGTCGTTTTGAGTGCGCCAACGCGTCCGGAAAGGTCGAGATAGTCAGAAAAGTGTACCCGGGGGTGTAGTTTGGGTCTCGGGGCATTTTAGGCCTAATTAGTAACCCAGGAGGGCATTTTGGTCATTTTACATTTATGGGTAATTAAACCCACGAAAATCAGAGGGGCTATATCTGATATTGAGGTTGTCACCTAGGGTTAGAATTCCCAAAACCTAGAACGTCCATTGAAGAAGAGAGGAGAGAGTTCTCAAGCAAGTTCAAGGCCCAAAACTCAACGGTTTGCGCCGCCGTCACCGCCAACGCGTAGATCGCGAGACGAGGAACGCAACCACACCAAAATCAACCGTAAATCAGAATACCAAAAATCCCAGGCAAGTGTTTATCTTGCTATTTTCGTTGGTGCAATTTCCATATTAGTTTAGGAATGATTAGGGATGAAGTAGATGGAAGAAAACCCAAATTTTGATAGGAATTTGCATGTAGAAAAGACTTAAACCTTATTCTGGAAATCTTTTGTGATATAGAAGAATAACCCACAAAATTTTGATGATGTATTAGAAGAAATTCTGGTAAAATCAGATTAGAATCATGATTAAGAAAACTCTAGGGTTCTTGATGATTAGATAAGATTTTGTGTTGATTATCCATGTTTAATGATAAAAATACACATGCTTTACGTTGAAAACATCTAGTATAATGTTATAATGTTAGTAGTAGAATTTTTGGGACGTTTGGAGTTGAAAAGTATGGATTTGGACGAAGATAGATGGTAGAACCCGTAACTGCAATTCTGCAGAAATCAAAATACCTGCTTGATCGATCGATCGAGCCTAGAGCTTCGATCGATCGAAGGTTCGATCGATCGAGCCCCAGACCTCGATCGATCGACCCCTCCTGGCAGACTCCTATTTCCCTTGTTTAATTAGTTAAATTAAATTTATCGTGAAATAATTCTTGGGTATTCTTAATAAAATATTTTGCGAGATAGGAAAGACCAGTAGGACATATGAATAAGTGTTGGGAACTTTATTATAAGACGAGAATCTTGCTTTTGGGATAATTATATAATGAATGATGAAACTACGTATTTCAAGTGAAAGATTACAGCGAATAGTTACGATAGTAAATAGAGGTATACCTACTGAATTTTCTACTTGGAAGGATAGAGTCCACGAGTGTCACGTAATAAGTGAGAAAACTCTTCGAGTTAAGGTTAGAGATGAAACCTTATATGTAATACTAATAATGTGAAATTAAGGATAAATGTTGTAATTATGGGTGACGAGAGGAACCTATATTAATATGATAAAAGTGGTATATTTATATGATTGTGTGTACATATATTATATACATGTGAAAAACATACCGCGCTACTTGCTATCCTTGAGGTTACCGCGCTGGGACAGTCTTATCTCGGTGGGACCTTTATGGGAGATATTGACTTGTACCCTAGAAGATAGATATCCTTGGTACAGGCTATCGAATTGATAGTTCAGGCGGTCCTAAGAGACGCGAGTATGTGCCATCCTCTTAGAGACTTGGAATCTATGCTTCGCCTCGATATTGCTTGTGTATGTGTTAATACAGTTCGAGAGTGATTCCAAATTTGTATTCCCCTTAATATGAGTGGTATGGGGCTTGGATAGTAGAAGTATGCACGCACCATAGTTTTATTTGGGGTGCTGTTCTTTTATATATATTATACGAGTAGTTAATATATATATGAGATTTGGAAATTTGAAACTGCCTACTGTGATTTGATAAGTAGGACATGGTTGATGACTCAAATAGTAAATACTTGTTTTGTGAAAGTATAATATGACACTGGGAAACTTTATAAATTAATAAAGCTAAAACGAGAGTTGTGCTGCTAATTGGAAGTATCCTTTTTAATCAATGATATTGTTCGGTTTTGAAATCTTATGAGTAAGTTAAGATGAGCTAAATTATTAGGAAGGTTAGTATGATAAAATGATTAGATAAATCGTTGGGAAGGTTAGTACGATAGGCGTGCACATTAGAAGAGAGGTGAGAATTTTTCAAGAGAGTGTCGCTCTAATATGTTGTTGCATTGGCCTGTATCAATTTAAATACTTGCTAAACAAATTTTAAATCATACACACTATCGGGCTCTGACCCGTTTCTTTTTCTCCCTCTCTCTTGTATATATATGTATATATTTCAGGTGCCCAGCCACAGGGGCGTCTTGCTTAGGATCCCTTGAAAGGAACGTGCTGCAGCTTAGGTGGGAGTTGCAGGTCACTTGCGTAGACGGCTTCCTTTATTGACTCCACTTCTAGCATTCTCATTTATTGGGCATGTGTCGCCCTTTCCATTATTTCATTGTTATTGGGACATTTGTATTTCAGTTATTTCTAGTATTGTCACTATGGGATTTATTCAGTTTGAATTGTGTTACTTTATATTTCGCATGTTGACATTCGATTGTCGAATGTTTTAAATTAATTGGATTATGTTCCAGGTTTATTGTGGTGTGATTCTTATTTATTGAGATGTTGTTAATAAATAAATAATTTTTCTTTAATTAAAATTTGGAAAGTATGTATGAAAATGGTTTTGACACTTAACTTAATTAATTAGGGTGTTAATTTGGAAAAGTTTATTTTTACGACAGTGATGTTAAGAATGAACCAACTGTTCACCTTGATTTAATTTAATAAAGGAGTGATCGTCCGGTATTTAATTAGGCGGGGTGTCACATTTATCAGTCATTAACCACAACACTACTTTATCATTATCTATCACTTTATCTCTAACTGTTTTTATTCCCATAAACTTAGACAAATATATTTGAGCAATTGAAACATGAACTCTCATTTAAAATTTTTGTGTAAACTTGAGGTTGAAAAGTATAATTTACACTTAAATAATTTTTGTTACCAACTTCAGTGTGATTTGAAGATAGGGCTGGATTTTCCCCATAGTATAACTATCTATAAATATTTGGATGAGCTTTCTCACTTGTGTAAATATTTGCGATTTGGTAATTGTGTAATGAAGTTTTTTTGACAACATATACTTTTTGTTAGTTCATTGTTTTTACAAGATATTATTCAATTTTAAATACTTATGATGTTGCATCCAAATCCTAGTCTGTATAAAATGATCTAAGTTGTAATGTGGATTGCACATGCATTCTCTCTTTGTAGGTTGATGTGGAAGTAGTGAAAATGCAAGAAACTGCGAAACTACAATTTGTTTTGCAAGAGATGCAACTTCAGTTCAATAAAGCTAAATAAATGTTTAAGAAGCAACGCGAAGTTATCGACCATGCAACAGATTGGGGTAAGTCTAATTTTTTCTTTTAAAGTTAAATTTTCAATGGTGGTGGTGAGAATTTGCTATTGGTTGGTGTATATCATTCTTAGAATCAATTTTAATGTTTAAAACAGGTTGGCTACCTGTGGTTTTTATGAATAAACGAAGGAGATTCTGTCGAATTTTAAAAAAAATAATAGTAGTTAAATATCGATATTTTTTGTGATGAGAATATACTATATTGATTCATTTTGCACATTGTATTGTTGATGGAGTGGGGTATTAATTATGACACAATTGACACTATTTTTTTTGTGCAGGTGACGATTTTTGTAGAACATGCAAATGTTAATCAGTGGTTTTGGAGTTCGTACGCTTTAGTGTTGCGGAATCACTTTGATAAAAGCATTTCATGTTTTTGAGTATAAGAAATTAATGTATTTTATTATCAAGTCAAATATTTTAACTTAGTGTTATCATTTTTATTTTGATGAATATCTGGAGATGGTTGTAAGAAATTTAATTATTATTATATGAAAATGATTCGTTGTGTTGGTTGAAAATCATCTTATGTATTACATTTTATGATTATTTGTTGTTTTTGTTGTCTCAAATGTAATTCAATTCTATATTAAACCTTAGCGTAGATTTTATTGTTCACAAAATATTGGTGCAAAAATTTTAAGATTCATTTACCTCTTTTGGGATGGTTAAAACTATCCCAACAAATATATTAAAGACGGCTATGTTGTCGTCTCAAAAAGGTCTTCTAAAATAGTAACCTTTTAAGACAGATTAATTCTCGTCTCAAAAGCACTCTTTTGTGACAGCTCTCGTGCCGTCTCAAAAGGGTCATATAAAATGAGGACCTTTTGAGACGGATTTGTTTGTGTCTCAAAAAACTCTTTTGAGACGGCTATGGCGTCACAAAAAGTATTTATAACCCCCTATCAAAAAGATCCCCCCTAGCCATCCCAAATAGCGTCCCAAAAAGTATTTGAGACGGATAAACCAACTTTTGGGACTGTTAACCCACCGTCTCAAAAGTTACTTTTTTTGTAGTGTCTCCTACTGATTGGGCCACCATCATGGAAGTCTCAGGCACCATTGAAGATTCTTCAGTGCCTTCCTTATGCTCTATATTTTCACCAATGTTGGGAGGAGTTCCAGGATTGTGTTAATAATAGAGTTTAGAGTCGACAGCAGTGCCGACTTACTTCGAATGTAGTGTCCAAACTTCCTTAAAAGTAACTTTTTTCATGTATTCAATTTGGAGGGCAACAGTAGTAAAGACTTTGCCCCATCCTCTAGCGAAGGCATCCTATTTCCCCTTCCTCATAGAAAATTTCAGGTCTTATAAATTCCTCTTCTCCTAAGTAACTTCTAAAGCAAAATCAATAGCAGCCTTCCCAGCGTACTTCTTTTGCTGCTCGATGGTATTCTAAAAGACCCTATAATTTATCTTAATCCTTTTTATGAGCCTCCATTGCTGCCTCCAAAGAACCCGTCAAGATTTTGAAGGCCTCTTCAACATCCGCTGACGATTCCTTCATTTGGTCATCCTTGATCAGTAATTGGTTATAGTCAACAAAAATTACAAATATAAGGCAAGTATCAAACATTATAAAGTAGAATAAGAAAGTAATGAAGTCAGATGCATGTACACACTTACCAGAGCTAGATTCTGGTTGGCCCTATACAAGAGTCTGGCCCTGGATATGGGAGAAGTCACCAACCTATCCACGAGAAACACTCCAGAATGAATGTAACCCTTGACCAAACCAGGATTCACTACCACAAAGGTAGACACAATAGATACCTGGTCGGTATGTGACTTGTGATCCATTTCCTGCTTATTACAGGACCTCTCTTTAATATCTTAAATTGAGATTCAGTATTATTAACTTCCTCACTGGTAACAACCATCGGCCTCTTGGACTCACCATCACCAATGGCTTTCATCTTCTCAACAAGAGGGGGAGATATGGCTCTAGACATCAAGGTTGGGATATTTCTTTTCACCATCTTGCTAGGAGATGAAGAAGTAGTTGGTACTTTAATTGGACCAAAAGATTCAAATGAGGAAGAGGTTCCTCTCAGGATAATATCTCCTTCTTTCAAAATGAGATTCAGATGTTCTAATGGAGGAGGCTGAGTCGTGTAAATCTATGGGGGCTAGAAGGAATGTCTTCTATATGCTGAGCTACAAAGGAAATGATGGAGCCCTTGTACTTCAACAAAACAAAGGTTGGCCTGGGATGATCTTCTCCTATTTTTATTGGATGGACCAAATAAATTTAAGTTCCTCAAAATTCACCTTCGAGTCAGGGGGGATACACTTTTGGCCTTTTCTCTGCAAAAAAGACACAGTATATTAGTTGGCATATCAATAAATAAAAAATGTACAAAAAAGAAAATACAAGTAATGAAAACTATCGATCTATGACATGCCCTTCTTGGGGGCATCTAGAAACAGTATACTTGCCCCCCTCAGGAAGAGGGGCATGGTGCCAATTGTTTATAATTACTCTGTAATCCCAATAATCCTTATTAGAGTCAGACAGATTCACTAGCAAAGCTCTATTAGCTTGATAGAGGTAATAAGTGTTGTCTCCGTTGGTTCCCCACTTTTAGCAATACATTAACTCACTAATTCCTATGTGGATTCCATACAACTCATTGAGGAGATTGACTCCATTAACTACTCTCAAACTATTGGGGGATACCTTAGAAGGGACCACATCAAAGTATTAATAAAATTCCAAAAATAGTTTATTAGAAGGAAAAGTGATTCCATGCTCAACCATAAATATCGTGGGCAACCAGTGACCCTCGGCTAATGTAGACAAATCACAAGGCCTAGATACCATTTCCACTGTTACCCTGTTTGAAATTTTTCTTCTTTTCTTAAACTCCTTTAAAGACCATTCATCAACTATGTAAACTATCTTAATAAATTCATAAAGAAAAGAAGAAGGAGAGAAAATTCATACAGTTGCTATTACGGGGGTGGTGGAAAACTTTTAAGCAGTAAGGAAAAATGCAATTGTATAAAGAAAGGGTGTTTGATAATGCTAGGGTAAAGAAAATAAAGGAAAACTCGACCTTTTATAGAGACGGGAAATGATCTCAATCTTCATGATTTGAAATGAATAACTGAACTAAACGATTGAACTTTCAACGGCTTATCAAATCCTAAGAAGGCAAAAAAACCAGCGTACTCTCCGGTAGTTCGTCAATTTTCAAGTTATTTATCAAAGTGCCACCGTTCTAGTATAACAGAGAAATATTTACATGTCCAATAGGTCATCCACCGACCTTCAACATTTTTGAGCGTCGAGTAACTTACTAAAGAAAATTCTCGATTCTCTTGTTAAAATCTTCAAGTATGGAGCATTGGGGGCTTTTGTTGTACGTAAAAATTACTGTACTAAGTGGACAAATAATACAGTGACACCTGTCATACATTGTCATTAGACTTACTATGATGGATTATCATTAGTCAACATAGTTACTAGTTGGTTGACTCCCTACCGACCACCTCCATGAAGTTAGGGACATATGAAAAGCCGCACATGAGATATTCAACAATCATCCTATGCATGAACATAAAAAGGAACCCAACTAGCTATTATTGTATACATGTGTAAATGTTTGAATCTATAAAGGCATTCCACCTCTTAATTTCCTACTAACTACAAATACTCCACCTCCCTCAGCTTAGGGGGGGGGGGCACTTTGGACGATCCTTACAATTTGTAATTGTATTTCCAAGCCTAGAATATAATCGTAACCCGTTTCACCCGTGGATGTGAGCTCACCCTTAGAGCCGAACCACATAAAATTCCTATTGTCTTTCGTTATATATCATTTATCTGTGATTATAATTTTGGTAGTCATACATCCAAATTTAGACATCAACAGTAATGGTAGATCATTAGAGACCAACAAATGATTTATAACCTCGTAAGAATTTTGTGTGGAAGAACATTTCTAAGGATTTCGTTATAGGGTTGCCTACATCACAACGAGGACATGATTCCATTGGGTGATTGTGGACCATTTGACTAAAATAGTTCAATTTCTTTCGGTTTGAACAAAGTTCACTTTAGAGCACTATACCAAGTTTTCCATATATAAGTTTGTGAGATTTCATAGTGTTGCACTCAACATTGGGTCCAATGGGGACAAGACATTTTTGTACTGTTTCTGGTAGATTTTTTAGTAGGCGATGGAGACTGATTTATGGTTGAGTACCTCGTATCACCCATATATTGATGGATAGACAGAGATGGTGAACCATGTACTGGAGGATATGCTACCAGCTTGTATTCTGGATTTTAAGAATATTTAAGAGTTGTAGTTACCATTGGTGGAGTTCTTTTTCAATCATAATTATCGAAAGAGCATCGGCATGGAACCGTTTGCGGAATTGTGTGGGAGTCCTTGTTGTTCTCTCATTTATTGGATGGATGTGGGGGAGAATAAACTTTTGAAAATCGAGTTCATTTCGGACACCTTAGAGAAGGTAGAGCTTGTCAGGATATGATGAGGACTGCCTATAATAGACAGAAGAGTCGTGAAGGTTTAGGGATGGGGACCTAAAGTTTGCTGTTAGGGATTAGGTGTGACTTGAGGACATAAGGTTTTCCCGCAAAGGGAGTGATTGAGAAAAAGGGGAAGTTAGCTCCCTGATATGTAGGTCCATTCACCACCAATGATTATATGGGAACAGTTTTGTATCCTTTAGCCTTGTCGAAGCATCTACATCAGGTGCATGGCATATTCCATTCCTTAGGTATGACTTGGAATACCTGCACATTAAACTTGATGAGATAGATCTTCAGTCATATGTGAGATATGAGGAGAAACTGGTTTTTATCTTGGATCGCAGGGAAAAGATTATTCACTCTAAGGTTATTCCATTGGTGTGCATCCAGTGGGGGAACCACAATGGGGCAGAGTCTATATGGGAGAGGGAGGATGATATGTGAGGGGCATATTCATAACTCTTCTAAT
Source organism: Sambucus nigra (assembly GCA_949130495.1). Lineage (NCBI taxonomy): Eukaryota > Viridiplantae > Streptophyta > Magnoliopsida > Dipsacales > Adoxaceae > Sambucus > Sambucus nigra. The sequence continues at coordinate 576,187,867 of OX422209.1, forward strand.
CAGGTGAGTATTGAATTTTGAGGACAAAATTTATTTATTATAGAGAATATTGTAATACCCCGTACTTTTGTGGAATTCTTTTATTGTTAATCATGGGAATAAATTAATAAATGGGAATGATATAGGTCATTTAAAATTGCATCTTTGATGATATTAGAATCTTTTGTTATAAAATAACTAATCCGTGGAATTAATTATGTGGGAAATTTTTGTGCGCAGTTACTCATAAAGTAATTAACTTGCTAATTTTATTTTACATAATGAGACAAAATCATTTGGATTGGACTATAGGATGGTATAGAGGTTTCGAGATGTAACTTTAATTCTTTGGATTGGGCTCGATGGATAGGTATACCTTTGGGATAAGTTTTGGGTTAGTATAGGTAGAAATTTGGTCCATTTAGGGTTAAAAATTAGGCCTTTTATAGTATTACAGGATTAAGAGTGTTTAAATAGCATTAAACCTCAATACATAAAAACCCAGCACCAGAGAAGTTTTGGTAGAGCTAAAAAGACCTTAGGGAGGAACTTAAAGATAAAAAGATGAGAAATCAAGTTTAAACCTTCAACCACAATTGACAGGCAAGAAATATCTTGCTTTATCATTATGTAACTTGTTTACGTTTTGATTTTCATATTGTATCTATTTGGGTTTAGGAACATGGTAGGTTTGAATTCAATACACTAGGGTTATACTTTGGTCATTATGAGGATTTTATGGTGAAAAACCAAATCAGATGCATTAAAGGGTTGTACCATAGTCAGTATCATGCTTATATGCTTAGGACTTGTTTAAATCTATATTAAATTTGATTAAGATTGATGGATACTCTGTTTAAAATAGACTTTAATGATTTAATAAAACTTCTATCAATCAAATTCGAAATCATTATGAACCCTAATCACTTTCATGTTAAAATTGTTAATTTAAACCAGATTTTGATATATTAAACTAAATAATGATCATATATTTTTAGAATCATATTTAGAATAAATTATAGATGATGTCTAAGGTATTTTTGGATCGTTTTAAGGTTATAATATTGTTAGGAGACGATCTAGGGCAAAAAAATATCAAGTAAAGTAGATTTTGGACTTTTTTTAGGATTTCAACTCGGACACTTTTCACCTGGGTGGAAATTAGGGGCCATGCTCATAATTGTTAACAACCCCGTGCGCATGTATTTGGTCAGAGACTTTAAGACGTTGATCACGTGCGCACGATTGCATATTAGCCTCGCGCGCATGGATTTCAACATAATGTAGGGACTTAGTCTATGCATTTAGAATCTTGGTTAGCATTGAGGTTTCTACTAGAAGTTATGATTATGATGTTTGGGGACCCAAACATACTAATTTATCATGGAGATCTAGATTATGGGAGTTAATAAGCTTAATCCTTAGGACGGTTGAATACGTTAGATACTTTTAGGGAAGTATAACGTTGTGTTTCACACGATCAGAAAGGAAGTTTTATATATATATATATATATATATATATATATATATATATATATATATATATATATATATATATATATATATATATATATATATATATTCTTTGAGTGTTATTTGTAAACATATCATATTTGGCTCGTCGGGAATCTATCAGTTAGGATTATGGATTTAATTTAACTTGGGACCGGGTACTACGCTCTTAGCTAACATAACAACCTATATGGGGGTCTATGTATTTGATCATGCATTCAGTTGGTCATTCTCACACAACGTGGAGATACAAATAACAAAATCCATCAGATGATTTGGTATGTGACCTCACGTTAATGTGATTGCATGGTGATCCCCCATTATTTTTGTTTGTGTATTTTGGTACGGGACTCTCAAGGATTTTCCAATCGAGGCAAGAGAATGTCCCCGAATCTTGAAGCCTTTGTCAGGTTTATGAGACTTATAACTATATACATATAATCCAATGATGAACATGTTATTTAAGGACATTATGTCATATTATGATGTATATTATGAGATCGTGCGTATCTTATGACTCGAGTGACATGGGTGGGGATTAATACTGAGTTGTATTCATTACATTTGTAGCAGGTTACATTGTGATGCTGTTGCAAGATAGCGCGCTAGCTTACTAGGCCACTGAGTAGTTGAGACTAATTAGTATTAGTTATTTCTTGGGTTAGGACATACGTATAGCTGATTTCAATTATGATAAGGGGTTTTATTTGAGTGTCAATGGGTTGATATGATTACTTAACTGAGTCCCGTGATTATTACTGCATTGATATAGTAATTATTTCTTGCAACTTTCTCGACTCTCACCCAATATACCTCAAAATCTTTTCTAGGTGTTCATAGGGAGTAGCGAGAGGGCTGAGCGGCCAAACTTGCCACATTCGCTTTCCAGTCACTTTTTCATTCCTGGTTTAGGTTTTTATTTCGTTCAATTGTTTCAGTTCAAACTCTTTTAATTTAAAGGTTGTATGGACAGAGTTAGTTTCGATTTATTTATTTCAATTTAGATTATTTATGGGCTTTGAGATGATGTTATTTACGGGTTATGGATGTGGAGACATTTGGTTATTTTAGTATTTATATTTTATATCATTGCATGTTGTGGATGGTTTAAATTTGTCTACAATTTATTTTTATTATTATTATTATTATTATTATTATTATTATTATTATTATTATTATTGTTGTTGATACCAAAATTAATATGCTGATGTGGACGAATAGTATGAAGACACGTGTCAATCTACGTGGCACAATAACAGCGAGGAAGATCATTTATTGAACAACCATGGTTGGTACCGAGTAACGAGAATACACCGAGGAGCTCTATCATGCCGAGGAACTATATCATCCCGAGATACTCTAAGCACTCCGAGGAACTCTTGATCAACGAGCAATTAAGGCGGTCCGAACTGCACCTCGGCCGTGTCATCAATTATCAGACGGACAACTGTTCAACTATTCATTAGATTCTTGACGCACACGCTGCATTAAATGTATTACCCATTCATATGTATATCATTTAATGTATTGGACCTTTCATGTACAGCCTTGAGGCTATAAATACCTTGTATCAATCCCATTCAAGGGGACCGGAATTTCTTGAGAGAACTTGTAATCAAGAATTCCACAAACACTCAGCAATAACATAACAGTGGACGTAGGCTTTATTCCTAGCCGAACCATTTTAAAAATCTTTGTCTTATTTATTTATCTGTGATTGAATAATTAGAGCAATCTAGTTTTTTACATCAACAGATAGGCGCCGTCTGTGGGAAACGACTGTTGTTATCGTTTTTCATAAAAATCATTTATCACCAATGGCAGATAATCCGGAATCCAGTAATCGAAATGCTGGAAATACTGGAAATCTTCCAAATCCATCTGCATCTCCAGATCTGGCCGGAATTATGATGAATCTGGCTCAGGGACAAACCGCCATGCAAGAATCTATGAGGCAACTCCTTCAAACTCTTCAAGGCGGTGTACCTACTCATTCAGGGCAAAGGACTGATCATGGGCAATCACGATCCAGACGTATTGGGTCATATCGCAATGGGGAATCCAATGATTCTTCTTATCAACCTGGACGAACTTCATCAATACGGGCAACGGATACAGATCAACATATCTCTCTTTCTCCGGAGAGAACTAGCGCTTTAGAAAGATTAAGCAGGGTGTCTCCTTTCAGTCGGTTAGGACCAAGGAGGAACATGAGTCCACCTAGGGCTCCATCAGGAAGTTTTCGACCACCACCAGGTTTGAGAGAAGGATCTGCACAATCACGACCACAATCACGACCAATTACTCGTCGAGATAAATCTCAGGAAGCTACGTCAGAGCAATCAGTTGCTCGGACTAAGCGGCCCGAGGAAGGGAATGAAGCATGGAAAGGTTCCATTCAACGATTGGAGGATAGACTGGGAGAAATGGCTAAGGCGAGGAACCCCTTACAGAGAACTTTTGTTCAAGGGACACCTTTTGTGCAAGCCATTGTTGATTTCCCTACACCGTCGAAATTCAAAGCACCTGTAGTGACCCCCAAGTACGATGGGAAGACGGATCCCGTACTTCATATAGAACAGTACCAAGCTGCTGCAGATATCTATGCTGTCCCCGACGAGATGAGGTGTAGAGCATTCTCGGGAACTCTTACCGGATCTGCACAGATATGGTACAATAATCTTCCTCGGGGTAAGATTTCAACTTTTGTTCAGTTAGCCGAGCTGTTTATTGGTAATTTTTGTTTTGGAGCAAAACCAGTAAAGCGAGTAGCGCACTTACTAAGTGTTAGACAAAAATCAGGAGAAAGTACTAGAGATTACATAACTCGTTTCAATAACGAGAAGTTGGAAGTCATAGATTATGAAGAAAAGACAGCAATCACTGCTTTGATGAGTGGTTTGCTGCCTAACAAGCTATACTATACTCTGGCCAAAGATCCGCCTAAAAATATGTCGGAATTGATGGCAAAAGCGGCCAAAATCATGAATGCCGAGGAGGCTATGACTGCGAAGAAGAATATGGATAAAGAAGTTAAAGTGGAGGTCGACAACTCTAAAAAGAAAGATCAGAAAGGTAATGGTGGTGACAAATATTCCAGGAATAACAGGATAAAGTTGGAAGCCCTAAAGAAGTATGATAATTATACTCCATTGAAAATGAGTATTAATCATGTTTTAGAAGAGATCAGGAATAACGAGGAAATCAAATGGCCAGAGAAACTGAAGACAGATCCAGACATGAGGAATAAGACCAAATATTGCGAGTTTCACAAAGATCATGGCCATATGACCAAAAATTGTATAGCCCTTCAGAACGAGATTGAAACACTCATTCGAAGAGGAAAATTATCAAAGTATGTAGATCGCAGAGGTGAGAGGACAAATGAGGACAGAATTAGAAAGAGATCTAGATCTCCTCGTCGTGCAGAAGAGAAAAAGAGGAGGGACCATGAAGAGGATCCAGATGATGACCCCGATCTTCCCAAGAAGCCAAGGAAACCTGAACGAGAGGTATTTTCCATACGTTTTGGATCATTTCATTGTAACGTTATTACAGGGGGAGATGCAGGAGGAGGAGACCTTACTGCAGAAAGAAAAGCTTATCTCGGAGAGGCTCAAGCTTGCTCATATATTCAGCGAATAAACCTGGCCGAGGATGATCGTCCGAGGAAGGTAAACAAAGAGAAGCTAGTAATTGGTTTTTCAAAAAATGACCTGGCAGGTGTTCTTTACCCTCATGATGATCCTTTGGTGATCAAAATGAGAATGAAGGACGTGATCATTTCAAGGGTGTTGGTAGATAATGGTAGTTCGGCAGACATCATGTACTATTCATGCTTTGATAGCTTGAATTTGAAATTATCTCAATTGGAACCTTATCACAGACCCCTTCTGGGTTTTGCTGGCGAGAAAGTTTTTCCACTTGGGACGATCAAGTTGGATATATTCATTGGAACCTGGCCTGTTTGTCGAACAGAAAGAATACGATTCTTTGTGATGGATAAGAATGTGCAGTCAGCCTACAACATCATCATGGGAAGAGTTGGATTGAAGAAGTTCGAAGCCGTTCCTTCTACAGTACATCAATGTTTGAAATTCCCAACAAATTTTGGAGTTGGAGTGGTGAAAGGTGATCAAAAAGTAGCTCGGGAATGCTATTATTCGTCGGCCGAGCAAGAAGAACTAGAAGGATCGATGAAAAAGACTTCTACTTACCAGGTGGAGGAAGGTACAGAAATTGAAACTCTTGATCCCAGGGATGAATCTCAACTTGTAAAAGGACAGGTGATGGAATCTACAGAAAATGTTATTTTGGACGACGAACATCCTGAACGAATAACCCAGATAGGTTCATCGTTAGATATGTCAATAAAAGAGGAGTTGATAACTTTCTTGAAGAATAGGAAAAATACTTTTGCTTGGAGTCATGAAGACATGCCAGGAATAGATCCAAACTTCTTATGTCATGAACTCAATGTGAATAAGGAGATTAAACCTGTAAAGCAGAGAAGAAGGGTGTTTAGTCCCGAGAAGAATAAGCCATACAAGAGGAAGTCGAGAAACTCCAGAAAGCCCAATTCATTGAAGATGTAAAATATCCAGATTGGTTGGCTAATGTGGTGATGGTAAAGAAGAAAAACAACAAATGGAGAATGTGTGTCGATTTCACCGATCTCAATAAGGCGTGCCCCAAGGATCATTTTCCATTGCCCAGAATTGATCAACTGGTGGATGCTACCTCGGGACACGAGCTACTCAGCTTCATGGATGCTTACTCTGGATACAACCAGATCAAAATGAAACCTGAAGACAGGGAAAGTACTTCTTTTATTACCCCTAGGGGAACTTATTGTTATAATGTTATGCCTTTTGGTTTAAAAAATGCAGGTGCAACATATCAGCGGTTGATGAACAAGGTTTTTACTGAACAAATCAGCCGCAACATGGAGGTCTATGTCGATGACATGCTCACTAAAAGCAAGAAAGCTGCTGATCATTTGGTTGACTTGAGTCAAACTTTTGATCAATTGGATAAATACCAAATGAAGCTTAACCCGACGAAGTGCACCTTTGGAGTACGAGAAGGAATGTTCCTCGGATACATCGTCAATCAGCGAGGTATTGAGGCAAATCCAGATAAGATCAAAGCTCTTCTAGGGCTGCGATCTCCGACGACGAAGAAAGAAGTGCAGAGTCTTACCGGACGAGTTGCAGCGCTCAACAGATTTGTATCTCGAGCAACTGATAAATGCATACCATTCTTCAAAACACTTCGAAAAACCTTTGAATGGAATGAGGAATGTGAAAAAGCTTTTCAAGACTTGAAGAAATATTTGGGAACACCTCCACTGTTGTCCAGACCAATAACAGGAGAAAAGTTGTATTTGTATTTGGCAGTATCAGAGAACGCAGTCAGTTCAGCGTTGATCAGATTGGAGAATGGAGTCCAGAAGCCAATTTATTACACAAGTAAGGCTTTCCGAGGTGCAGAAATCAGGTACCCAAAGCTAGAAAAATTGGCATTGGCACTAATTGAAGCAAGCAGAAGAATGAGGCCATATTTCCAAGCCCATACCATCATCGTTTATACTGATATGCCATTGAGACAAGCCCTCCATAAGCCAGAAAAATCAGGGAGACTGATGTACTGGGCAGTAGAACTTGGTGAATATGATATTGTGTATGAGCCCAGATCATCATTGAAGGGGCAGGCTGTAGCAGATTTTATAGCAGAGTTCACATACCCTGATACCCCCGAGGAGCAAAAGATGCCTGCTGATTTACCTGTGGACGATACAGGATCAACAGAAACATTTGCTGACCTACCTGTGGACGATACAGGATCAGCAGAAATAGGTCCAAACCAACCAAGGTTGGTAAAAGGACTTGTGGATGTAGAGAAATCATTATATTCAAACTCAGACCAGCCACGGTTGGTAAAAGAGTACGAGCAGATGACTGACGAGGAGCGAAAGATACCGGGGGATGATGGAAGAAAACAGCAGATATTTTATCGAGGAACTCTGACAGATAAGAAATTTGAAGACGAAATACCTACATGGAGATTATATGTAGATGGATCATCCTGCACAGCTGGTTGTGGAGCAGGAATTGTTTTGATCACTCCAGACGAGATTGACATGGAATATGCTTTGCGATTCCAATTCAAAGCCTCTAACAATGAAGCGGAGTATGAGGCCATGATAGCAGGTCTTAATCTAGCAAAGACTATGGAAGCACAACAAATGATGGTATTCAGTGATTCTCAATTAATTGTGTATCAGATGATGGGAATGTATGCGGTTAAAGGAGATTTAATGATCAAATATCATGCAAAGGTGATGAAATTGTTGACAGAATTTGAGGCCATTCAATTGGTGAGAATACCGAGGATGGAGAATGTACAAGCAGACGCACTGGCCCGACTAGCATCAGCTACTCGTACCGAGATGCGAAGAACCATACCGATTGAAGTATTAGAAGGTCGGAGCATAGATGAAGATCTGACAACGAATGTGATTACCCTTGATTTAGGACCATCTTGGATGGATCCAATCAGGAAATATGTTGAAGAGGGCGAATTGCCGGAGGACAAACTCGCTGCCAAGAAACTGAAGTATAAAGCTGCTCGGTATGTATTAACTAATGGTATTTTGTATAGACGAGGAATTATGGCAGGTTTGCAGAGATGTGTACATCCCACCGAGGTGAAAGAATTGATTGAAGAAATCCATGAAGGATCTTGTGGAGCTCATGTAGCAGGTCGAACACTTTTACAAAGAGTGATGACACAGGGATATTACTGGCCGACAATGAGGGCTGACTGTATAGCCTATGCCAAGAAATGTGACAAGTGCCAACGTTTTTCTTCCATCCGACGAACTCCACAAGCTTTGCTAACACCAATAACTTCCCCTTGGCCATTTGCCATGTGGGGAATTGATTTGGTTGGACCACTGCCGACCACCCGAGGAAGATTCAAGTATCTCGTAGTTGCAGTGGACTATTTTACTAAGTGGGTGGAAGCTGAGCCTCTTATCAATATGACGTACGAGAAGGTATACCAGTTTGTATGGAAGAATATCATTTGTCGATATGGTCTCCCTCATGCTTTCATCACAGATCATGGAACACAATTTGATAATGAAGAATTTGCTGCCTATTGTCATCAGTCGAACGTTTTGAAGTTTCATTCAGCACCAGGACATCCCCAAAGCAATGGACAGACTGAAGTGACGAACAGAACATTACTAAATGGGTTGAAAAAGAGGCTAAGTGAAGCTAAAGCAAATTGGATTAATGAGCTCCAATCAGTATTATGGGCCTACCGAACAACTCCCCGAGCAGCAACTGGAGAATCACCATATATGCTAGCATTTGGAAGTGAGGCTGTGATACCGGCCGAGTTGGGTCTCCCAACGCATAGAGTGCTGAATTTCAACTCTCCGATCAGTGACTTGATGAGAAGAATGGATTTGGACATGCTCGAAGAAGTAAGAGAAGAGGCAGCCATTAGGAATGCTGCTTATCAACAACGAACAGCTCTGTTCTACAACAAAAGGGTGAAGAAATGCGATTTGAAGGAGGGTGATTATGTGCTGAAGAAAGTCATTCAGAAACAGAATAGACTGGAAGCAAACTGGCATGGACCTTACCGAGTTACAGAGGTTGTTCGACCTGGAACCTACAGAATAGCAACTCTAGAAGGAGAAGAATTTCAGAATGCATGGAATGCTGAACACCTGCGAAAGTATTATCAGTAATGAAAAATGTAAAGTATTTCCTTCATTATGAATAAAACGAGGATGGTTCACCATTTTCTTTCTGTTGAAAGTTTTTCGGGGAATATTAGTGTTGAACACTACACTGCTTGACAAGAAGAAGACTGCTCTACGGAGTCATGCTCTACGGAGCCATGCTCTACGGAGTCAAGCTCTACGGAGCGCTCTACGGAGCAAAAGTGCTATAAGTAGCCAACCTCCTTTGGTTAGTAGGATAAGCTCTCCGGAGCGCTCTACGGAGCAAAAGTGCTATAAGTAGCCAACCTCCTTTGGTTAGGAGGATAAGCTCTACGGAGCGCTCTACGGAGCAAAAGTGCTATAAGTAGCCAACCTCCTTTGGTTAGGAGGACATGCTCCAAGGAGCCAAAAAGTTCGAAAGAACCCTACTACTCCTTTGATTAGGAGGTGTAGACCAGCATGATCAACTACGGTTGGTAAGATTTTATATACTCTTGCATTACAGCTTATGTTTGTCGGGAGGTAACATTATTACAAAAAGTTCTTTAAAGAACAAAATATTCCAAACTGTACCAAGTATGGTTGGTCGGGGATAAAAACCCACTAACTGTAGTTGGTCGACGAGGATAAAAGTATTGACCTTAGTTGGTCAGACACATGTTTATATTTGAAAATTGAACCAAGTATGGTTGGTCGGGGATAGAAACCCATCAACTGTGGTCGGTCGACAAACATTATTTATCCACCTTGGTTGGTTGGAAACAATTTTGAACAATTTATGCTTATTATAAATTCTAATTTGGTTGATGAACCATATAATTTGCAAACAGAAAAATAGCTATTGGCAAAACAGAAAATGAAACTCTTTCATTAAGATAAAAATGTATTACATGTTACATGTATGTGCTAACTATTACATTAAAGATTCCTACTCTATTGGTTTCTTTCCTTTGTCCTTTGAGACAGGTTCCTCGCCAGCAGGAGGATCCTCTAAACAAAGAGGAGAATTAATAAAGTTCATGTCCTTCAGCATTCTGACATTCATTATTGTAGGAATGTCCAACAGGTGCTCAGGACGAGATACTTCAACTTGAGAATGAAGGTTATAATCACCAAGATATTTAGAGATCAAACTCCGAGGAATGGAACGAGCAGGAATCCATGCCATATCCAATTTATAGGGAGGAACAGGCAAGTCTAGCAATCCAGGAGCATGATAATCCCATAAATAATGACCTTGTTCCAATTTTAATACACCCAGGGCGTTCAACCATCCCTGCTTATAACCTTCGTTGTTAGCATTTTCAAGGCGATCATCCAAATGGTAAAGAGCTTCATTATAGCCTGCATTCCAGAACTCCCGAGGCTGTTTATGGAATTGGAAAGTTAATCTATCTACTTGCTCGAGAAAGTTCTTGATAAGAGCATCTTTATTATTCAGATCAGACTTCATCGCAGCCAATTGATCCTCTAAAGATAAATTTTTCTTAGACAAATCAGACAGAGCACGATCCTTAACATTCAGTTGGAATGCTTGAGTTTCCAGAGTAGATTGGGTGCGAGATTCTTCAACACTACGGCTAAGAACTCTTGATCGGCTCCGAGAAGCAACTGGAGAACTTTGCTCCTCGACGATTCTTCCTCGTCCCCGAGAACTCCTTCCTTGTCCCCGAGCAGTCACAGGAATAATAGACTTTTTCAAGTCATCCAACTCTTGCCTTAGTTTGGCATTTTCAACCTCTAGAAACGAAAAACCTTCATCAGTAACTGGTACTAATGCAGTGGAAGAGGAGGCAACAGATTCATATTGAGCCAATCTTTTCTGCAGACTATTATTTTCTTGTTCCAGGATCTCGGCAATTTGTCGGCAGGCTTCAACTTCACCTTTTAGGGTCCTTTCCCTAATGTCATATGCAGCAATGATCTTTTTATGACCTGTATCAGAGGAAAGTTGTTGATATCTATTTTCATATTCCTCGTGTAATGAAGCCATCGATTCATTGTGCTGGCCTTGGAGATCCTTTAAGGAACAATGCAGCTCTTCAATCAATTCATAATAAGCGACATTGTTAGCTACAGCTCGGTGGAGTAAATCTTTCAAGTACCGATAAGCCTCAGTCGCCTGTTCTGAAGCATCATGACCAAGAATGTCAGCTATTTCAGAAGAACTAAGGTCTGTATGACCAGCCCTATAGTATTGGTGACATTGCTGCATCAGCTCGGTATCATGAGAAGAGATTAGTTCCATTCTAGCAACAAACTAAAGACAAGAAAAAGACAACAATCAACAAAGAATCATCAATAACGGCGATGAGTAAAGAAGTATTTTATTAGATCATAAAAGGATTACAGTGTTCGATTACAAATGACGAAAAGATAGAAATGATACCGAACAACTTCACACCTTTTCCTTGTCTCCCAAGACTTTCTCGGGAGGCTGGGACGAGGAGCTCGGTTGCTCGGTGATAACAACAGCTTGGTCGGCAGAAATCTTCTCGGCAGGAGGAGGCATAGAAGAAATGTCCTCAATGACAGAGGGTTGAGAAGCAGAGATTGAGACATCCACAGCTATGGAAGATTCATCTGATGCAGGTTCATCTTCTTCTTCTTCCATAATTGGTGGAGGAGGACCAGGGAGATGCCTTTGGAATAGCTCAGAATTGTCTTGGATTTTTAGCTCTTGTAGAGCAGCTACCCAACCGTCATGGAAGTATTTCAACTCCCCATATTTGACTTGAGATGTCATAGCTGCAATCCCTTTATCCCATCCTTTTTCCCAACCAGCACTGAAATGTTTCCTAACTGCAACTTTTCTTTTCAACTGCTCCGAGGAGAGTTTGACATCCAATTGTTCTTTCTGGATTTTGATGTCTCGCAGGGTAGACAGTTCTTCTTCTGCCTTCTTCAGTTGGTCATCGCACCTTTGCTGATTGACCTCTAAGCTTTTCACCTTCTCCTCCAAATTCTTGGAGGTTTCAGCCATCTTCATCTTATCAGCCTCAGCTGCAGCCAATTTTTTCTCCCAGGCAGCTTTCTCCTCGACGTACTGCTGGCGAGATTCTTTCACAGATTGGGCTAAACCCAAGAGGGCATCGTCAACATCGGACGAGGAACTAGAAGCTTTAATAGCTTGATCTTTCTTCACGATGGTATTGAAACAGTTCACCAGCTGAAAGATAAGAAAAACAATAAAGTCAATACAAATGCAAGAAATCAAGAAAAAGAAAGAAAGACCAAAGGTATGAGAAATTTACTGAAGAAAGATGGCGAGCAGCTAGGGATGTCAGTGTATCCCTAGGAATCTTTTCATCAACCCCGAGAACCTCGGGTATAACTGAGCTCGTTGAGGAGCTCGGAAGAATGATTTTTGAAACATTACTACCACCAGCGGGTAGAGAAGATGCAGTTCCAGCAAGATTAACCGAAGACGATTTCCTCAATCTCTTCAAAGGAGGGTCAGCAGCATCAACCAAGGAAGAAGTCTTGGTCGGAGATATTGTAATTACATCAGCACTAGCACTTTTCTTGCTCGGGGCCACTGGGGGCTTCTCGGCAAATTTGGAGGAACTTGCATCTACTTTTTTAGTCCCCTCTGGGACATCAATTTTACTTTTCTTTGCTTCAACAGCAGAAGAAATTTCACCAAATAGAGCAGGAGGAGCTCTTTTCTTGCCCATTCTCTGAGATAGGGGAATATGAGAATCTGAAGATGAACTTTCTGGTGTTGAGGCTGGTTCAACAGGGCGAGCAGTATAAGAGGTTGTGTAGCTCTTATACTGCAGCAAATATGATGCAGATCTAATATGCTCGTCTGCAATCGTCTTATGCAAATTCCAGATAAGTTTTAAATGCTTGATATTCACTTCCGACTCTTTTGGAGTTTTTCTTTTACTATCAACTGCAAATAAATACATAAATCTCAGTCATACATTTTGTCAAACATGATGAAAACGCAATTTCATAAGTAAAATAAAAATGAAAAATAAACCTATCCCATTGCCGTATGAGGGGCATCTGGGACCGTTGTATACTTCATTCCCAGATAAAGGCGCGTGTTGCCAATTTTTTATGACCAACCCATGCTCAAAATAATCTCTATTTGAATCAGGGAGGTTAACTACAAGGGCTCTATTTAAAAACCTAGTTTTTAAATAATAAATATTATCTAAAGTGGCCCATTTATAGCAGTACATGATTTCTGGGATCCCTATACGAGTCCCATGAGTTAGATTTAACTTGTGCACCCCGTTAATTATTCTCCATGAATTGGGGGCTATTTTTGCAGGAACAAGATCAAAATATTGACAAAACTCAAGACATAATGAGTTTGGGGGAAAAGAAAAACCACATTCAGCAATGAAAAGACTGGGGAACCAATGTCCCTCAGCCAATCGAAAGTAATCTAAAGGCTCAGAAAGAACCTCTAGAGTTACCCAAGAAGGAATGGAAAAGTCAGAACGAAATTTCTCAGCAGATTCAACAATATAAACCATATTGAATAAAAGAGATGCAGAAGAAAAGAAGAAGATCTTACAGAAAGAAAGGAGATATGTTGACAACGAACGGAAACAATGATGAACACACAAGAGAGAGGAAGAGAATAGAAAACTTGAATGCAGAAAAATGGAAAGTGTAGACGACGGTATGGTTACCAAAGGAGTTTAAATACTTTGCATTGGGAAGCGGCGAAAGAAATGATTACTAAAAAGAAACTACTGAACTTCCGGCGGCTAAAAAGACAAAAGTTGCACGAAGATCGAAGCGCTTGTAAAAAAGGCGGAAACTGCGAAATGAGAAGGAAATTTGAATACAATGCTCCTAAAACCCAGGAAGGTCATTTAATATTACCATATACCGAAAAAGAATGTCCCATACTCCTCAAAGTTCGAAATATGAAACATTGGGGGCTTCTGTTGATACCAAAATTAATATGCTGATGTGGACGAATAGTATGAAGACACGTGTCAATCTACGTGGCACAATAACAGCGAGGAAGATCATTTATTGAACAACCATGGTTGGTACCGAGCAACGAGAATACACCGAGGAGCTCTATCATGCCGAGGAACTCCATCCGAGGAACTATATCATCCCGAGATACTCTAAGCACTCCGAGGAACTCTTGATCAACGAGCAACTAAGGCGGTCCGAACTGCACCTCGGCCGTGTCATCAATTATCAGACGGACAACTGTTCAACTATTCATTAGATTCTTGACGCACACGCTGCATTAAATGTATTACCCATTCATATGTATATCATTTAATGTATTGGACCTTTCATGTACAGCCTTGAGGCTATAAATACCTTGTATCAATCCCATTCAAGGGGACCGGAATTTCTTGAGAGAACTTGTAATCAAGAATTCCACAAACACTCAGCAATAACATAACAGTGGACGTAGGCTTTATTCCTAGCCGAACCATTTTAAAAATCTTTGTCTTATTTATTTATCTGTGATTGAATAATTAGAGCAATCTAGTTTTTTACATCAACAATTATTATTATTATTATTATTATTATTATTATTATTATTATTATTATCAGAATGTTAGGAATGGTATAAATTATTTTAATGCACCTTATCTTTGGCGTTGAGACTTGTTCACCCAATATGTGAAAAAGAAGAGTGTTACATATGGCCATTCAGAAAGACAACGTGGTGGATCAGTCATGTGGTCTTATCGAAATGACGATAAATAGTGGCAATAGAGAGCTTATCAACCTCTGCACCATGAATCCATAGATTTGTCTCTGGGAAATGTTGAAAAATTCAATATCATATATCATATATTCTAAATAAATTTAATGTTGTTTAGTTCGATAAACAAATAAGGTGGCCCACTAATTAGCTAGTAAATCTTAAAGTGGAGGCTTCAATCTAGGATGGACTAACACCCCCCCACCCCCACCCCCACTCCCTACCCTCCACCCTCCACCCCCATTATTTTTTATGTAGAGCTTCCTTGAATTTGTTTTGTTTAAAAATCGGGACTTTTATAACGTTGAAGAAATTATACTTAATATAATAAATGCAACCTAAACTAAACATGACATAGATTAAATTGTTTACCCGTGTACAGATAACACTTGCTTTACGTCTTCACCTTTTATTCCTTTGAATATGATATCTCTTCTAAAAAGCTATAAAACCATTATTTCTTCATGATATTGAGAGTATCCGTGTCAATAGCTATATTATCTTTGGTCAATTATAAAGGCATTCAATAGTTATTTTCATAACTGAAGACCTAGAGTGTTGCATTCATGAATTCAGAAATGTATTTTTTTTAAAGAAATTTATTTATTAATAGATGGAGAAAAAGTCTATCAAATGGCACTTAAAAGCGCTAAAGCATGATTCTTGCAAAAAAAAAAAAATAATCTAAAGCCAATTTTAAAAAAAAAATAGGTCCTACGATTTCTAGATCGCGTTCGCTTGCGTACAACGTTCCAATTGTCATTTTTCGCAGTAGAATTTACATTATTCGAGATAAGATCTGAATCCACCGCAGATGCTGACTCAAGTTTAGGGAGATCCGCGAATAAATTAATGCTGCGGTTATCGTGGATTTGAACACTAATAGGATTAACTTGGGATAACTCATCACTTGTATTTATATTCTCTGAAGGAGTCATATCTAGATCACTTTTAGAGTCTTCGTCGGAAAATGAAGTCTCAAATAAATTATTGCGCAAAACAAGTTTATCTCCTACTAATACGATGGAATCGCGTTGGATTAAATGATGAATATAGCTTTGTTTTTTCTTATTTGGGTTGCCAACAAAAGATCCATGATGTTGATTGTTGATAGCACTTTCATACGTATCATCATTTGACTCCTCATTATCACATAAATTCAAAAATGTAGTGAAACCCAAAAGACGAATTTTGTTGTTTTTTTCTCTTCCACCATATATGATTCATCTTTTACACCCAGTTACACCCTTTGAAATCCTTTGTACATTGATTTTCCATGCTCTCTATATTTAGACTCCCCATATTTGCTACACGGCTCAAATTACCCATCAACAATGTGATCCATCCAAACTATGAAGAAGTAGTTCTTAGAGAAGGGATGCCGATACAGAAAGATCCTTCTAGGAGTGGAAATTTGTGGTTCAAGGCTCCACTCGTATGCTGAAATACCATAAAATAAAACCAGTTCATAAATATATATATATATATATATGGGGGGTGGGGGCATGTGTGGGTGCGGGGGGTGGGGGGGATGAGTTGAGAGGGGGAGGGGGTGTTAAGGGAGGTGGCAGAAGATAGTGGGTACAAAGGGTCTTTTCGTGCATCATTTGTTTATGCTTAAAGCTCTATATGTATTTGTGTGTGTATGTATGTATGCGGGTGTGCGTGGCTTATGTCGGGGGTTGTTTCTTGGTTTTGGAACATTTTATGGTTTGTGTGATACAACAGCTTAATATGCATGCATTGTAAGATTTGCTTTGCATTTTATTCAGTTTTGTTACTGTTGTCTTGGGATACAACAGCTTATGTATGCATGCATTATAAATTTGCTATATCTTCAGTAGGGATGTGCACGTATCGGTTAGCTGACTAGCAGACAGTTCTGTCAGACCAACCCACCCGCCTGGATATTGAGAAAATAGCAACTGAGATACATTGTTGGTGGTCATGGAAATCTACACTTACAAATGATTTTGAATAAACTCCAACAATTAGAATTCTGAAGTTGAATATATTTTTCTACTGGTTTGTAATAAATATTAAGAGTTAAATTATCGATGTATTGTTTGAATAAATATCTCAAAAATGATGGTAAAAAATATATAATTGATCTAAATTTTCGATCCACATTTTTTGTTACTTATGTCTTGCACATTGTATCTTGTTCACACATCGCGCGGATTTACAACTAGTAATATTAATAACTCTCTTTGCATGTTATCAATTCATTTTATTTACGTATTTATTGAGCATCGGTTCACATATTCTACTTGTTCAAAACAATATATTTTTTAGGGCAGATTTGTTAATACTCATTACCAAAAATTTGAAAGTTAAAGATACATTTATGACATTCAAATTAAAAATGCGCAATATACAAGAGAAGATACATGTTTATTTATTTTGTTATTTCTTCAACAAATCTGAAACCTTATGGCTCCTTTTTCGGTTGGATCTTCCATGAATGGTGATTGAGATCTTTCATCATCACACTAAAATCTCATGATCTATTCAATTTATGGTGACGCCAAGTAATCCATGCCCCTTCATATCATCCTGTATGGGACATCTGCATATTTATCGAGTACAAATTTGTTGACTCCTTCTTACATAGGATCGTAGTAACACTCACGATTGATTGGTTAATTCAACGTATGATAAATTCCTCAACCAACCAAGTTGGTATGTCATAGTGACCCTATCATGAAGTGGACCAATAAATTTAGACTCCATTTATTTAATGAAGTGATTTTAGCCATCAGAATCAGTCTCGCGAAACGGTAAAGGAACAGTTTTCACTGCCCTATACTTCCCAACGTTGGTTAAATGTTCATTCTCCAACCTGTGGAATCACAAAAGGGCAAAAATTAGATAATTTCACTTTCAGTTTTCTACATAATTATCATCTATGGTTATTTATGACAATTATTTTTTTAAATCAGATAAAAAAATCGCATAATGAATCTTTTGATTGGGGGGCTTTTCTTTTGGAATACAGAAAATTTCTTGGAAAACTTGACTCTTACAAAGATAAAATGCCAAGAACTTGGGAGTATTTAACCTAGTGTAGCAAGTGGGTGAAGTCAACAAGAATATTTAGTACAATGTTTATGAATTAGTTTCAAATTTGGGGTCATTAGGCCCAAATCCTTCAAAACAAGCAACTATATGATATTCTTCTAGTCCACTTATCTTGACAAATGATACTCCCAAACCAATAACAAATAAAAATTAAGCTCCGGAAACACTTGTTTGACTTCACAAATAAGAAATAATGAATGCATATAAGTTGTAATCGGTTTCTTTTATCACAAATCCCAAATGGAAACGTAAATATTTAAATTCAGTTTTCCCAAGAGACCTAAAATTACCTGTAGAAATTCCAATGTCCACGTCGGATGACCTCTAGTGAAGCAAGAAAAAACTCTAGCAACCGTGACTCAAATTTTCCAATATTGAATCTCATGACAGTCTCCACCCAAGCAACTCTTAGAACAAAGTTCAATGCCTATAATTGGAATTAACATATATGTTCAGTCCTCTTCATTCACACACACACACGTATATATATATAGAGAGAGAGATGGAGAGAGAGGGCTCACAATGGAAATGTAATAGAAGCTTCTCTTCTTTAGGACTAGCTCATCTCTAAGCCATGGGTTTTTGGATTTGGGGTTAAAAAGTCCCCAGTCCTTGACAAAGTCCCAGTACAACTGATAAACAGTGGCAACCAAGGAAGTGACCAAAACGATAACTAACCATAACTCCGTTGGCTCCCTTGCATAAGTAATCCTTGCTCCGGCTGCCACCATGGCCGACACGTACTTTCCCATGTTAGCCAGGTGGTCTACGTCACATTCGTCAAACCATCTTCTTGCACACTAGGAATTTAATTGAACACTTTATTTAGATTTGGAAATGAAAACAAAGGAGGTGAAGGGCAGTATACATATATATATGTGTACGCAACATAATTTAATACCTGCATGGCACGCCAGTAGTAAGGGGCAAAGGATATAACATAAGCCAGCTCCCTGTATAGCTTTCCTGATTTGCAGGTATCATATCTGTGCGTTTTGAAACTTCCAGCCAAAAAGTAGCAGGCTGTGGATTCCATGTGCCTCATCAACGGAATCTATATAAAAAGCCCCAAAAAATTAAAAATTATTCTTAATGAAACATGATAAGAGAACTCCTTGCGGACACCAAGTAGACGTTTTGTAAAGACTAATAGGGCTCCTTAATTTATTAATTCCATGTATAGGACAAATAATATTTTTGTTACACTTTCAGTTCCTAAAATCTAAAAAATACGGACCACTACTACAAAAGTATGAAGGAAAATTAAAAAAATAGGGGTTATTTTTACGAAAAAATAATAATTGATTGTCCTAAAAGCAGAATCACTAATATTTTAAGTCATAATTCTATAAAACTTATATCCTAATGAAAGGCCACATGAACTGGAATGAAGCCTCATATCGACCTAGTATTAGTTGAAATAAAAATACAGCGACGTTTTCGTTTTTGATAGGGAGTTTTGACGAAATTATGAATTATAGCTTGAAATACTCTACTACAAGTTGTGTCTAGCATAACCTATATCATAATTCATAATTCATTATGGGCTAAAAATGCCAAAGTTTAAAGGCTATTCGTTAGATGATCAAATCAGATATTTCTCTAATTTATTAAATATATCCAAAAACTACAAATTTAATAACTACTTAAAATAAAAAACAGTAACTTATTTGTCACTTCTTAGAACATTCTGGTATTATTTAATTTGAACTTCAAAACATATATGTAAATGTAAGGTAATAGAATACGATAATAACTTATTTAAGTAGATTACAAGCATAATTTGCCGGCATAGTCTATAGAAGGAATGCTTACTTGACTAGTTAGTTGATCAGCCATGAAAAAGTCTACCATCAAAACCTGCACACATGTTATTTTCAATACATAATTAAGTTTAATTGCCATATGCTAATAGTTAGGCAGCAATTGGACACCTTTTTAATGAAATCAGTTCGCTTTATAATTATAAAGTTGAGCTTATTTATGTAGGGATTTTTTTTTAAATTGTTGCTCCTCTTGTGTATTGTGAGTGCAAATGATTTAAATAACTAACCACATTTATTATAGGCCAGCGAAACAACCCATGTAAAACTCAAGCTAAATTGAAGTGTAGAAAAAAAAATGAAATGATTTCAATTTAGACGGTTATCCAACCGACCATAATATATATTAGAACTCAAACTTTAATTCATACCTTATAAAATGGAGAGCAGACTATGTTGCGGATCACTTTAATGAAACAATAGCGTGTTGAACGATAGAAGATGTTTAATGGACACACGAGCAGGATAATGAAACACTGAAAAGTGAGCGAAATCAGCATAAAGATTTAGTTCACAATCACACTGATAATATTCGGAAGAGAACCATTACTCTAGCTCCGTTCAAAACGGTTTAGGAATGATAATCTTCAGTGGAATGTTGTCTCATTCGAAATATATGAACTTCACCTTTATATGACTTATAATTATAATTCAAACTGTGAAAATTGTTTGGGACGGAGATGGGAGATAGTTTACCACTGTACTACTAATGGAACTAAAGTGAGACATAGGCCAAACTTTAGCCTGACTTAAACGTAATTAACCCACATTTCTATAAAAACTAACCAGAAGGAGAATTCCTGGTATGGCATCGACTTGTCGCGGAGACAAGCCGCTGGAGAGTAAAACAAGGTGGAGAACCATGGCTCCAACCACTGCTGTCATCATGCAGGTGCAAATCAGGAACGCGTCTCTGTACTTTAGTGCCGTGTTTGGCTGGAACTCGAATATGAAGTTGTAGTTGATCCTCGTCCCCTTCCACATGAACAAATTGCACCCATACATGAACAAGTGCAAGCTTAGCAATGCAAACATGCTGCACATTCACACATCTCTTTTATCTTTAGCATATTCATGATACTAGGTTTTAGATGCATCAGCATTGAGCTATTCAACCATATCAATATCTGAAGAGATTCTTCTTTAAAAATATATTAAGGCCTGAATTCTCTAACGGAAGGTTTTATTATAAAAGTTACCCCACTTATAAGTAATTAAACTCTATTTTTTGAAATATTGTCCATTTGTGTTTGGATTGTTCTGTGCGTCTTTCCTTACTGAAAAAAAGAATATATGTACATTATATTTACAAGATTTACTAAAACTATATCATATGTCCATAAATTATCAAGGTTTCACTGTGACTAAAGACCAACCGATTGCAGGTTATAAATGTATAATTACCAAAATGCTTCTAGCGCAGTGATGATCCTAGATATGTTTATTTTTACAGGAATATGTCAAATAAGAATTGGTTAATCCTTGTTATTTTTTTTAATGATGAATGGTGAGAATGTGAATGACAAACAACTGTAGTTTTTTTTAAGTACACTAAAAATGGGAATAACAGAAATACCATGAGAAGAATGTGAAGGGTACCTGAAAACAGGATAGACAGTTTCCATATAAGATTCTTCAGTCCTTGGAGAGAACAACCCACACAAATGCGCCAAGATTGCATATACACTGAATAACGTAACAAAACTACCTGTAAATAATCCTGCAAACATTGACAAAAATGAAGAAATTGAGATTAGATGAAGCATGGGAATGAGTTTTCGAGAAAATTGACTTTTCATGTTTTTCGAATCAAATTAAAATCCATTATATGCACATGCAAACTTACACCTCTAAGACCATCTCCAACTCATTAGCCATTTTAAATTATGCCCAAAGATGAGCAATTAGGTAATTGAGTTGACATTTTGTCTGCCCATATTCCTGGACAAGTCAAATTTTATGTTGGTAAAACAATTGGACTGCCACACATGGCTGGGGACTTCAAGTGTAGTAGGACTTCGCTCAATGTATTACTGATTAGATACAGCAGCATTCAAGCATAGCTTGACATTTTGCATTTTATGAATTTTGGAAAGACAAAATGTGAAAAAGAGTTGGAGATGGTCTAATTGGCTTATTCAGTAAGGCCAGTTAAGAACTTAAAAATGATAGTTTAACGTCTTGATGACACGTGATAACTTCAAATATCGGTTAATGAACCTTATCCATGCTAATTTTATGATTTTCTGAGGTCACATGTAAGAAAATTCGTATGGTAATAGACATCACACTTACTTTTGCTGTCTTTGGTAAAAGAGTAAAGGTTTGTTGAAAATAAACTTGATTTTTAGTGTTAAAAATAAAATAAAATAGAAAGTCAAGAGACATTTATTTGAAAGTCTAAGCAATTGAAAAGTTAAGAGTCCTGCCAAGAGTTTGAAAAATAATAAATTATGTGTCCTTCGGGTTAAGTCATTAATTCGACTCTTAGTGGCTATACAAAACTAGTACATATATTGGTGTGCATTGAGCAATGGAAGTGAAGCGAAGTGTAAGAATTAAAAGTAAAATAAAATTGTGTGTATTCAAGAGAAATATTATTCTCTTTATTTTTCTCCCAAACTTATGTGTTCAACTCTCTTTATTTTCCAACAAAGTCGTATCGCAGCTAGAAAGAAGAAGCGTCCGTTCATGGAAATATATTTGTACCATCATAATTTGAGAGTTATTAAAACGAATTTATTGTGTGGGAATTGATGTTTCAAAATTATAACAAAATGAGGATTGTTCTCATTTCATACTTTAAGGCATGGATTTGTTGGATGTGGTTCGTTGAGACTCAAATGATAGTTTGTCAAAAAGAGTGAGAGAGAAAAAAGAGGATAAGGCATTCAAAGTTTTTGAGACTCAAATGATAGTTTGTCAAAAAGAGTGAGAGAGAAAAAAGAGGATAAGGCACTCAAAGTTTTGCAAAAAGCAACGCATCAAGAAATTTGGAGATTCAAGATCTCCCAATGCTATTTGGAGGAAGATTGGGACAACCTCCTTAAGTTGTAAAGATAAAGTTTTACAAACCGAGTATTTGTTGCAAGATTTCAAGGAAGATGAGTTCACAAAGGAAGATCTTGAAAACACGCTAATAGAAGATGATAAAGAGAGTTATGCCAATGATTTTAGAGAACTGGAAGAGACCAAAGTTGAAGACCTAATTGAGGAGGAAAATAAAGCGGATAGAAAATAGTAAAAGAAGAGGAAGATAAGAATAAAAATTTGACAAAGATGAGGAATTTGATACGTTTCTATTATATTCTGATGATAAAGATGAGATAACTTTGTATCAAACGCTCGTCTATGAGAATTTGGGGTCAGCAATATGAAATTACAAGTGTGTGACAAATTAGAAGTCGACCATATGGAAGGACATAAAATTGATTCTCATCCAGAAATTGATTTTTCTTAAGAGAATGAAAAAATTGGAGAAATTTTGCCAAAAGTTGCTAAAACTGTGGTGATGAAAGAAACATATGTTATCTTAGATTATGCTCATCAAAATGAAAATACCAACTTGTGAGAGTGGAAGATAAATATTTCATTGAGTTACTTCCTTTGCACGAAATTGGAAAGAAATACATCTCCTAAGCAAAAATTGATGAAGAGATCAATGACTTTTTTATGTTAATCTCGTTGATGATGATTCAGACGATTTTTTAATAAAATTTGCGAAGTACGATGCTCAAGATTTGCGTTGGAACATTTTTTTCACCCATGCCCAAGATAATGAATTTGTGGAATTTTGTGAAATTTATTCCTTACATTTTTCTAAGGACAATGTTACTAGTGACATGGGTTGGTTGAATGTGGAGTCATTATTTTTACTTGAAGATCGAGAAAATGAGAAAAAGAAGACAAAAGAATATTGTTCGAACGCACAAGTGAAGAAGAAATATTATTATGTCATTATGAAGATTCCGCGAATACAACACACGTTGAAAGAAATTGCTATGGAATGTTTTTCTATTGAAAGAATTGGAAGCTTGAGATATTTAACTTGAATAAGGTCGGATATTGTGTATGGAGTTAGTTTTGTTAGCCACTACATGGAAACTCCCGCTCACACATTTGAAAAAGGCTAAAAGAATTCAAAGGTACATAAGATTGTGGAATTTTTTATTCCTCTCCTAATAATTTCAACCTTGAAGGATATTGTGATAGTGATTGGGCCGATGACAGACGATCGAAAAAGCACAACCCTGTATGTTTTCTTCATGAGAAGTTTAGCATTCACGTGGTCATCAAAGAAGCAATCTATTTAGCATTATCTATATGTGGAGCCGATTATGTGACAACGATATCATGTGTTTGTAAAGCAATCTGACATAAACATTTGTCGAAAAAACTTAACATGGAACAAGAGAGACCGACATAGATTTTCATCGACAACAAATAGACACTTGCATTGGCCAATAATTCAATGTTCCGTGATCGAAGTAGATATATCGATACAAACTATCATTTTATAGTAGAGTGCATTGCAAGAAAGAAAGTACAATTCCTATACGTGAAGTGTCAAGATCAAATTGTCGATATTTTCACCAAGCCCATCAAGGTTGAGTTTTATTGCAAGTTTCGGAATTTACTTGGAGTAATCAAATCAAGTTTGGGAGGGGAGGAGCGTAAAAACATGAGTTTTAGTATTAGAAATAAATTAAAATAAAAGGTTAAGAGTCATATATTTAAACGGTCTAAGCAATTGAAAATTCAAGAATAATGTATTTCAAAGATTAAAAGGTTGAAAAGTCAAAAGACATGTACACTTTAAGTTAAGTCATTAATTTGAGTTTATGAATTTTTAAAAGTATATATATATATATATATATATATATATATATATATATATAGGGAGAGGTTCTCTAGCGGACCAAAAGAATGGACTTTTTAATGGATCTTAACAAAAAACACATAATAACACATTAATTTTAATTCTTCTAGTGTAATTGGTCCGCGCCAGCGGCACCAAACACGCGGGTCGATCGATCCCCACCCCACCCCCCCTCACCCCCAACCGACCCCCCACCCTCCCACCCCACCCCCATGGCAGACCTGCTGTCATAAGGGCTGATATGGTGATGGTGATGGTGGTGGTTGGGTGGGTGGGTTTGGGGGGGGGGGGGGGGGGGAGGGTGGGGTGGTGGTGGTGGTGGGGGGGGGGGGGGGGCGGGGGTAGTGGGGCCTCGAGTGCCGCTGGTACGAACCAATTACACTATAGGAATTAAAATTAATGTGTTATTATGTATTTTTTTGTTAAGGTCCATTAACAAGTTCATTCTTTTGGTCCACTATAGAACCTCTCCCTATATATATATATATATATATATACCGTCATGCTCTTGTGCGGAGTAGTCCAGAAAAGAGAGAGAGTGTGCCTATAATTTAGACGATAATTTCTAGGTGCACCGTTACGTGACACATGTCCGATCGGTATTCTTAAAATGCGGATTAATCCACACAAGAACATTATTATTATTATTATTATTATTATTATATATATATATATATAGAGAGAGAGAGAGAGAGAGAGAGAGAGAGATTTGTGTGTATTTAGATAATTAAAAATGAAGTGAAGTAAAATCAAGTAATGACTCGCAAGTAAAATAAAATTGTTTGCGTTTAAAGGAGAAAATATCCTCGCCATTTTCTCGGAAACTTGGGTCTTAACCTATTTATTTTCCAACATTGAAGTCCTATGCAAGCATATTAATGTGGTCCAATATTTAATTAAATACATTTTATATTATTTGTAGAGAGAGAGAGAAGGAGGAGAGAGAGACCAACGAAAAAAGTGACCATGTGAGAATCTCTGTGCTGCTGCGGTTTCAAGTACTTCATTGCCTTTTTCCTGTCACTGTTGGCGAAGTGCTGTGTGAATAAGGACTCCACTTCGTCCATTAGTTTCACCACCTTATCAAAAACAAATCCAACTATATTTATCATCTTTAAATTTAAACTTTAAAACCCACCATCAGATCTCGTTATAACAAAGCATGCAAACAAACAAAGAGAAGGTGAAAAGGAGTCGAAAACAGGAATAATGTTATCAAACTTTCAGCAACCACCTTTTTCTTTTTAACCTTATTTGAAGATGGTCTACATTCTTTTATCCTCGTGTACTATATCATGGAACAAAGTAGTACCTTATCGGAACTAATGAAATGGGATCCCTTCACTTTTTTCAAATAACTCGTTGAGGCCTGTTGATCGGCTACCTGTTCAAGGAAATAAAATCTATAATTTACTTAGAAGATAATATAAGCCCGAGAATGTCACGGTGGTAGACTATTTTTCTCCCCTTTACTTGTTGTAAAAGATTAGAAAGACAGTTGATGTTTGAAGATATATTTGTGCTGTGGTATGAAAATGAAACAGTACAGTTTACCTTGCCGAATTTCTTAAGAATCTTTATAAATGCCACCATGTTGAGTGAACTGCCCAAATAAGTGAACTTATTAGAAGATATAAATTTTACCAATTTTAAAACCATAAAAACTAAAAGTAATTGTTGTATATTGGATACCTCCTCAGCAATTGTCAAGACTTCGGAATGTCTTTATTTCGAAACTTTTTTTTAGATAACTTTTTCTTAGGAATAATGATAGGAGGCCGTTGAATATTTCTAAAATCACCCCAGATGACGTTTTATCGTCGTAATTGTTGTTAGGGCTGGCAATTTTTGACACGATAACCCGTTTATGGTAATAACCCGAACATGACCCGAACATGACACGATTAGCTTGTGTAGATTTAAAAGTACCCAAAATTTATACTTAAATTAAAATCAACGCGACCCGAAACTGACACGACTAACTCGAATTGCCACCCCTAATTGTTGTATATTGTTGTATATTATACTATAATAATGCCACTACACATTTAGTACTCATAACAGTTATCTTTCTAAACAAAGCAAGAATTCAGTAGGTCAGGCCCAATTTGTTGGAGGCAAATTCGAAGATTAAAATAAAATTTTGTACATATTAAAAATAAAAGGGAGTTACAATTACGTTAATATCTCAAAATTTTAGTAAAGTCTATTTCTATATGAGTTTTACAAGTTATCCGTCTAAATTTCATAAAATATCAGCTAATTGACCTTTTATATTTATCAAATTTTAAAGCATCAGTTAATCTTGATAAGTTGTCTGTCAGTTTTGAAAGTACTTTGAGTACATCCGTTACTTTTCTATGATAACATTAGAAACCCACTTAAAACTCCTCATCCCTTACTAATTAATTTTGGTTTGAATCCAAACTCTAATTATTTAACGTCACTCGGTATAAATATGTCCATGTATTAGGCTCTAAGTCCATAAAAATTTTGAGCCTGATGTAAACATGTCATTGCCATTTAATTTTGAATCGGATGCTGTAATATCAGACACTCTTTACTATTAAAGTTTTTCAGAAAATATATATAAGAGCTCTCTCTAAATTGTTGTTGTAATTGAAGATGGTAGCCTCTGTTGTCATCATTCTAGACTTCCCACATTATTTTTTGTTGTGCTCCTTATGGACCCCAAGAAAAACAAGGATAACATATATCAGGTTTTTTATTCGCTGAGACATGTGGCCGACTGAGGAGAAACCCTCAACTTGTCCCTAAAAAAAGTTGAAACCAAACCGAGGATGGTATCACATTGCCTTTGGTCAAGATATCAACATTTTGATCGTGTAGACTTCATGTGCACCTTATCACCGACCAAGTGGAAATCAACCTCTGAGTGTTTACTACTATTATGACAGATGCGACATGAGGGCATATACTCTAGGTTTGTCCATATTTACGAGAACCATTTGTTGGAAATTAATGTTAGTGAGAAAATTAATTATTTAATTTTAATTGTATTAAGTTTTAAATTTTTTATTTATGTGATTTTAATAAATGTCAGATAATTAATTAGGAATTTGATAAATAAAGATATTAAAATATTTGGGTAAAACTTATCCGTTATACACATGATGGTTAGTGGCATTAGTGGGAGACTTGGAAAGAGTCCCACCACCACTAGGATTCCGGCTCTCTTCCCCTTATAAATAGAGACATCTACACCATCTAGAGTCATCTCAATACACACTGTTTCTAAGGAGGGAGAGAAAATCCGAAATTCGTTTTTCTCATATTTCGGGCTATTCAAGAAAGGAGCATTCAAGTCATTTTAATCCGTTCAACAACGATGGACAAAGGTCAGTTTTTAAATCATAGTTATAAGGAATTTTCGGTTCTGTGATTACATGAAGATAAACATTCTGGATTCATGTCAAAACTATTTTATTCATGATACAACCTTATGATTTATATTCGAATTTATGATTAACAAAACAGTATTAGTTAACATGTGGTATCAGAGCTTGCGGTTTATAATCTCATGTTTTCCGTTAATGAAAACTCCTTTATAACAATTCTGATTTATCATCTTCTAAAAATCTGGAAATATGGAATTTTTGGTAAATCTGAAAATCTGGAATTATTTTATTTATTTTTTTTGAAATCTGGAATTTTTTTCTTGAAATTTGGAATTTTTAAGCAATAGGATAATTGTACATATGGTAATTCGAATTTCTGTTATGATATTAAGAACGAAATTGTTTTTGTGCCTTAGACCTTCTGCGACGTCTTATTTCTGTCATTAAATCTGCTCTTAAAGTGTGTCTGAGATTTTCTGTGACGTTTTTCTTCTGTCGCCAATACTCACTGGTGAAAATGAAGGGTCAAAACTTGCTCGGAATTTTAGGAAACTGACATGGTCGATTGGAAACGTCAAAATAAACAAAACACATTGTAAAACAATGAGCATCACCTTATTTTTGCGTTTTGACGTCATTAAGGCCCTCAAAACCCCGTTTTTGCCATTTTAGGAAATAATCTCGGGGTTATAAATCTTTGCAGAAAATAGATATTAACGTTCCGCAAAAAGTTTTGGTTTTCTGACATGTTTTACTTCGATTCTATGGTGAAAACTCATTTTTTCCATTTTTGGCAAAATTCATGTATTTTGTGTTTTTACTATACCTGGGCAATTCTATTTTTGAGGCATTTAAGCTACTATTGTATCGTTGTAATTATTGATAGATTACGTATTATAGTTAATATTAAGGCATGATTAACTATATTTAAGTTGAGACATGTAAATAATTATTCATTTGAGTTGTCAAAGGCCAAACACACGTTGAGACTGATGTACGAATAATATACTTACATTCATTAAAGACTTATTCTAATGTCAGTTATAAAATTGAATTGAAGCGCAACACATGCTAATATCTGAATTGAACAACATTAGAACTAGTTTTTGTAAAAACGGAATAGTTGACATTAAGTCCATTAATCATGGTATTAAATGTTTAGGCAACAAACACAGATGCCAAAATTATGGGACCATGATAAATGAATTATAGGGTAATATATCTTTACAAATCTGAACATTATGTGATGATTAACACAGATACCGTGATATTCAGATTGTAAATGATATATGCCAAAATCTTTAGTCAACAATTCAAATATTCGACCCTTGCAATTTTTGTTGTGTGTGAAAATTTAATTTGTGAACATTGTTATTAATTGCATTTACCCTTAACATGTATTCGCAAGCTCAGTCCTATTCTAAATTTGATGGAACTAATTTTTCTGAATGGAATGAGCAAATTGAGTTCAGCCTAGGGGTTCTTGACCTGGACATGGCAATTATGTGTGATGAACCCGCTGCTATTACTGATACCAGTAGCGAGGATGAAATTGTTGTCCATAAAGCATGGTCTCGATCCAATAGGTTGGCCCTAATGTTTATGCGAATGTGTGTTGCTGCTAACATTAAGACCTCCCTACCTGAAACTACGAAAGCAAAAGAGTATTTGAACAACATTAAGGAACGCTTTCGCACTGCTGATAAATCCCTTGCTGGGAAACTGATGGCTGACCTAACCACTATAAAGTTCGATGGTACTCGAACCATGAATGAGCACATTATAGAAATGACCAATCTGGCTGCTAGACTTAGAGTTTTGGGCATGACAGTGGATGAGTCTTTTCTCGTCTAATTCGTCCTAAACTCCCAACCTCCTGAGTATGGGCCTTTCTAAATCAATTACAACACTATAAAAGACAAGTGGAATGTAAATGATTTGCAAAGCATGTTGGTACAGGAGGAAGGAAGGCTCAAGTAACAGAATGGCCATGTGACTAAGGGACAGGTGACAAACCTTATAGTCAAAAGAGATGGTTTTAAGAAGAAGTTCGACAAGGGCATTAAGAAAGGTCATGGGTCGTCTCATCAAGCCGAACCATCAACTTCTACTCTGAAGAAGGAAAAGAACGACAAGTGTCACTTTTGTAAAAAGAAGGGTCATTTCCAGAGGGATTGTCATAAACGAAAGGCCTGGTTCGAGAAAAAGGGTAAGCCCTTTATTTATGTTTGTTTCGAATCAAACTTTATTAACACTCCTTCTAACACTTGGTGGATTGATTCTGGTTCTATGTGTCATGTTTCTAATTCGATGCAGGGCTTCATTTCGATCCGCAAAACAAATTCAAATGAGCATTTTCTCTACATGGGCAATAAGGCAAAGGCTAAAATAGAAGTTGTTGGAGTCTTTCGCCTGATTTTAAGCACTGGATTTATTTTAGATTTGCAAGAAACTTTTTATGTTCCCACAGTTTCTAGGAATTTAATTTATGTTTCTAAACTTGCTTTAGATGGTTTTGCAATTGAATTTAAGAACAATGATTTTGGTTTGATTAAAAATTCTAATAATGTTGGTTCTGGATTTTTATTAGATGGTTTATATCGATTGAATCTTGAAAAGAATTTTTCTGAAACCTTTGTGACCCTGCATCCTAATGTTGGTACGAAACGTACACTTAATGATAAAAAATCTGCTTATTTGTGACATAAAAGATTAGGGTACATATCTAGGCCGAGAATTGAAAGGCTCATTAAAGATGGAATACTCCCTAATCTGGATTGTGCCAATTATGATGTATGTGTGAACTGTATTAAAGAAAAACAGATCAAACATACAAAGAAAGGAGCCGTAAGGACCACCCAACTACTTAAAATAATACATACAGACATATGTGGCCCTTTTGATATTTCATCCATTGATGGAGAAAAATACTTCATCACATTTATAGATGATTTTTCACGTTATTGCATTTTGTACATGTTGCATGATAAATCTCAGACTGTGAACGTCGTTGAAATATACATTAATGAGGCTGCGAGGCAACTAGGCAAAAGGTGAAAATTATTAGGTCTGATAGAGGTGGCGAATATTATGGTAGATATGACGAGTCAAGGCAACGCCTTGGCCCATTTGCTAAACTCCTTGAAAAATTAGGTATTTGCGCCCAATACACAATGACAGGATCACCTTAGCAGAATGATGTAGCTGAAAGGCGTAATCGTACTCTTATAGAAATGGTAAGAAGTATGATAAGTAGGACCCAATTGCCTACATTTTTGTGGACACATGCATTAAAAACTGCTGTACACATCTTAAATAGGGTTCCTAGTAAGTCAGTTTCAAAAACCCCTTTTGAACTTTGGAAAGGATGGAAACCCGATTTAAGGTATTTACGTGTGTGGGGCTGCCCAGCGGAAGCTAGAATCTATAACCCTCATGAAAAGAAATTGGATCCTAGGACATTATCTTGTCATTTCATCGGGTATCCAGAAAAGTCGAAGGGATATAGATTCTACTGGCCAAATCATACAACTAGAATCATAGAAACTGGAAATGCTAAATTCATTGAAGAAGGTGAAGTAAGTGGGAGTATAAAAGAAAAGGAGGTAATCATTCAAGAAGTCAGGGTACAAATTACTATACCCATAGTTCATAACATACCTGTTGCTCCTAATATAGTTGTTGAACCATTCATTGACCCAATCAATAACAATGAACAACAAATGAATAATCAACCAACTGAACAACCACATAATGAGACTATAACCGATGAAAGTTTTGAAGCACTACAGGAAGCGCCATTAAGAAGATCTCAAAGAGAAAGGAGATCGGAAATTTCGGATGATTACGTGGTATACCTTCAAGAGACCGAATTTAGCATTGGGAATATTAATGATCCAGTTTCTCATGAAAAAGCTATAAATAGTGATGATTCCGATAAATTGATTGATGCCATGAATGAAGAAATAAAATCTATAAATGACAATAAAGTTTGAGAGTTGGTCGAATTGCCACAAGGACAAAAAGGAGTTGGGTGCAAGTGGATCTTTAAGACCAAACTTGACTCAAAAGTCAATATCGAACGACATAAATCTAGGCTTGTTGCTAAAGGTTTTAATCAACGAGAAGGCATTGATTATAATGAGACCTTATCTCCAGTTTCAGAGAAGGACTCATTGATAATCATATTAGCGTTGGTGGCTCATTATGATTTGGAGTTGCACCAAATGGACGTAAAAACAGCTTTTCTAAATGGGAGTTTAGAAGAAGAAGCCTACATGGCACAACCACAAGGCTTCATAAAGGAAGGAAAGGAAAACATGATCTGTATGTTGAAGAAGTCAATATATGGTCTAAAACAAGCTTCTCGTCAATGGTACATTAAGTTTTATGATATCATTACATCCTTTGAGTTTAAGGAAAACACTGTTGATCGGTGCATATACCTGAAGATCAGTGGGAGTAAGTTTGTGTTTTTAGTACTATATATTGATGACTTACTTATCGCCAGTAGTGATCTTGGTTTATTAAGTGAAACCAAGAAGTACCTTTCTAAAAACTTTGAAATGAAAGATTTAGGTGAGGCATCCTTCGTGATCAGGATAGAAATATCTCGGGATAGATCACGAGGAATGTTAGGATTGTCTTAGAAAGCTTACATTAACAAAGTTTTAGAAAGATTTAGCATGCAATATTGCAATCCCATTAATGTTCCACTTCAGAAAGGGGATAAGTTCAGCTTAAGTCAATGCTCCAGAAGTGAATTAGAAAGGGGGCACATGAAAGGCATGCATTATGCTTCGCTCGTAGGGAGCTGGTTGTATGCACAAGTCTGCACTAGACCGGATATCAGTTTTGCTGTTGGGATGCTAGGTAAATATCAAAGCAATCCGGTGATTCACCATTGGAAAGCTGCGAAGAAAGTTCTGAGGTACCTGCAAGGGACCAAGGATTACATGCTCACATATCGGAAGACTGATCACCTTGAGGTGATTGGTTATTCAGACTCAGATTTAGGGGGATGCTTTGACAGTAGGAAGAGCACTTCGGGTTATGTCTTCCTTATGGATGGAGGAGTCGTTTCATGGAAAAGTTCTAAGCAAAGCGTCATTGCATCATCTACTATGGAGGCTGAGTACGTAGCTTGCTTCGAAGCTACAAATCATGGATTATGGCTGCAAAACTTTATTTCAGAACTTAGAATTATGGGGTCAATATCTAAGCCGCTGAAAATTTATTGTGATAATGTCGCAGCAGTCTTCTTCTCGAAGAACGATATGTATACTAAGGCTCCTAAGCATATTGAGATGAAATAGCTATTAATTAAAGAAGAAGTTCAGAAACAAAGAGTGTCAATTGATCACATTAGTACGCGTGATAACATAGCAAATCCTCTTACGAAAGGACTATCTTCGAAGACCTTTATGGAACATGTCAAAAAAATAGATCTTGATTAGTTGGATAATGATTGCTATTTTGGCTTAGTTGTTTGACACTATTACTTTAATTCAATAAAAGTGTTTCTGTTTTCTATTATTTCTGTCTTTTGTGAATGCATGCATATAATTATGAATTATGGTTGACATAAATAGTTCTTACTCAAAAGGACATTATGAGGCCATTATGATACCCAATATTAAAGGCTAGTTGAATGAAATATTGGTGTTGTGGTATATGGAAGGAACCATGCTATTGAATAGCATGAAACCGCCATGACTCGCATCCGTGAATCATTTGATTTAGCAAAATTTATCAATGATTGTGCACCTTATGATACCTAATTTAATTATACGAATTATTAAGACCAAGTGGAAAACTGTTGGAAATTAATGTTAAGTGACGAAATTAATTATTTAATTCCAATTGTATTAAATTCCGAATTTCCCATTTATGTGGTTTTAATAAATGTCAGATAATTAATTAGGAATGTGATAAATAAAGATATTAAAAGATTTGGGTAAACCTTATCCGTTAGTCACATGATAGTTAGTGACATTAGTGGGAGACTTGGAAAGAGTCCCACCACCACTAGGATTCCGACTCTCTTCCCCTTATAAATAGAGACCTCTACACCATCTAGAGTCATCTCAATACATACTGTTTCTAAGGAGGGAGAGAAAATTCGAAATTCGTTTTTCTCATATTCCGGGCTATTCAAAAAAGGCGCATTCAAGTCATTTTAATCCGTTCAACAACGATGGACAAATGTCAGTTTTTAAATCATAGTTATGATTCTGTGAATACATGAAGATAAACATCCTGAATTCATGTCAAAACTGTTTTATTTATGATACAACCTTATGATTCAAATTAGAATTTATGATTAACAAAACAGTATTAATTAACACCAATTTGACCTATTAAATGGACCTATACTCCCCGCAAACGGACCGATGTTTAACAAGATGAAAATTAACATAAAAGATCAAGAGTTGTGGCGCCAAAGAAAATGGCAGCACCACTTAAAATATGCCTAGCCAGTCCAAGCAAACTGAAAAAAATACCGCAGACTCATTTTTAACCGATAGGTTAAAGTGGCACCTTTGAAGACTCATCTCAAACAGTGAACTCAGTGTTGTTAAACTTAATGCAATTCAGAATTTTATAACTTGACGTGCAGGTATGTTAGTAAACCTAACCATAATTAATTACTCTTGCGGATTAATGGAATATAGAAAATTCGTACCTGTATGTTTTTAGTAAACCAAGACCTCTATAGAGTTCCACAAATGCCCCTCTTATCATCTTCTCAGCGCATTGAATTTTTTTCCTATTAATAAATTCTCCATGACTTTCTTTTTTGGGGTTATTTACCAAATCCTCCCATAGCATCGACCAAACGGCAGATATTGTTCGTGTTGGTGTAGTAGCTGGAATGTCAATCCTCATGGCCATCTTAGGCTTCCCCTTCTTTGTCTTGTTTCTTGTTGCGGAATTAATAAAATTTATTCCATTTTTTTCTAGCGCTGCAATCACATCATCTGTCTCTGATGTATTTATGGGACTTCCGCTATATTCTGTTGGATTTTCTGCATAACATATTTTACAGTTAGTTGTAATTGATATATTATATAGACACAACATAAAATTCTGTGAGAGTCAAGAGTTTTCCTGACACTCTTCATAAGCAGTTCAGTTAATAAAATTTGATCATAATGACAAACAGTTAATCACGAACTAATCTAAAGATATGAACTTAGAAATGGGAAAAAGGTCTTCTGCAATGGGGATTGTTTCTCAAATTCTTTCTACTCTACATGTCAAGTTAGCCTTTCAATTTTTTATGTGCGCCTGTCAGCTATAGCTATGTGCTACAGAATTTTATATAATCTGATCCCACGCTACGTCACAAAGAATAGAGTGAGAAATTTCAAGTGCTGACATTTTCTGTAATTTACCATCATCTCAATTTTAGTATACTTATTTGGCATCTCTTATATACAAGAATATGTTTTTCGCGCCACCTTCCGATGTATTTTTCCTTTGGCTTTGTAAACAAGAGTGGCAGGAGTTGAAAATAGAAATAAAATAATAATAGGTATGCCCTCAAATCAGACCTAAAAACCAAACCAGTTTAGATGTTAGTTAGTAATACATTAAGTGTACGTAGTAATATTTTTATGAATCATTTACTTATAAGAAAGAAGTGTACTTAGTATTACTCGTACATTTATGAAGTCATGCAAACCATGCATGTGGATGATTTGAACATCATGTGCTAATAATGTTGAGAGCTTTGATATATTTAAGTAAAGAATGTTGGTTGTTATCTTGCAAAAAGAGTTTTGGTTGTTTCTAAGTAAAGAGTCTTTAGGTTTGGTTAGATAGAATTGTATTAGGTTTTTTAAGTCTTTGTGATTATAAAAAATAATCCTGATTCAAACGTATATCTACTATCATCTTTGTCTATTTAAAAATTTAAACATCCGTCTGTAAAACATTGGAGGAGTGTTTAAAATAAAAAACTTCTGTTCTAAGCTACAGGGCTAACACCATTTTCCTTTAATGGAAAGATTATGGAATCACTCAACCTTTGAGCCCCGTATGAACTATCATTTCACAAGTTAATTATGTAATATATGTTGGGGAACCAATATTTTGTGGTGAAAAGCTTTAATTTCCCACACGAGACTTTATGTTCTCACTAATATACACATTCATAGGTTTAAAAATTCCAAAAGCATGTAGATATTCATCTAATGCCAAAGATAATAGATTTATTAATGTTTTGACATACTGAAATAAAATAAACATTTTAATTCATTTGGGTAATTGCCTCGTCAAAATTAAAAAAATTATGTGCCTACGAGCATCATCTTCATCAAAACCACTTATTTATTCAATTTTAAATTATGTGACAAGACACTTGTTTTATTTTAATAATGGTTACAAAGACCTATTGCGAGGTATTGCTCACTACTATTCTAGGAAATGCATTAGTGGCTGATTGTCGTGGACCACACTCAAATAAATGCTGGATATAATCGACAACCATCAACTTCATTTTCTGGCGATCATTACCTACCAACTATCCTTTATAGATGGGTCCAATACAAAATGCAGTCAAATGGCACTATGAGCTAGTGTTTAAATTAGTATAAAGAAGAAAAAAAGTACATTGCTAATAAAAATTATAGATGGATTGCATAGGATCTCTCACGCATGTAACAATGCAGAAAAAGAGTTAAAATCGAATCACTGAGTGAAGTGGATACCTATATCACTTCTTCAAAA
Source organism: Sambucus nigra (assembly GCA_949130495.1). Taxonomy (NCBI): domain Eukaryota; kingdom Viridiplantae; phylum Streptophyta; class Magnoliopsida; order Dipsacales; family Adoxaceae; genus Sambucus; species Sambucus nigra. The sequence goes on from OX422209.1 coordinate 576,224,675, forward strand.
ACAAGTGGAGTTATATCGTCTTCACACATATGAGTTATGCCATATTTTCTTTTTTCACCAGCTGTTTTAGACTTTAGCAAGCTAGAATTCTATATTACTTCAAGCAAAAAGATGGATTACTCCCCATTTCAAATAAGTCTTGATGGGCATAAAACATCATCAATTTATTTCTCAAGGATTTTGATCCAAAATATGAGAGGTGATTGATAAAAACTTTACTACGCCTTTTAAATGATAAACTTTACAAGTATATAGATTGAACTTATTTATTCTCTAAATCGTTTGGAGACGTAACCTTTATATAAAAATTATAGATATTAAACTTAATTTTATTTAGTGATATTTATTTCTAATATATTAGATAAATCTTATTTTGTAGTCTAAAAAACAATAACTTCTATTCAATTGAGATTAACAATTATTTTTCTAAAATTTTAGTTTAGTAAGAGCTACCTTCTCTCTGATTATTAAAATTATATTTAAAATTTTTTCACTTAATTAGATAATTTTTTGGAATGTCAATATTGATTCCGAAGCCAAAAAAGAAAAAAAGAATTGTAAGAGAATACTAAAATTGAAAATTTGGAAGAAAGGGAAAATCTATGTAATTAATAAATCGTAAAAAATAAAATAAACGTAAAAAACACAAAAAAGGTAATTATAATATCCTAACATTAATATAAAAGGGATATCAGTTTTTGACAACAGTAATCTAATTGGGCAAAGGCCAAAAACAACAGCATTAAGCGACAAACTATATACTCAACCATTCACATGGTGCAATAAAGTAAAACGAGTTTTCTGATCATTTTAAGTAAACTACTGATTTTTATCTTTACCTTTCGTAAAGTAACTAAAAACATTCCTGCAAAGTTCATCTAATGAGAAATTTATAAACTGGCTATTTAACAAGTACAACCACCAATGTTATTCTAATAGTTTCGAGTCAGCAGAAATTCAAGTGAGACTTGAAATATTTGCCTAAATATTAATCCCGACTATTTCTTAAAAAAAAAAAAAAAAAAAACGTGAGATTGACGTAGTTTGCAAATACAGACGACGATGTCATAGTTTCTTTAATAAAAAAATTATTAAACAAAAGTCTTGGATAAATATATAATAGAATTTTAGTGTTAGACCCTCGTGTTTTTTAGGCTAAGGTAAGAGTTTATTTGTAGTTAATGCAACACCGCATAGGTTGTCTTCTCTTGCGAGCAAACACGTCTGCCACTTTTCCACCTGCACTCTGTTCTTCGTGAACGAACTTGGCTGGCTCTCATCTCTCTCTCTCTCTCTCTCTCTCTCTCTCTCTCTCTCATATATATATATATATATATATATATATATATATATAGTCATTCTCTTGTGTGGATCGGATACATGTTACTTGGCAGTTAGCTCAGAAAAGGGATAGTGTGTCTATAATTTACACCATAATTTATAGCCTCACCGTCAGGTGACACATGTCCGGTCCGCGTTCTTAAATTGCGGACTGATTCACACAAGAGCATTATTATATATAATATTTTTTTCGTGTGGACTGTTCCGCATTTTAACGGTGCGGACTTGACATATATCACCTAGTGATGAACCCGGAAATTATTCTTTAAATTATCGGCACTCTTTTATCTATTTTCTGTGCTCACCGCCGGTGACACATAATATATATATATATATGTGTGTGTGTGTGTGTGTGTGTGTGTGAGAGAGAGAGAGAGAGAGAGAGGGAGAGAGAGAGAGAGACGGTCCGCACGGTTCATACCTATTTTTTTAAAATGGTAAAAAACTACTTCCGAATTGATTTTTTTTTTGTGTATTTGAAACATTTCAATGTACTCATAAAAAAATCATTTAAAAAGGGATCAATGTTTTATTGGTTTGCACCTCCCAAACATTAACATATTTTTTTTAAATAACAAAAAATTCATTTTGAGTTAATTTTTTTTACAAATATCCTGAAACATTTTAAATACACAAAAAAAATCGAAACATATATTTTTTTAATATTTTTTAAAAATAAATTCGTACAGTGTGAACCCATAAGTGAGTACGCACCTGACTCACTCACTCTCTCTCTCTCTCTCTCTCTCTCTCTCTCTCTCTCTCTCTCTATATATATATATATATATATATATATATATATATATATATATATATATATATATATATTTGTGTATGTGTTTTTGTGAAACACAATTTTTTTTATAACAAATCTATTTACGTAAGTTACTCTTGTCATATGAGTTCCTTTAGATTTATTTGTCGTTGTAACTTTTTTATTGTTATGATCCTATGCCCTTTATAATGTCAATTTCCTCACATGTTTGTGATTTAGTGATTACCTATTGATATATAGACTATTTAGAAAATTTGTAAAGAGAATTAGTGTGAGAAATTCTGTAAAGAGAATAAGTGTGAAAAAAGAGAATTTAGTGAATATGTGTGAAGTTGTAATTTCTTTGGTTTTTAATGGAAAAAAGATTTGAGACAATTTGTAGAGAATTTTTTTAGAGCTATAAGATTATTTATAATTAAAGTATAGATTATTTATGATTAAAGATAGTACTTTTGCATTTTTCTAAGAGTTTGTTATGAGTTTCAAATAAGGTTTTCACAATCTTTTTAAAAGCAATAAATTTTTGTGTCCTGACGTGATCCATATCACAAGATAATAGTTAATAAGTAAGTAAGAGAATAAATGAAATTTACCTTTCGAGAGGTTTAGAGGAAGGTTTTATTAGAGCTGATAATTTTTTACCCGATGACCCGTTTACATTAATAATTCGAAATGATCCGAAGATGACCCGTTTAGCCTGTATAGATTTAAGAGTATCTAAAACTTATACTAAAATAAAAATCAATGCGATCCAAAAATAACACGACTAACCCGAATTACCGCCATCCCTGGTTTTAATAGTCATCCGATTATTCTTTTTCTAAAGGTAGTGCTTTTGTACCAAAGTACGAACTTTTTTCTAAGGTGGTTATTTTTTGTGTTCGTTGAGGAACCTTAGAGTCTATTTTTTTACAAATCGTAGATATAAGCCTTATGAAAGTGACCGAAAACTATTCAACAGAGGCCCATTTACTTAATATTAGTAATAACATTTTTGACCACTTGTTCACTGACTATATAACATCACTAGTGTTAATTTACATATATCGCGCTAGAATAAACAATCCTCAATTTTACTTTTTTACAAAATAAATTTTCAAAGCAAGGAGCCCATTAGATTATGCATTTTACAGCGAAGACACTAATACCATCTAGCGAAGTATAAGGGCATATTCTTAGAAAATGGTGGTTTCAAATTAAATATAGTTTAGGGGGCTGAGTTACAACAACTGCATAATCTAAGGGCAAACGTTATGTTACTGTATATGCTAACCAAACTTTTCGATAGGTGGATTTGTGAATGTTTTATTAAAACTCAAGTAAATATGTTGTAATCTGCAAAGTATAAATGCAATACGAGCTTGTTTTTTCAGCAAATTGGAGTTTAACTGAATTTTACAGGTGAAGTTTTTTTGACGAACAATTTTTTGTCAAGTATTTTGTAATTATCTCCTGTTATCCGGTAAATTAATTGTCATAAAAATGAAGTGCTCTTAAAACCACCCAATGCTTTGTCGACAAAATATTAAGGGACATATATCAAATAGTCTCTCGGACATTTTTTAATACCCATTTGGTTCAAATTTTTTTATTTTGCCTCAAAAAGTTCTTTGCCACATATTTTGGAGAGGGAGTGTCGCTGGCGCGGACTTCTAAAAATAAGAGGATATTGAGTGCTTGAGGGACTAAATAGGTTAAACTAAAATATGTGTACTTTTAAAAAAATATATATTTATAGTAGGGAGTATTTAATAATTGACCCAAATATTAAATCAAAAATATACTAAATAGCGTGAAAAGCTTATTAAAATGCTGTTCACTATTATGTAAGATTGTATTGTATAATACTTTATTCTAAATCTGAGCGGTTGGCTCAACTGATTCGATTTTGAGTTTGCTCCCCTGGCCCGGAGATTACCTCCGTATCAAAAAAAAAAAATTTATTCTAATGTCAAATTATTTATTTCACTTTTGTTGTATTCTTGGTAGCACTGTCCATTTTTTAGGGGTTACATAGCACCTTACTTAATATTGATGGTTGTCTACGAACGAAGCAACTAAGTACTAACCCGAAGAATCCGAGTTCCTAGTTGACGATGAGTAAGACCGAGGAAGAAACCCGAAACTCGACTGTGACGTCCCATTTTTCCGGCGCCGGTCACCGAGAACTTGCTTTACGTCTAGCAGAATTTTTAGCTGCTTATTCAGTATATCTCCTCTCTCCATAAACTCATTCTCTTTAGTTTTATAAAACTGGTCCACTTTTTTATGTTCCTCGCCCAATGTGTCAAAAAACGCGTTAACCTATATATACACCACACACATACATATTAATAAGTTTTGGTTAATCAGTTGTAGTTTTCAAAATTCAATATACACGTGTGTATGTTATTTACCTCGTCTTCTTCAGAAAACAACTGAACAAGTTCATTTTCGTAAACGTCTTGTTTTTCTTCATCTTCATCTTCGTCTAGTGAGGTTTTTCTAGTCACCTGAAATGATACAAAGGGCCGACAGATATCAGTAACTGTTTCGGCCTTTTTTGGAGTCTTTTTCGTTTATTTGTTTGGTGGGTTGTTGTATTTCTTTCTGTTAAAGCTCACGATGGTTTCGTGTCAAAACTTAAAAGTGACCCAAAACCGTTTCATTTTTGGATTTCGTGCCCAAACGAAAATCACAAGTGATGTATAGCTCAGCTGTGCTAGATCAAAAACGGTAAAGCTTGACAAAAAAATTGACTATGAGAGAGAGTGAGATGGAAATTAATAGAACAGCACTTAAGAAAGAAAAGATGGCCAAAAGGAGGGCTAAGTGATACTAAAAGGAGGAATATGTGATAGTTTTGGCTTTACCAAAACAAAACGAATATAATAAAATCACCCATCTGAGCAGTGTATAGTTACACTTTTGCCTGAAAATGACATCACTTTTGGCCCTCTCACTATAGTTTGTCTGAAACAAGACAAAACTTAGAAAGAATATCACGATGTGTAGGTGGAAAATCTATTCAGGTATTTATATTTTCTGCCACCTTTTTAGATTTTCACGGAATAGCCGGAAAATTGACACACCTCGCCGGGGAATAAAGAATGGATTGAAAACACCATCACAACTTTATCACTAAATATTCATTAAACTCATACAATCAAACAAACATATCTAAAAACCCATGAACCCTTGTGTATCATATTCACATTGAAATCAGTTTTTTTCTTTGTTGTACCTCAATAATTTCGGGTTTGTCTCCTGCATTGTAGAGGCATTGAGAAATTTTGTTGGCAACCAAACGAATGGGATCAAAAACAGAGAGCCCAAAATCGCAGTTGGCGACTTGGGTATGTTTTTTTGATGCTCTTGAGATCCTAACCTTCTTCACATGCTTTTTTAGTTGCCAGTAATTTACAAAAGCCTCCTTCCATTCAGGGATGAGTTGAGCTTCCAGCTCTTTAGAGAATTTTACCATTTTCTATTTCTGTATGTATAGAAAATGGTGGTGAGAGAAGATGGAGGAGAAAGTAGGGAAAAGCTTAGAGGCATGGGAGGGGTAGCCAAGGTTTAAATAGATAGTTGAAGAAACATAGTGCAGAGACGTGTACGAAGGACTGAATAGTTAAAAAATGAGTGCATGTTGAACATTTTTAACAGGAGTCACAGAAATGTCTATTCGACAATTTTAAAAGGGAAAAGAGAGTAATTGATCCATCGGTTCAACCCGAGTCCGGTGTATTCCAGCTGTTAGACATTGTGTACTTCACTCGTTTCGTTACGGGTTCTCAAGAGATAAATGCCCTTTGTAAATTTAGGATTTATTATAATATATATTTTGAATATAAATTAATAAATATTTTATTTATAGTTTTAATTTTTATTTTTGAAAAATATTGTTGGTGTGAAGCCATATTCATAAAACGTCAACTAATTACAACATGTTATCTATTCCTTTAATTTGAAAATAGCGACTAAAAATAGAAATCAAATATTTGTTGTCCGATATTTATAATCAATATTATTTTAAGTTCTAAAATTACATAATCTAATAGATAAATTTTCAGTTTAAATAGTGTCTAAAACTTGGCCGCCTCGTCATACACATATCAATATATTTGTATAATTAGCATTCAAATTTCGCGATGCGAATCCTTTTTTAATGAAATTATTAAAATATATATTAAAAATATATTTTTTTCAAAAGTGTTCTTGAAATCATTAAAAAAAATTATTCAGTGAAAAATAAATTAGTACATGAAGAAATTTATGTAATATAACCCTATATGATATGCTATTAAAACTAAATGATATTTTTTCATCAAAACAATTTTCAAATTTTCTTTAAATAAAATGAATTTATTAACTGTTTTATGAAGAATTGTTTTTTGTAAAAAAAAAAATTAGACTTTTTTTTTTATAAATAAATGTTCTAATGTCAAAAAATCGTTTTCTATAATTTTTCATGAAAAACTATTTTATTTGTTCATCGAAAACTAGTTCTTAAAAAATTATTACTTTTATATTCTGTATTGTCTACATTTAGATGAAAGAGAAGTCTGGTAGAATATTTATCATCACCGAAGAGGAATTTTTTTCAAGTAAAAGATTTTACTTTAAACGGTGTTTCTATTTAATAAATCACATGTCGTGTTTCTATTAAATAAAACTGTGTTTCTATTTAATAAATCACATGTTGTGGCACAAAAGATGTCATCACCATGTTTCGCTATCAATGTAAGTTATATATACTATTGTTGATGCAAAAAACCAGACTAAGCATAATTAATTGATCATACAGATAAATTAAGTAAAACACACAAGACACAATAGAATTTTAGAGTGGTTCGTCTCAAAGAAATACTTACGCCCACTGTTATGTATTGACTGCCTTAATTTATTTTTTTCCCTCATGCATGAGGGTGATACAATATATTTATAGCCCAAGGGAGGCCTGATCGTTGTCATGTGAAAGGATGGAATGCCTTTATTTGTTAGACATTTACATTAATACATAATGAGGATTAATTATATGAACGTTGTCGCTTCATAGGCAATACAGACTGTAAGACCGCTGGCGCTTGGTTAGTTGTACATAATGGATTTTCGGCTATTGGTTGGACTTCTCAGTTGGTCGGATAACCATATTGGTCGGGCTTTCTTGTTGTCGGATAATCGAGTTGGTCGGGATTCCTTGTTGGTCGGACTTTTCTATCATGCTGACTTAGACTTGTGCCACATAGGATAACACATGCTGGCTTGTAATTGATCCATGTAGGATGGTAGATTTTGGTATCAAAAGAAGTCCCCAATGTTTTATACTTGGAGTTGGTGCGAAAGTGTGAAATATTTTACTCCAACAGTAGCTGAGGCTCTGTGGTTTAGCTGCAGACCTTCCATACTTGTGAATTTTATCTACTTGATTGATATTTTGGGCAGGAATGACAATTTTGTAAATATTTCAAATTTCAGCGAACTTTCACGGCGTATCTTCGTATTTTTCTTTATTTTCTACCATAAACCCAAACGGCGTTCTCTTTAATCATTACTTTTTCCAGTTTCCGATGCGTCTTATAAAAAGGGCGGTAGAAACTTTGATCATCTTCCACTTCTTACTTTTGATTTTGCTGATGTATTCTTCGCTTTCGTGCGATCGTTTTCTTTTATGTCTTAAGTTCTTGTTGAATCCTTAAATCGTTTTCTTTTATGTCTTCAGTCCCCTATTTGGCTCCCTTCGACCGACCGATGTCGATACTTGGTTGGCCGAGCGTGTTTATACTGGATATATTTGATGGCCAGCGGATAGGGCGGGAGTTGAAGGACCCGAATACCGTCTAGGGTATGCCAGTTCATGGACGTTTGCTTCAAGACATCGAGTCCAAGGTGTTCATCACGCATGTGAAACCCGGGAAGGAGAACTCCCCATTGTGGTTGCGCGAACAATGCGACACGATGTATATTGCTGGGTGTGTCAATTCTTATATCGTGTGGCCTACTCACCTCCTCAGAGCTAACCTTACCCCAGACATGTAGTGACATTATTTGAATTGAATTGTTTTAAGTTGTTACATTTGAATTATATTTGGATTATATCGTGATGCATATTATTTGAATGTCTATTTATATTAATTCTATTTTATTTGGATATATGATGTTTGAACAAGTACAATGTTTCCATAACAGGTACAAATATATTGTTGGGCAGTGGCAGTGGCCATACTGCCCAACATATTTTTTTTTCAATTCTGCCCAGAATTATCACGGTCATTGACCGTGATAATTTTTTAAAGATTGTCACGGGTTTGTCACAGTTTATGATCGTGACAAAACTTATCAAGGTCATAGACCGTGACATGAATGTGATAATTCTAATGAACTTGTCACGGTCATTGACCGTGACACATCCGTGACAACAAAAGTTGCCACTCCCAGAATTATCACGATCATTGACCTTGACAAGTCCAACTTGTCAAGGTCAATAACCGTGATAATTCGACAAATTTGGTGTAGTGCATCTAGGGATTTTAGAAATTATATTTTGTTATAAATGGGCAACTAATGATACCACATTTTATTTGAAAACTAGGGCTATTAGTAAAGCTTTGGTAGTTAATCTCTCTGATTCTAATGTGGATTATTTTGATCATGGGGTCATTGTAAAAAAATGGCAACAGGCTCCTTTAGTTGGAGGTGCCAAATACCAAGGACTTAGATGTTCTATCTTTGGCAATGGAATATGTTGTTTTGTGTTTTAGTAAATTTGCTCTGTTTATGTTTGATAAAATGTCATGCTAACTATTGTTTTATAAATTTATTTAGTTGAATAAAAAAGTAACTACTCAAAAGAGAGTGAAGTAAATTTGAAAGAGTTAAAGTTTATCTGCGGACTATACAAAGTAGTTTCTGAAGAGCACGTTAGGTCTGCCTCCTATTTTCTCCAGTACAGGAACATTGTTTCCTCTTTTATTGTCAGACCTGCTACCTCTCCTGCTCTGGTAATTAATCTTGACGCAGAGACTGCTGTTGATTATGGTATTCCTCTATCTAAAATTATGAAGAAGAGGAAGTTTCCTGATCTCTGCAGTGGTGTTGCTTCTGGCTCCCAATCATCTGCTGAAGGAGCTAAGAATAAAATTAGGGATGTTATGAAGCCCTCATCCCCCAAGGATCCAGCCCCCAAAGACCTGGTTCCTAAGGATGTAGCTCCCAACGAGGTTAAAGTTACTCTGAAGAGACTTAGGAGAGTACTTGTAGAGAAGCAAGTCGACCAAGTGATTGATCAACTGTCCTTGGTTGATTTACCCTCTTCTAATGATGTTCCTCCAAAAGCTATTACTCCTGGTTTAGCTAGGAGGTTAATCAAGTCTGGTACTCTTCCAGACCAAAGGGGGTGGAGGCTAATCTCCCCAAAATGAAGGTCTTTGAATTGGCTGCTCAGAACCATGAATCACTAAGTAATTTTCATTGTCTTGGTTTGGTTATATGCTCACTTTGGTCTTTATTTTTGTAGTTTTTGGTCCACTTTAATAATATGCTGGAGAAGGATGATGCTATTAAGACTTCTTCTTATTCTTCTTCAAATGAGGTAGATGAGGCCTTCTCTAGTCTGAAGAAGTCTTTGTTTGAGTCTCAGTAGGCCTTGGATATTGAGAGGAGCGCTTGGGCAGATAACCTGAAGACAACTGAAACTACTCGTCAAACATCTGATACAAATTCCCTTAAAGCTGAGCGCAAGGATAAGAAAAATGGGCTTCATAAAGAGGAAGCTGAGCACCAGAAAGAGGAAGCTGAGCGCAGGGCAGAAAAAGATGAGCGCAGGGCAAAGGCTGTTGAAGAGCTTGTATCCTCTGCCAGAGCTAAAAAAGTCTGTTGTGAAGGTTTCCTTTAGTGCTGGTTGGGACAAGGGTTGGAACAAAGCCATTTCTGCTACTTATGCTCAGATTGAGTTTATGAAGAAAAAATGCTTCAAAGATGCTTGGGTTAATGCCCTTCGAGAGTTGACCATAAATGGAGATTCTGAACTTTTTTAGAGGTATATTCGCGGTCCTCCTCTAATTATAGAGGATGAGGTTAAAGATGAAACTTCTTCTGAAGAGTCTTCATTTATGGTTGAGTCTACTGCCAAATAACCTGAAGTCCTTAAGTTTTTTATTCCTTCAGCTGAGCAAATCGAACAACTCCAACCTGGAGCTCCTTCTTCTGAGAAGAGCAAGAAGGTTGAAAGTGATAGGGAGCAAGTGTAATGTTGTTCAATATTTTTCTCTTTTACTTTTGTTGTTTCTTTTTCCATTATTTTGATTGTACTTGAACTCTTTGTTATCAATAAAAGAACCTTTTGTTGTTCCTTTTTTGTCTCTTGTTGATTATACATGTTCTCCATTATTTTTGTTGAATTGTGATTATTTATTTTTGCTAGTTTATTGTAAAGATGGAATAATTATCTTCTTGTGATACCGAGTTACTGAGTAAATGCAATGCTTTTTTAAAAGCTCATCATATGGACTTGTTCGAAGAATAAATCACTCAGTTGCTCGGTGTTGATGCCACAGAGCAGGTTAAAGAATCCTACAAATATTTGAAGTACTTACTTAATCAGGCGGTAGAAAATAATGTTGCCTATTATGAAATGAAAGAAGAACTTTAAGAACAGTATAAAGAATCCACTGCGCTGTTTCACCAGAGAAATGATCAGAAATATCAAAGCTTAAGTATAGGTCGGGTCTTTGATAAATTTGTATCTGTTTATAATAAAAAGGAAGCTTTACTTAAGGTTGAGGTTGAGGAAACTAGGACTGTTTCCAAACTCCTGAAAAAGGAGAATAATAATTTGAGAAATGAAATAAATCTTCTGAATTCTTCCTCTGGCTACTATAGATGAAGGTTATTCATTTTTAGAGGCTGAGAATGACACATTGAGGGATGAATTGGAGGCCTTGAAGAACATGAAATCTGCCTCTTCTTCTCGAGCTAGAAATAGGGGTGACCGAGGAACCACAGAGGAAATTGGGACCTAACAGACCCTTGCTAACCAAGCTGCGCAATTAAAAACAAAGGATCGAGTTATTGCTGATATGTTCCAAAAGCTGCAGACCTTATCTGAATAATTGTTCACTCAATCTTTCCAATTGGAGGTTAAGGATGGGATACATAAGAAGCTGCAATCACAAGCTGATAAATTAACTTTTCTATTCCATAAATAATCCAGAGAATTTTGGATGGGTGGATATAATGAAGCTTTGGAACATTATGACGATAGACTTCAACAGGCCCAAAATGAATCCTACAAATGGGGTTTGATAAATGCTTTAACTGTACTGAAGGTGGATGGGAATGACTATCTGTGGGATTGGTATGATCCGAGATTACTGCAGCTTGACAATCCTCCATTTAAGTTGGATGTTAATTGGGTACCTGTTCATTATATTCCCCAATATTTGATTTCCAATACTTGGGGGATTACGAACTTCATGATGAACTAGAGATCATCCATCCCCCTCATTTTCTTGACCATCCTAGTAGCAGCAATACTAGGATGCTTCAGAACCTTAACTTTATCAACTCTCCTTTTACTTTGGATAATCCTCCAGCTGTCATGGATCATATCTCTAAGGCTGAGGGAAAGCGTCCTGTAGAATAAACTTTTGTATTTTATTTTTCCATGTTTGAGCAACAATATGTAATCATTTATCTTTAATGAAAATGTTATGTTATGAATGGATCAACTTTTAGTTAATCTTTATTTTTTCATTGGTTCTATTGATATCCTTAGGATTATCCTAAGTTTTATACCAATTACCAATGTTTCACCATGGTTCTACTAATGTACCTAAATTTTATGGTAATTACATTAGTTACGATGGTTTCCAGGCGTGAGTGGAACATTTATCCATCTTTTAGCTCAGTTTAGATGAAAATTATTCATCCGGGTCTTCGTCAACCAAGCACTTGGGACTTACAATTTTTCCTTGCATTATTTTATATGTTCGGCAACCAACTTTTTCAATGCCTTAATTGATGCCGACCAACTTTGTTGGTAGTTTTATTGATGTCAATCAACTTTGTTGGTGGCTTTATTGGTGTCGACTAACTTTTTGGGTGGCTTAGTTGTTATCGACCAACTTTGTTGGTGGCCTTAGTTGTTACCAACCAACTTTGTTTGTGGTCTGCACTGTGTTTACAAGTGTGCATAGCTTTATTTCTCCGAAAAATAAAACAAAAAATGATAATTTTGGGAAAGTCATGTTCTCATTAAATTTGAAATGAACTGAGTATAACATAACTACTTTTATTGATAATACTTCTTCTAATGCTCTGCATTTCATGGGTTCTTGAATTCTTCTTCTTCCAAAGTCTTAATTCAATATGTGACTGATCGAATAACTGTAGTAATACGATAAGGCCCATGCCAATTATCTTCCAGCTTATTGTTCTTATGAATCACTTTCTTCAAAACATAATCGCCCTATTTTAAGTTGCTCGTCATGACCCTCTTGTTGTAGAAACATACAGTCCTTTGTTGATAGGCTGCATTCTTTAAAGTTGCATCTTCACAGATTTCTTTGAGCATGTCTAAATCTAACCTTCTCATCAAATCGCTAACTGGGGTGTTAAAGTTAAGAACTCTATGCATAGGTAAACCTATTTCCACAGGGATTATAGTTTTAGTACCAAACGCTAATAGGTAGGGAGTTTCTCTAGTAGCTGTCTTACAGTCATTCAGTAAGCCCACGGAATCGAATGCAGCTCATTGAACCAATTTCCTTTTGCATTTTCTAACATTTTCTTCAGCCCGTTTAAAAAAGTTTTATTAGTTACCTCTGTTTGGTCGTTGCTTTGAGGATGGCTAGGAGAAGAGGGGATTTTTTGGACATTGGACTGGGCGTAATAAGTAGCGAATTCGTCATTGTCAAACTGTGTGCAATGATTAGTTATGAAGGCATAAGGCAAGCCATACCTACATATAATACTTTTCCAGATGAACTGATAAACCTTTTCATAGGACATATCGATTAATGGTTCAGCTTCCACCCACTTGTAAAATAATCAACAACTACGACCAGGTACTTGAACCTTCCTCGAGTGGTTGGTAGGGGCTTGGCCAAGTCAATTCCCCATATAACAAAAGGCTAGGGTGAAGTGATTGGTGTTAAGAGAGCTTGTGGAGCTTTACGTATACTGGAAAACCTTTGGCACTTATTACATTTCTTGGCAAAATCTGCACAAACGGCTCGTATGGTTGGCCAGTAGTATCCTTGCATATATATTCTTCGTAACAACGCTCTTCCTGCTACATGGGCCCCACAGGACCCTTCATGGACTTCTTCAATCAAATCCTTTACCTCAGATGGATACACACATCGTTATAGACCAGCAGTTACTCCTCTTCTGTATAACATACCACATCTAAAACATATCTTACAGCTTTATATTTCAACCTCTTAGCTTCAAGTAGATCGGATGGAAGAATCCCACCTTTAATATATGCTCTTATGGGGTCCATCCAAGACGGCCCCCTATCAATTGCAATAAAGTTAACCATCAGATCTTCATCAATGCTCCTATTAGCAAGTAACTCAATAGGAATAGTTCTTCGTATCTCCGTTCTAGTTACTGAAACTAGCAAAGCAAGTGCATTTTCTCTGGAATTTTCCAACCTTAGAATTATGACCACCTGAACTGCTAGCAAAGTGGTAATTACTTCCAAAGTTTTGGCCAAATATCTGGTCATTAACTCTCCTTTTGCTACATATAAGCTCAATACTTGATTTACCACCAACTGTGAGTGACTATATACCATAACTTTCTCGACGTTGAATGATTTAGCTAGATTTAAACCAAAAATCACAGCTTTATACTCTGCCTCATTATTGGAGGCTTGAAATTAGAAACATAGAGCGTACTCTATATCTAGCTCATCTAAAGTATTAAGAATGATTCCAGCTCCACATCCGATTGCACAAGATGACTCGTCAACATACAAACTCCATATGGGGATATTGCTGTCAAACGCTTGGTTTGTTCGAGTCCCTTGATAGAAGATTTTATCCTTCACCTCCTCATATTTATTCTTCATCTCTTGTACTCCACTGGCCAATTCTGGTTGGTCTTTTTCTACAGGTTCTCCTATTTGGAGTTGGTCGGGCGTATCTCCAGTAGATCTGCTGACTCCTGCATGTTGCTCAGCTAAAGTTCCTTGTTGCTTAGGAACCTCTGGATAAGGGAACTCTGCAATAAAACCAGCCACAGCCTGTCTTTTTAGAGCAATCCTTGGTTCATACACAAGGTCATATTCCCCCAACTCCACAACCCAATACATCAATCTTTCAGATTTTTCTGGCTTATGCAAAGCCTGTCTTAGTGGCATGTCAGTGTATACCACTATGGTGTGGGTTTGAAAATATGGCTTCATGCATCTACTAGCCATAATTAAGGTCAATGCTAATTTCTCCAGTCTGGGATATCCTACCTCTGCTCCTTAAAAAGCTTTACTGGTGTAAAAAACTGGCTTTTGAACTCCATTTTCCTCCCTGATCAAGGCAGAGATAACTGTTGACTCAGACACAGCCAGATATAAATATAACTTTTCTCCTAACACTGGTCGGGAGAGCAATGGTGGTACTCCTAAGTACTTCTTCAAGTCCAGGAAGGTTTTTTCACATTCATCGTTCCATTCAAAGATTTTTCTGAGTACCTTGAAGAATGGAAAACTCTTGTCCATTGCTCGTGGCACAAACCTATTGAGTATTGCTACGCACCCAGTTAGCCTTCAAATATCTTTTTTATGTCAGAGACTTCATTTCGATAAGAGCTTTGATCTTATCTAAATTGCTTCAATTCCCCTTTGATTCACTATATACCCGATAAACATTCCCTCCTGCACTCTGAAGATGGATTTGGTGGGGGTGTAACTTTATTTGGTCATTTTCCAATTGATCAAATGTCTAGCTGAGGTCGGTAATATGATCGGCGGATTTTTTTGCATTTAGTGAGCATATCATCAATATACACCTCCATATTCTTTCTTATCTGCTCCTTAAATACTTTTTTCACCAGTCTCTGATAAGTAGCACCTGCATTTTTCAGACCAAATGGCATAACATTATAGCAATAAATTCATCGGGGAGTGATAAAGAAAGTACTTTCTTTGTATTTTGGCTTCATTTTGATCTGGTTATAGCTAGAATATGCGTCCATGAAACTCAGCAGCTCTTGCCCTGAAGTAGCATTTACCAATTGATCAATTCGTAGCAAAGGAAAGTGATTCTTTGGGCACTCTTTATTCAAGTCAGTAAAATTCACGCACATCCTCCACTTATTTTTTTTCTTCTTGACCATAACTACATTGGACAACCAATCCGGGTACTTCACGTCTTCAATAATATAAGCTTTTTGAATCTTCTCCACCTCTTTCTATATAGACTGATTCTTCTTCGGGTTAAAAACTCTTCTTCGTCGCTTCACAAGTTTAACCTCCTTATTCACATTAATCTCACGGCATAATAAATTTGGGTCTATGCCTAGAATATCTTCATGACTCCACGTGAAAACCTATTTTCTTTGCCTCAAGAAATTTATCAACTCCTGCTTAAGGACTGGTTCAAATGATGCTCCTATTTGAGTTGTTTGTTCTGGTTTATCATCGTCCAGAATAATGCTCTCTATTGCCTCCAACACTTGGACTTTTACAAGCTCGGATTCTTCTCATGGATCTATGGTTTCAACCTCAGAATTTCTATTCGGCTAAGATATATCCACTTGATAAGTGGTTATTTTCCTATTTGTCTCCAACATATCTTCTTCCTCGGCAGAGGAATAGTAGAACTCCCGAGCTACTTATTGATCTCCTTTCACTACTCTGACTCCAAAGTTGGTCGAGAATTTAAGGCATTGATGAGAAGTTGAGGGTACAACTTCCAATTTCTTCAGACCAACTCTTCCCATAATCATTTTATAAGCAGAATAAACATTTTTATCCATTACGAAGAATTTCACCTTCTCTATCCTGCTCGCCGGCCCTGTCCCGATCAACACATCTAACTTTATAGTCCCCAAAGGAAATAATTTATCACCCGAGAATCCAATGAGTGGCCGGTGATAAGGCTCCAGTTGACTGAGTTTTAAACCCAAACTATAAAAATAGGGATAAAATATGATGTCTGTCGAGCTGTCGTTATCCACTAATGTTCTTGGTAACAATACTTCTTTCATCATGACTTTGATCACTAAAGAATCATCATGAGGATACAACACTCCCGATAAATCATTTTTAGAAAATCCAATTACGATCTTATCCTTGTTAACTTTTCTCGATCAATCTTCCTCGGCGATGTTGATCCGCTAGATATAGGAACAATCTTGAATCTCATTAAGGTAAGCTTTCCTTTCACCTGCATGATATCCTCCTCCGTCATATCCACCTATAATCATGTGATAATCAAAAAATCTAAAATTGAGCGTGAATACCTCATGTTTCGGCTGTATAGGTTTCTTGGGAAGATCGGGATCATCTTCTGGATCATTATCGTGGTTTCTCTTCTTCTATTCTCTGGGCTTAATTGGGGATTTAAATCTCTGTCGACCTCTGCCTCCATTTCTCCCACCATTTTTTCGATAAAAAAATCTGTCCAATTTTTCTCTTCGGATTAGCGCTTCTATCTCTTTTTGGAGGGCAATACAACGGTTAGTAATATGCCCGTCATCTTTGTGAAACTCACAATACTTCAACTTATCCCTTTTATCAGCAGATGACCTCAATTTTTCTTTCCAACTTAAATCATTTTTATGCTTGATTTCTTCCAATATATAATTTATGTCTACCGTTATGGGATTGTAGTTAATGAATTTTTTGAGCCGATCTAGACCTTCCTTTCCCTTTGAACCCCTGCGCTCGTTGTGATTTTTGTGCTCCTTCTTTTCTGACTTCCTTTTTGTTTTTACTTTCGCCTTTGCATCTGAATATTTTTTAGCATCCATAGCTTCCTCGTCATTCATAATCTTCGCTACTTTGGCCATCAATTCTTCCATCGTCTTTGGTGGATCTTTTGCCAGAGTATGATATAATTTATCAGGGAGCAAACCACTCATGAGGGCGGTGATTACAGTCTTCTCTTCATAATCAATGATTCTACTTTCTCGTTGTTGAAATGAGTGATGTAATCCCTGTTACTTTCTCCCTCCTTCTGTCTTACACTGAGCAAATGAGCTACTCATTTCACTGGTTTTTCTCCAAAGAAGAAATTACCAATAAATAGCTCGGCTTGTTAAAAGTAAGAAATCTGCCCCTGAGGAAGGCTGTTGTACCAGATTTGAGCAGATCGAGTGATTGTCCCCGAGAACGCCCTACATTTCATCTCATCAGAAACATCACAGATATCAGTAGTTGATTGGTACTGCTCTATATGGAGAACTGGATCAGTCTTCCCATCATATTTGGGAGTGACTACTGGAGCTTTAAACTTGGTCGGGGTAGGAAAATCTACGATGGTTTTCACAAAGGGGGACCCCTTAATAAAACTTATTTGGAAGGGATTCTTGGATTTGGCCATTTCACCCAATCTGTCTTCTAAACGTTGAATGTAACCTTTCCAAGCATCACTGCTAGCGCGATGGATGACAGATCTTTTATGCCGACCAGCAGATCGTGATGAACTTTCTTCATGTGAATCTTCTCTTTGACTGAACCTATCAGTTCGTCGGGTATTTAATCTGGATTGGGCTAAACCTTCCCTGAAATTGCTTGGTCATCGAGTATTTCTGGATGCAACCCATGGGGCATTTCCCCAGGGTCCTAAACGATCGAAAGAAGAGGCCCCACTTAGCATTTCTAAGGCACTCAATCTTTTTGGGATGAGGGATTGTTCATCAGTGGAATTAGTGACCCTAATAGAAGAAGTTTCTCCAAGTAGGTATGAAGGATCCCTAGAAGTTCTGGAATGGCTATGCCCAATACTCTTTGTTAGTGACGGTGGCATAGTCCATTGATTAACTTGTGGTGGCACTCCAGCTTGCAGAGTTTGAGCCAACTGTCGTATAATATTCTGCATAGCTTCTTGACCTTTGGCTAAACTATCCAGAATTCCTATGAAATCATGGTTATTTGGAGGGATAGAGGGAGTAGGCAGAATTCCCTCGTTTCTGGCACTTGATTCTGGAATTTTAGCCATGGATGATGAATGATGAATGAGTGAAAATGTTTAGCAATACATTCCCACGTACGGCGCCAATCTGTTGATGCAAATAACTAGACTAGGCCTAATTAATCGATCATACAGATAAATTAAGTAAAATACACAAGACACAAGAGATTTTTAGAGTAGTTCGGCTCAAAGAAATAGCGTACATCCACTGTTAACTATTGACTGCCTTAATTTTTTTCCCTCATGCAATGAGGGTGATACAATGTATTTATAACCTAAGGGGGTATTGATTGTTGTCATATGAAATGATGGAATGCCATGATTTGTTAGACATTTACATCAATACATAATAAGGATTAATTATATGAACGCTGTCTCTTCATAGGCAATACAGGCTGTAAGACCACTGGCGCTTGGTTGGTTGTACATAATGGATTTTCGGTTGTTGGTTGGGCTTCCCAGTTGCTCGGATAACCATGCTGGTCGGGCTTCCTTGTTGATCGGATAACCGAGTTGGTCTGGCTTTCTTATTGGTCGATATTTTCTATCATGATGACTTGGACTTGTGCCATATAGGATGACACGCACTGTCTTATAATTGGTCCAAGTAGGATGGTAGATTTTGGTATCAACAACTATAATTACTCGTGTTTAAGCATGCACGATGTGCGGGTGGTTGTAAATTATTCATGGATACCACCATATACTTACATGTAATTGTACATTTGTGACAAAAAAAATGTTTGAATATAATGAAACTGCGGGTAATAATTAGATACAATATTGTATACAATGATTGCAACTAAAAGTAAGACATAAGTTCAAGAAATTTATAATATTTGTAAGTTAAATAGTAGAAAAAAAACATTCTAACTTGTTCCTTTGTTTTCCTCTACCTACTTTATTCCCGCTACTATATCCTAAGAAATGTAAGACTCGTTGAAACACATAACTTGCCTACATTTTGAGACAACCCAGACAAAAAAACACATGTAATTATACAAAAGGAACCCTTGATTCATATTTAATGTGATCATTTCAAAGGCTATTTTTTAAATCCAATCCCCAATATTATTATAGAAGATATATAAATATTTTTGAAATAAATATTCACAACTATTAATTAATTATTTCGAGACAATATAAAGATATGTATAGTCATATATGTCCACAGTCACACAAAAATATATAGTCATTAGAAGATTAGGCACGGGAACCAAATAGGCCAAAGGCCAAATTCCTTCCCACGTGTGAAGTTGCTTGAAAACAAAATTATCTTAAAACATTCATGTAATTTAGTATAATTAAAAAATAAAATTTTCAATTAACCCAAGATAAAAATAAAATCATAAAACTTTCCTGTAATTATAACCAATCATTTGATCCAATGTATCAGTATGAGTAAGGTAAGAAAAATAGTATTACATAAGTAACAATTCCGAATTTGCATGACTTGGGGGGGGGGGGGGGGGAGAATTGTGGTTTTGTGGAGTATTGATTAAGGTATAAACCTCTCAAGACATAAAAATGTGCAAACCTCCCCTTATGGCCTTAACCTCTAGTATTGTTTTTGAAGGATTTGTCCCTAAAAGGTTAATCCTTCCAATTTTTTAACCTATATTTAATAAAATGGTTTACGCAGAAGATTATAGATTTATTTTACCCATAGGTTTGAGGTCATCAACCTATTATATATAAGCGGGAGATAGAGATGTAAATGAACTGTCAGATGGAGGCAGAGAACTTCTATGACTAATCACTTTAGGAAAGTGTAACGATGGAGGGGAAGGGGAGAAACGAATGTAGAGAGAGATAAAAAAAAGGAAAATAAAATGGATTTTAAATTGCTTCAAAAATGTAAATAGGAGAGGAAGAGGCTAAAATAGGATATTTGAAGAGGAGGATAAAGGCACAATAGAAATTATTCATAATAGGAAATCTCAACCGGCAGGATGTAAAATGGGGGATTTATAAATTATGATGAGGTGGTCGATTTATGAAGTCCATGTGTCATTATAGGAAGAAAAGCAATAGTTTTAGATATACTAAAGATTTAATTGCTTAATAAATAAATACTGACTTGTTTCAATTCAGGTTATATTTTTTTTAATAATTTGACATCATTCAAATATTAATGATAAAGTAAGTTTGGGGTCAACTATTCTCCCATTCTTTCAAAACTTGCAAGTTTTACTCCAATATAGTTAATTTTTATAAATGTTAACCTTTCATTTAATATCCATTTGAAAACTTACAGACGAGTTGACTATGTATCCAATGTTGCTCTGCTTATTAAGTTGTCAAAATATTTATTGACGTGTCGTTTTAAAAAACTTTTAGAAGATTTTTCTAATAGGTAAACGAGTTGTATAAAATAAAATCCGCTTAAAGGGGGCAAAAATTCGATTACAAGAAAACCACCCTAACAAGGGTGGAAATACGCAACTATCCAAGGGCCCACAATACCAACATAAGCAAGCTTAATCAATCATGTGCATTTCGTCCATGAAATCCATGAATAAAGCAATAGAAGAAAAATGACAACTTTTATGCCAAATTAACAAAGACTTTCGTAGTTCATACTCTACATTCATGACAAAATATTAACAACTAATTACCCCAACCTCTAATCATCATTTATCCTCCAATTTTCACCCAATTAATATGTAAATCAAGGATTGAATTAACCTACACTAACATGAGTATGATTATTGCTAAAGAAAGCAAGTAATAAACACTTGCCTCGAATATGACGGTCTGATCCGTTGGTGATGTTGGTATAGACGCGTTCCTCTCTTCCCGATCTACGCGTTGGTGGTCACGGTTGTGCTAATTAAGCCTTCTCTCTTGGAAATGGGTTCTCCCTCACACCCTCCATGGCCGTTCTTGATTTGTGTAACTTCACCCTAATCGAAACTCCCGTAGATGATATAATTATTCTCTAATTTTCTTCCATTTAATTTTCCCAAAAATTTAAATTACAAAACTACCCCTATGGGGTGCCAGTTTGGCCTAAAATCTCCCGGAGTCCAAATAAAATACCTGGATAGTACTTTCTGACTATCTCAACCCTCCCGGACTCAACGGAGAACTAGAAATGATCATACAAGTTAATAAAATAAATTCTCTTTTTATTCTATTCAATTAGACCCGTCACGACTCAAATGCGTGTCAAACTTAAATTACCAGACTGCCGTATTTCTCACCTTCGATAATTTATCAAATGTTATAATTGCATATTACATATCACTCAGTAATATTCAATAATTCTCAACAATAAATATTAACCCTTGGCACGCTAGTTAATAATTATTTTAATTCAGATGAATAACAAATTAATTTCTCACATTTTAATTTAATTAATCCAACAACAATAATTAATCGCATACTTATTCCCATAATAATAATAATAATAATTAATCACATAATTATTTAAATCGTCAAAAATACGGGGTGTTACAAAAGAGCCTTGACCTCCTTATGGTCCTCCTGCAGCTCTTCAATCATTTCACAGTAGGCAACATTTTTGGCCACTACTCGATCAAGAAGGCATTTCAGATGAAAATAGGCTTCCTTAGCTTGCTTAGACACACCTTCCCCTAGAAACTTCAGTAGATCTTCCTCGATTAGAGATAAATAACTAGCTTTAAAAGGTTCATTATATCTCTTGAGTAGCTCAGAGTCAGTATAGGAGAATTATTCTAATTTATTCATGAAATATTAAAAGCAAGAAGAATATCCAATCAACAATGGAGTACAAAGTATAGAGAAAAGACAAGCAAAAGAGAAAAAAAAATTATTTTCATTGATAAATTGTCAAGTACATACACATCATTAAAAAGAAAAGAAAAATTACAAGTACATAAGAAAAGAAAAAAAAGGCTGCTCAGATAGATCTACACCTTCTTCACGTCAGAGGTAGGTTCAGCAGAAGTAGAAGCAGGAATAGGCAAAGCAGATAACTGTCAGATGGAGGAGCAGAGGTGTCAACATCTTAGTATTGGTCAGTATAATCCAACACTATAAAGGATTAACTTGAACCCCCATCATCTTCAATCTCCTCATCCATGTTGGGAGCAGACCTTGGATCATATCTGAGGAAGAGTTCAGAATCTTAAGGGGTGTCGACCTCCACCAGGGCTACCCACCAACCATCCTTGAAGAATTTCTTTTTCACAAATTCAATTTGCAAAGAAGCTGCTCCAATAGCTTTGTCCCAGCCCTTGTTGAAGCCAACCTCCTTGGCCTTAGCTCTTTTCGCCCTCTCAGCAATGAACAGAGCCTTCTCAGCGTCCAAATCCTTTTACAGCTTGGTGATATTAGCTTTTTTAGCATCCAAGTCTTTTTGCAGATCAGCAACTTGGCCCCGAGAAGCCACTGCATCTTCTTCTGAAATTTTTATTTTTTCTTCCCATTTTTTCTACTCATTAGCGAGTGCCTATTGGGAGTCAAACACTGAATTCTTAAGCTCATCAAAAGCTTCTTCAACCTCTTGAGAAGAAGAATGCAAAGCATCATCCTTCTCTAACATATTATTGAAGTCAACAAGAAACTGCAAAAAGAATACAAGGAGAGTTAATATCAGATATATCAAATAAAGAGATAAAGAAGACAAAAGAAATTACTAGAGCTCGGCTTTAAGCATCCCTTTCAAAACTCTTTGATCATGACAATGCAGCTGCAGTACCCCTATGGTCTGGCAATGTACCAGAATTTATTAACTGTCTAGTCAGGACCAAGAACCACTGGTGAGCCAGAAACAGATAAATCAACCAACTCTTGTTGGTTAGTTTTGGCTGAAGACTCTTCTACCAACCTAGAGTGGAGTCCACTTTTCAGTCTCTTGAGGTGGATTTCATTAGCTTTCTCAGGAAGGAGATTCTTCTCAATATCCCCCTTATTGGACGGGGGCTTCTTCCCAAAGTCCTCCTTATTGGATATGGGTTTCTTCTCAACATCCTCTTTGTTTTTATCTCCATCAGCAGCTTATTTAGAGGATCTAGAAGCAAGTATGTCACCTAAAATATTGGGAAACTTCCTCTTCCCCATAGCAATAGCGAGAGGTAAGCCTGAATTTAGAGAAGAGGAAAAAGCAGTAGGGTATCACTAGTTACCCACTTACAACATATCATAATTTCTGGGATCCCTTGATGAGTCCCATAGAGTTGGTTTAATCTATATACTCCATTAACTACTCTCCAAGTATTGGGGGCTATCTTAGTTGGAATGATATCAAAATATTGGCATAATTCAAGACAAAATGGGATTGGGGGAATGGTAAACCCACATTCTACAATAGAAATAGAGGGAAACTAGTGACCCTCAGACTTGTGTGATTGTGTGAACAATAACTCTCCAAAGTACTCGCGAGGAATGTAAGGCTTTTAAACATATAAGACCACTTATTTTAAAGTTTGACGGTCATTGAATGAGTTTGTAGTATGCTTTAATTTTGTGTCAAATGTTTGTTTGGGTAGGGGACCATACAAGGTGAAAAAATTTACTTTTTTAATAGATCCAAAATATCCGAGCATTTCTTGAAAGAGTTCAATCATTGGGGGAGGCTACAGATTCCTCTGCCAGGTTGTGGCTTGGCCCCTAAGGATACTGATGGGAAAAACAAAGGAATTACATAACTTAATAACCTAAAACAAATAAACTTGATCTGAATGGATGGTATTTTGGTCCATAAATTTGGAAGGGGGTTGTAAATATCAATTAAGAGTCTCCCTTTAATGGAGTTGGAGGCACGCTAGAATATTTAGGGTAATGCCTTGTTTATAAACTTTGAGTGAGATTTGTCTGAATATGCTATTGTCATAGGTTGTTAAGTAAAGAAAAGTCAAAAGAGGATGTATGATATATGAATGTACGTTAGATGAAACATATTGAAATATGTTGTTGATACAAAAAATTATCCTGCTACGTGGACCATTCATGTATGAACACGTGTTATTCATCTGGGCATTAATACAAGTCAACAAAGGCGAGTTACCGACCAACTGAAGGAATACCGACCAACAGGTTAAATAAGCTCGACCAACACCAGGAAGACCGACCAACAATAACAGTTAATCACCAATAGTTGTATACATTATTAACATTATACAAATCCAAATGCCTATGTTATAACGGAATTCCATCCTTTAGTATTCTGACTCTTGTACACCCTCAAGGGATTATAAATACATTGTAAACCCTACATCCAAGGGATAAGAATAACAAGACAAAAGGTAATTGAACTAGCCCAAGGCAATACACAACAGTGGATGTAGGCTTTTCTTTTAGTTGAACCACTTTCAAAATTCTTTGTCTCTTTTATTCATCTGTGATCAATTAATTAGTCCAGTCTAGTTTTTTTTATCCACATATATAATTATAAATCAAATTAAAAAACAAAGTAAATGAACAAATACTGAAGAAAATTGTAAGGGCATCATTCTGGTTCGCTTTGTTTTAGATAGACAAAATGTAGGTTTGGGCGAGTAGTGTGTCATTCATGAATAATTTGAGATTTGAGTCATTTTACAAATGGATGAAATTTGCCTTATCGAACCAAATAACATGATTTAATACACGAGGTTTGGTAAGTAAAAATGGCATTATGATTTTTTTTTCTTAAGAAAAAAAGATTCACAGAAAAATAATTTTTTGAAAAGGTTGAAACGGTTTAACATATAATTATGTTGTTCATTGAAAACTATGTTTTAAAATAAGATTTAGTTTATTTAACTACCTTTCGTAGAAGGATCGTTCATAGGACATTTCATATGATGCTTTATGGAAGCCGTTGCATAACTTCTTATATGAAGGGGGCTTGATACGTGGATGGCCTACTACAAAGTTTCCTTTTATGAGTATTAAAAAGATGAAGAAAAAATTCTCATCCAGATTAAATATTACTTCTGGTATCCCTCATACAAAGTTGACTTCATACGTGAACTTCAACAACTAAGAAAAAGTTGTTGTATAAAGCATCGTACAATGTTTTTACCCCTTATACAAAGTTTCTCACTCGCAAGAGAGCATAATTTTCAAGGTAATGTAAGTTTTACCTAGAAAATTTCCCTATATATAAATAAAGTAAAAAAAACATAATTTTAGTGTAGCATCACAATTTTACATAAAACCTTAGTTTTGTTTTCAGAGTTTCTTGTGAGTTTGAGAGATGCTATTAAATCCTTCACTTTGAGTAAAAACTATAAAATACTATAACACGGAGCACTTTGGTCCATTGTTAACTATGCCACATGGCAACTACTCCGTTTACCTTATTTAACTTACTATTCTCATCCAAATGAGTCAGTTTATCTTTCTCTACACACATGTCTCTCTCGATCTGTTTTAAATAGTAATAATAAACTGTGTCTTCTTCTCTTCAATTAGAATCTGCACTTTTTCTCTCAATTTCTCAACTCCTCTCACACTTTCTATCTTTTATATTTATGCGATTATTCCCTATTTATCAATATCCTTTCTTTTCCAAAGCCTATCCCTCTTTTTGCAATTGTTTCTTTCCCACCCAACCTCTTGTATATCCATAATACAAGTTGGCCTCACAAATTATCACGATATCATATCATTAATAAAAACTATGTTAGGGCAGTAAATAATAAATATTTCATATTCCTAGTAGATCTCCGTTCATCATTTATTCTTACTTAATATATTTTTATGTAGACTTATTTTTTGATTAACTGAGCATTTTGTTTTCTCCATAGCTTTATATATTTTCATCTCTAGCTTTATATTTTTGTCTCTAGATTTATAATTAGGTTCACATGGTAATTTTACCCATTTAAATTCTTCATTGATGGAAGAAAGGCAATATTTAGATTTGTATTACAACTTTTTCTGCTTCAAGAAAAAAGGTGGCTTAAAGTACAAAATTTTGGTGTTTATGTTTATGATTATGTAACAGATTGCAATTATATTTATCAAACTTGCCATCAAAATAATCTGTTTCATAGGAATGTATGTATGAATGTACTTCAGTATTTATGTTTAAGTTTTACACTCCTATCATATGATATAAATGTTATAGGCTTGAATTGATCCAATACGCGTTTCATGTTAAAAAAAATTCATGCGACAATAAAATAAATTAAAACTTTCAGCTTCGACATGTTGTTGTAATGATTTTTCAATGTAGCAATCTTTGGGGGAATTACAATATTTTGTTATGCTACAGTTTGTTTTTTCTTATTATTCATTACTAAAAATGTAAGAATATCAAAGATAAAAATATACACTTTTGGTGCGTATTGACTATTAAAATCGCCTAGCTCGCGCGTTGCGCCAGTTTATACCCAATTAAATCATAAAATTATTTCTTCATCATATTAAGAACATATCATGAGTATCTCTTGTGGAATCATGTTATGTCAAAAGTGATCGATGGGTATAGAGGTCTTAGGACTCTATAAGATAAAAGGAGGATAACTATTTTCCAGTACCACTAGAGGTTTCAAGTTTAGAACACTTAGAAAATTCACGGCAGTGAGTTGTATCATGAGTAAGTCATATCTAAACTTGGTTGCCCGTAAGAGTTTAATATTTAACTGATGGACTTTAATATTAGGGAGCGCACAGTTTGCCCGTAAGAGTTTTCACTTAAATACTAGAGTTGTGTGATTGCTTATTTTTTGCACATTTCTTAACATATTCCATGAAATTTATTTAAATGATGGAATTGGGTAATAATTCGAATTAGACTTAATTATAAGGTGAAGGTAAGTGAGAAGATGATAAAGAAACTCACTCATAACTAGGAGGAGGAATACGATATATTCTATAATTTTAACTCATGAGGTGTCAATGTCATTTTTTGCTGGGTGACACCGAAAGAGTTACTCCGAATTATGACATGAAAAACTTTTAAAAAGGCACGATACACCATGAAAGTAATTCACGAGGGAACAAATATCGTGATACTCTCGGAGCTCTAAGATCTTTCCACATGATTTGAGATTTTTTCGATGCACGAGAATAAGATGGTCGATGAGTTTTAAGACAAACTCTCGAACATTGTGAATGTCTCTTTGACTTGGGAGATAAGGTTTTTAACTCCAAGGTTGTATGAAAGATGTTGAGGTTATTGCCTCCTAAATTCCTCCTACATGTAAAACCCTATATTTTTTGGGGAAAACTAATGGGATGAAAGTTAAAAATCTCATAGGTTCCATACAAACCTCTGGTCTTAAGAATTGTCCACCATCCAAGAAAGATATGGGCATTACGTTGAAGTTACGAAAGAGATATCCCTGTAGTTTGGATGATGATTCTGAATTCGATGAGGTTAATATGGCCTTGTTAGCCAATTAATTTGAAAAATTCTCAAATTAACATGATTAGTCACATATATTGTATGTGTTTACCTTCCATCTAACATCCATTTAAAAACTTATGGACAAGCTGATTGTGTATCATATGTTGCTCTACTTATTTAGTTGTTAGAGTATCTAATTAATATTTAGCTTTAAATATTTTTAAAAATATAGATGAATCATAAAATTAACTATGTATTTTCTTAGCCCATTAATGAATAATAATAATAAAAATAAAACTTCATAGTATATTCCCACTCACCACTGCCACCATTAACACAACCAAACCACTATTGGGAACACATTTTTATCACCACCAAACTATCCCCGCCACCGCACAACTACAGTACACAATCACCTTCAACACACCATCATCAACACTAAACACAAAATTCCACCTTTGGGATTTAGAGACCAATGTTGGATTCGGTTACACCACCACCCAAACTGTAATCCTAAATGGATCCCCAAACACATACCATAACCACAAACCACCGCTGCATATCAAGTAAAAAACCCAAACTGAAATCTGACGCAGTGAAAGGGAATATGATAAATCTAATAAAATGAAAACCCAAATTAGAAAGAAAACAACAAAAATGATAAATCAAAAATAAAATCAATTCAAATCGCCCAAACCAAAAACCTAAAAAAAATCAATTTGAATAAAAAAAATGAAAATGGACCGATTTTAGTTCATCCTCCATAAAAATTATCTAATCGATTCAATAACTTGAGATTCATTAAACCCCCAAAACACCAAACAGATTAAAAAATTAGATATACCCTAATTCAAATCCACCATGAAATCGATTCAAATACATATTTCATTAAACCACAATTGCAACATTTTTAATTGATTTGTGCGTGTATGTGTGAAAAAGAGATAGATAGAGAGAGAGAGAGACTATTGAGAGAGAAAACATATGCTAGATATAACATATTTTTTTCTAGTTTTTTAGTGTTTTAAATTACTTTTATTCTTTTTTACTTTTAACCTCTAAAACTTTGACTAAATTTTCGTTTAGCCGTTAATGTTTAGGATACCATATTTTATTCTCATTTTGGATGTGTAAACATATCCTGAAAAGCTATGAAATTTTACATAACTACCAAAACATTGGGGAAAACATTTATGATTTTGGGTCAAAGCCTTAAAGTTGAAAGAAATATATCCAATACATCAACGTAAATCATGTGACTATTTTACAATAAACATGCCACCCATCGACTCTCACATACAATAAGTACCTCACCTCCCATTTGAATTCATGTGCATGTCCCAACCTAAGGCATAATTATACCAAAAGTCTTTATCCATGGTCTAAAAAATACTATCAAATAATGAACAACTATCCTGGAATGC
This sequence comes from Sambucus nigra, assembly GCA_949130495.1. Lineage (NCBI taxonomy): Eukaryota > Viridiplantae > Streptophyta > Magnoliopsida > Dipsacales > Adoxaceae > Sambucus > Sambucus nigra. The sequence goes on from OX422209.1 coordinate 576,253,604, forward strand.
TACTAACTACACAAGTACATGCATATATTTTTTTTATATAAGATACTCACAATCTCAAAAAAAGTAACACCCTCTCTATTTGAACATCTTTAAATTACGCAATTTCGTATTGAACTAATAGAAAGGATAAAATCTACAACTATCCAAACAAGTTTAGCTGGGCCGAGCGATCATACTTCCAGTTTGGGAGATCTAGTTATCATTCTTATAGATGGAATATTGTTTCATTCTAGTTGTAATTGTATTCAGGATTTCGATTCAAAGATAGCTTTAGTTGTATTTATTTATTTTTAATTTGGGAGAATTGTAATAAGAGATTTTATATAGTGAAATCATTTATTGGAACTTCAGTTATTTTAGTTATGTTATTCTTCTTTTAATCCTTCATTGAGTTTTTGTTGTGGATGGTTTTTATTTAGTGTAGTTTTTGTTCTTCATTGATGTTAATAATGATATAAATTATTTCAACACTCCCTATATTTAGTGTCTGGCCTGATAAGTCGGGCGTAAAAAATTGATGTGTTACAATGCCAAACATCATCATTTTATATATACATCTCAAATATTAATATCATATGTCATGTTTGGTTGCCCATTCATCCAATCCCATCGTGCATATACCTCGAGTTCACATATACCTCAATATAATCCACACTTAAAATATAATATTGCTATACACTTCACACATCCAGTAAAATTGACATATCATACAACATAAACTAGCATCACATGCACGTTCGCTTTAACATATATGTAATAGGTATCACACTTAACACCTCACTTACAATTATTTGTGTTTCCAACCTCATCCTTCTCTATATGATTGCAATATAGCTCTAAGTTAGTCACCTTATAGCTTAACAATAAGTATTATTAAATAACTACTACTCTTAACTTAAACTCATTCACACACCTAATAATGGTAGTTTACACTTTTTGAAAGCTCGTCATATCAATTACCAAATTAGTTATTACCCACCACACTATTCTTGAAGATATAACTTTTAATTCTCATAACCCACCATCCACAATTCTCACGAATCCTAACTCCAATTTAGGAATCACATATATAAAATTTCCTACTACAAGTTATGGAATTAACTCAACTACCATTCTTTTCATCCAAATCGCAATAGGATAAATCACATTATGTTAATTTTCATAAATTAATATTACCAATTATCACTCTTCCAACATGCTAATAATAACTGTGGTAGAAAAAAAACTCACCTGTAGGGGGGTGCCAACTTACTAAGATGCACGTATAATAATAAATGTAAGAGAGATAAATATTTACATGGTTCGACTATGAATAGCCTACGTCATCCACATGGCTGCTATTGTGTTCCATTAGAATAATAAGAAAGTTTACAAGAATGTGTTTCTTAAGCACCCAAGCCACCCTTTCACAATGAGGGTGTCCCCTTTATATGGAGTTAGGGGTTACAATTGGATAAGTCCTATATTGTAGAGTTTGATTTAAATAAAATGTTGTTCCTCAATGTTTTAGTTTCTCAAGGACTCTAGTCATCCTTACCTTGTTGGAGCTACGTTGTTCTCCATCTTGACCGACGTGCTCGTCACGTGTTATGCTATTATGTTGGTATATTTTTCCCCCCACCATAACCATAAAAATTTTAGCCAATTTCAATCACTAATTATATGGGCCAAAGTGTATATCTAGTTTTCAATTAACATAAATTTCACAAATATAAATTCTAGTCAATATTCATCAATTCTCATTTCAAGGATTTACAAATTCTATACTAAATTAGTTAATAAGTTCCAAACGTTATGATTTTCCCCAAAAATTTTGATTATCCCGAGTTTACCAATTAAAATGTCCAATTAAAATAAAATCCCCAACTAGAATTTCTAACTAACATGAATCCCCAATAGAACCCTAATTTTCTTGAATTTCTACATTAATAACTCAACTAGCATTTATTGCCCTAATAAAATCCCAATTATCTAAGGTTCTTCAATCAACAATCTCCATTATTATAGTTTCCCCAAATTGATAAATTACTCCAATATTTAAATATTAATAAGAGAATTAAAGTTCAATTTAAACTATTAACCCTCATTATTACCATGTTTAGGCGCCATCCATAATCACACACCAACGGGGAAATGCAAAATTTTACACGCCTCAATTTATGCAATCCGGTTTTGTAAAATCAACTTTTGTGTCTTAACTCAACTTGAATATATATTTGAAATTATCCCGAACTTCTTCAATTTGAATATGTTATGGAGATTTAAATAGGAAACTAAGATTTTTTTTGTTATATTTAATACGTTTTTTGAGCTACTGGAATGGATTCAGGGCCAAAATAAAACATGAAACACCATTAGGCCAATATATATGTGTTTTTTTGAAAAAGTTTCCATTTTTCAAACGAGACCTCCCTCGTTCTAATTATAACTTGGTCCTCGTTCAAAACATAATTCCCTCATTCGAACCACAACCCAAAATATTTATTAATCTCTGAATATTTTTCGTCAAATCCTGATAGCTCATAACCAAGAAATACGCACATTTTTTCCTCTTCAAAATTCTAGCTTGTCAATAATGTTAAACCAAATGTCTTTAAGGTTTCAACCCTCACCCAACCTTCAAATAAATTAATCCCAATTCAATTAAACTCAAACCACTCACCCTTAAGATCCAATTTTAAAATAATGTACCAACACCATAATTCTCTTATTCTAATGTTTTGACCTAAAAATATTCAGTTAGTTTCAATTAAATATTTTTCCAAAATTAATCGGTGTTACAATCTTCCCCTTTACAAAAGGAATTATGTCCACATAAATCACAACAATTCCTTCCAATACTTCAACCCATTATACGCAAGAAACCTATCAAGTTAGCCTCTTACCACTAACCATACCTCACACGAATCTATGTAAAATAGGACTCCTCGTGCCATAATAAATATAATAATCTATATCGAGAAATAATAGGATGTTTGATCTATATCGTAAGCCCCAATTCAAGTAATACATCGAATGTGTAATCCAAACATGGATACCATCATTTATACTCGCACCCTACCTATTTGAACACCAATTTTAATAGCTCATTTAATATCCAACACACATCGAGCCTCTAATTCACTTCCATATGGATCATCATACCTATAACACCCCTTATTTTTTATTTTTATTTGATTAGGTTGAAACGTTAAAGGTAGGGTCTGTGGACCTGCTAATCAATATATATCATTCTCAGCATTAATGATAAGTAAAAACTTATAGTAAATATAAATCATCCATGACATAAATAATAAATATAAATACAAATAACTGAATTGAATAAAATAAATATCCAACAAAACCAAATCCACTAAAAAGAGTTTCCAAAATACAAAAGTCTCCAACTGAAATGTAAATGAACTCCTAAATAAAAAACACTACTATAGTAACAACTGAAATGAAATCAACTCCTACACTAAGGATGATAAACTATATTTCCGACAATGGGAACTTTGACTTCTTAGTCCGACTGTTGTTATATGACAATAATAATACGTGGGGGGGGGGGGGGGGGAGGTTTTATAGATTTGGGTCAGTACCCTAAAGTTGCAAGAAACTTTATGTTTATCAACAATATTAAATGCGACCTATTTATACCCCATGATGTCGCTCGTCAACACTCCTAAAACTTATACATCTCCTCTCATCTATCCAGATATAGTTCTAAACTAACTATCCCAAAATCATATGATAATATACTAAGTCTACTAATCCACATAAGTAACGCACAAATTACTAAGCCAACATTTCTAGTGCCCAACTGTTTCTCAACTTCGGGCCCTTACTAAGTTTCGTGTGTGGGATATCTATTATGCAAAATCCAAATAAGGAACCCCCTCATATACTACTATTTATCTTAGTCCCAAAAATCCACATATAACATGTTAATATCCACACAAACTAAGAACCCATCAAGAGGCAAGTCCCAAGGATCAAATACGCAAAGCTTATAAACTCCTGACTGAACTAGATTACATGTGTGGGATGTTTTGCAAGTGAAATCCAAATAAGGAACCCTTTGATATACTTATTTATTTGTTTGAGACAGTGGTAAAAGAATATCAATTCCACATGTATGTATATACAATCTACTATACATATATTATGTTCACCGAGAGAAATCAACCATCCCAGACTAACCCACAACAAATAGTATTAACCCAACTCACAATGCCTATCATCAAACCAAAAAACTAAAACAAAGAGTATTCAAGTAACTCGTATCACATATCATCCCAACAAATAGATCCAAAACACAATCATTAAATAATCGAGCGATAATCCGACTCATTCCCCACATCCAATCCATACAAAAAGTATCACTACTCTAAATAAATCCAATTACGAAGGATATACCACAATTACATATTGTTAATCATTATTACTCATTATAATCAACCCATCCTCTATGTATCTTAACATTTTTATTTGTTACTTACACCTCCATTAATTAAATTTACATGCATCAATGTATTGCTAAATTAGCCTCATAGGTATTGTCGAATCCCAAGTATACCAATATACGTATACAACTAAATATACCAAATATCCATTACGATCAAAGTACACTTTCTAATATCAAACTACCCAGAATCCGGATGCATAAGTATTTAAAATTCATACATTGTCCTCACAACCGGACTAAATATAGGATATTTAATATACACACACACACACACACACACACACACACACACACACACACACACACACACACACATATATATATATATATATTACACATTAATATACCCATTCCCATCCAAATTCCCATACCGGATTATACTACCCCACTTTATGGCCTATCTAGTTTATACTATAATAAATACATGTACATGCACGTGCGCAAATATATATACAATAATACCAAACCAAATATCCTAAACCAAACATCCAAAATATCCAACGAAAATCGAACTGCGCTGATGTCCAAACCTCGGATCGATCCTGGCAGTCTAGTTGCCAAAGCTTTGGCTATTTTTTTTTTTAATGGAAGCCTTAACAATTTTCAAATCCAACCTAAGGTTTCTATAATAACTAAAAGCTAATATTTTATACGTTATAACCACAACTTAATGTATAAAATAAGTTTCCTACAAGACTTAGCATGATTCAACATAATTGAGGGTTTAATTAAAAATCTTGACATTCAAACCCTAGTTCATATTCTTCATGCAATTAAGCCAAATTAACAAGTGATTAAATTCAATTTCAACTTTAAACATATGATTATGCATTAATAAATCCTTTAAATGATAGAAAAAATCATAGTCACAACATATGATGATTCAAAACATATAACTTAGTGGTTTCTAACAATATAAGCCATTAAACCTTAAGTTAATCATGCTTTCAAACTCAAATATGGGTGTAATCAATTAGTCAATTTGAATATACATTAAATATGTTTAGAAATTCAGATTATACAATTCAAAAATTATATTTTAAACCCTAATAACATGCTCTTACACAATTAGTTCATATGAAGCAATGAAATCATAAAAGGATTACACTAGTAGGATAAGAAAGACAATATTCATTCCCTTAAAGGAAGGTAAATTATTGATTAGTTCGTCTTGAGTCTTCTTCCTCTTCTCCCAAAACTTTCCTCTTGATGCTAGGGTTTTGAATATGATGTATTATGTTGTTTAATGAGGATTATAAACCTATTTAAAATTTTAAATGAGAAGATTAACTATGGCCCACTTTTGGACCCTCAAATAAGCCCAAAATACTATTCGAATACTCTTCAAACTTGTTCCAAAGGTGTATTTACTCCCAGTACCCAAATTTTTAAATTAAAAATATGATTTCGGGCCCTTGTACACCCATAAAGTCCCGTCAAAATGTACCAACAAAAATTATCAAATTAATATAACATAGTTAATAATAGCCCATAAATTGAGTTGGGCAAGCCCAAATCCCGCCCATTCGGCCCGCTATTTTTAGGCCCATATTTATTTGAGTTTGAGCCGAGCCAAGACTGAGCCAAAATTTCAAGCTCGAATGAGTTTCGAGCCGAGTTTGAACCAAACTTTGCCAAGCCAAAATTAGGCCTGAAGCCCGAACTTCACATACATACATACATACATACATACATACATACATACATAAATAAATAAATAAATAAATTTTTGTAATATAACATATTTATGTTAACTAATTTTATATGTATGAAATTTAATTGGCCTTTTTAGGTTTTCACTCTTACCTCCCTTGTTTTAATTTAATACATTTCATAACTATGTATTTTATTTTATGAAATATCAATTAGATTTTAGTCTATACATTTTCTCCATGATGAAGACACAAGAGAAAAACACTAATTCAAACTTTTTTAACAAAAAGTAAAATCGAGCCTACCCAAATTGGGCCCGAAGCCCGTAATATTTACGATATGAGTTCATAATTAGATGGAAAAAATTAGTTCGAGATGATATCGGGCTTAAGCATGGGTAAGGTGGTTCGATCCAAGCCCGAGACACCCCAAGCCCGACTTACCGAGCTCGATATACAACCTTATAATTTATGAGTTGACCACAATTATTTTATATTTTCATTTTAAATTCTGGTTAATAATTCAAACCCATTAAATCCAACAAATTACCCGTATTCACTTAAGTATATAATCATTGAATTAATTAGTAAAATATGAGGTATAACATTCTCCCCCTAATAGTGGAATTCTTTCCTCAAAATTTTTCAAAACATAAAGTCTAAACCTAAATCACACAAATACCATAAAATCTTATACACCTGGCCCGTGCACGTATAATTACGAGATAAATAAATAAAGATCATATATGCCTACCATAGTATGCCATGACTAGGGCGTACGTACACCCAATTCCATGTGTACATAACACACATAAGTCGAGGGAAATAGTAAGATGTTAGATCCACATCTCAACAGTCGGTACAAACTCATACGTCAGATGAATAATCCAAATAAGGAAACCCTCGTATATACTCGTAACTTACCCTTTGAATGTCAGACCTAATAGCCTATGAAATTCTCCAAGTAAAAATGCCTAAATCATGGCTAATATTCTCAGCACTTATCAATGTAGTTAAAATCCCAATATTCCAATACAAATCAATAGCTCACCGACATTGTGAAAAATCAACCATGCCCTTCAGCCCAATATCTCACTCGCATTATGACACTCCATATCATACTATCCAGCCTAATAGCTCACTCACTTTGCGATTGACTAGTACACTAAAAGATCCAAAAAATACGTTATGTTATCCTCCGTAATAGCTCACTCATTCTATAGCACACTAATTAGTGTCATCTAGCCCCAAAACTCACCCATACTGTGAAAGATGGACACTCCAAAAATAACTAGAAAATAACTCATGCAACGACAAATTACTCACATCAAACATCCTTGTAGCTAGACATAGTACATTTAGTGTATCTACTTATCATACAAGCTATTACCTTATACACATAAAAATAAGTGACAATAACATGCACATAAATAAATAAAGAAATAAGGTCATACCTAATCCATATGATATTGTACCCATTCTCATAAAGTACTATGATATCCATCCACCTATCATGGTGGTTGTTATCTCTCTAGATCCTAAGGGGCCGACTGAGTTAGTGGAATATCGTTTCGTGCTGGCAACTGCAATGCCGGAGAAATTATCTTAAGCGGAAGGATCTTATTACCCTACTCATTAAACTCCCCTAGGATTGGCTTCAGAACATCCTGGACAAATGACCCTCATCTCCACAACCATATCAATTTCCTCTGAAGACTCCATTGTAAACCCTATCTTCTAGACCACTTCTTCCCTTCTCTATTTCTTCCATGATAGGTAGTCACCCAACTGATCCTCATGATATGAATTATTAACCTCTAAACAGTGAAAATGATTTCCTCTATTGTCCCCACCCTTCTTCTCTTAAGTAGATTCAGTCTCCAAGTTCTCCTAACAGTGAAAAAGTGATACATTTACCACCTGAGCATATGTGGTGTATTTCTGATTTTCAAATAATACATGATTGATCCTCTAGGTCAATCCCCAGATGAAACATTCCATTCTTATATCCTTCATACTCACCTCCTCATATGCAAACAAAGAAAGGTTGGTGAAATCTTACTCATACTCAGCCACTGTGCAGCTCCCTTAAACCAAATCCAGAAAGTCTTTCTTCTTCGTGACTCTAGCTTCTGACAGACAATACTTGTCCTCTAACCTCCTCTAGAACTCATTGATGTAAAGAGTTCTCCTTTATTTGTTATTAGTAATAAAATCCCTATAATGTAGCACATCACCCATGAGCTTAAAGCTGGCAAGAATCTACCTATGAACCTCTTTGAACTCTAGCATCCTTAAGTGCCTCTGAAATTTTCTCTCAACTGCTGTGCCAGCAAAATATTCATGGTCCTCGCAAACTATGATGGAAAACCCTTAGTGAAAAAGCATGTGCCCTCCCCCAAGTAGACAACTGTGGTAAAGTAGGCACATCTACATGAGGTTGTGGCTGCGAAAAGTGATGAAAAATAGTGGCCATTAATTCTGTGACTTCTTGAGGAATGAGAAAAGCTTAGTCAATCGATACTGACTGTGGTGTCTGTAGTGGTGGTTATTGGCCCGGCTCCGTCTAATGGGTGGAAGTCCTAGTGGTAGCTATTCATCCTCTCCTACCTTAAGTGTTTGCCACATGAAAGAGGACAAAAAGATTATCATAAGAAATTGAGCACTAATGAAGAGTAAAAATAAACCTAATCATAAGGCTCTAATAATAATAATAATAATAATAATAATAATAATAATAATAATAATAATAATAATAATAATAATAATAATAATAATAATAATAATAATAATAATAATAATGATAATAATAATAATAATAATAATAATAATAACAATAATAATAATAATAATAATAATAATAATAATAATAATAATAATAATAATAATAATAATAATAATAATAATAATAATAATAATAAGCAACGCAAAAACCTAATGAGTACAACACAAATCCTAAGGACAATAAATCCTGGATGATTTAGTACTGGTTGTAGCACACCATATTTTCCACGCGTAGTTAATCAGGATGAAACATCGAAGATAAGCACGTTAATCAATTTATATCATTCTTAGCATAAACAATAAGTAAAAATGACAATAAATAAAGACCACCATGAACAAAATAAATAATTAAACTGAATAAAATAAATCCGCAATAAAACTAAATCTACTAATATGATTCTCCATAATATAAAAGTGTCCAACCAAAATATAAATGAAGTCTTGAATACAAAACACTACTAAAGTAATAACTGAAATGAAATCAACTCTTAGAATAAAGATTATGAACTGGATCTTCGATAACTGAAACTCTGACTTTTCAGTCCAATTCTGACTGCTCAGTCCTACCACTCCTATATAATAATAATAATAATAATAATAATAATAATAATAATAATAATAATAATAATAATAATAATAATAATAATAATGATGGTGATGAAGATGACGACGACGACGATGATGATGATGATGATGATAATGATAATGATGATGATGATGATCAAAATAATAATAATAATAATAATAATAATAATAATAATAATAATATGGGGGAAATGGCTTAATATATTTGGCTCAGTGACCTAATGTTGCAAGAAATATTATATTTCTTGATAGTATTAAATGTGACTCATTTACGCCCCATTTCGCACTCGTCAGAACTCGTGAAAAATATACCTCGCCTCTTATATCCAAATATAGTTCTGAACAAACCGTATTAAAATCATATCATAATATACTAAGGATACTAATCCACATAACTATCACAAAAAGTACTAAGCCAAGAGTCCTAACACCCAACCACCTCCCCACTCCCGACCCTTCCTATGTTTCATATGTGGTATGTCTCAAAAGTTAAATCCAAACAAGGAACATCCCTGATGCGCTACTATTTAGCTTAGACAGTTATTAAAATCCATTGACCTAAGATTCCTCACGTAAAACATTTGTAAGTCCAAAATCACACTCTGATCATCCATGATTATTATGAAAGTTTTTCTTAGCACATTTATATACTCAAATATTGAAAATTTTATGTTATTTGACTTAATTAAATATTAACATATGTGGAATTTATGGATCATTTAAATATGATTTATCGTATTGTCAATAACAATAGTTTGATTATTAAATAAATATTATATCACATTTTCAAGAGTATCCAATATGACGAATTATTCATAATCAATCACATTAATAAAATAATATGTTTTGTTCTGTAATCATACATAGAATGATATGAGACAGATAATATTAACACGCGTGATTTTTTACATGGTAAAAGCCCAATTAACAGGGAAACATCCAGATGACCTTTATGCCACAAACAAATGTAATCAGTGAAAAAATGAGTTTGAGGTTACATATACAATCAAATGGAAAAATTGTTTAAAAAATTCATTCAAAAGTTTGATTAATTTCGAAAAATTATTTAAAAATTAGGAAATTAATTTTAAACAAAAATTAATACAACTTCACTTTCAAGAAATATATTAAACATGAAATTAAATTAATATCTAATTTATACTCATGAATGCCTAAAATGTGTAGAAATGCAAAAATTTGCATATGTGATATGTGCATCCACTTGGTGTTATTTTTACCTTCTTGTCCTTAATCTGATATGTGCATCGAGTGAGTCTTGATTCTTGAGTAGTCTTGATAATATTGGACACCTCAGATGCTTGCACATGATGTACCAATTTTTGCGGTCTCAAACTAAAAATATATTTTTCTCAATTACCCAAACTATTTGAAACACTAAATAGTGCAGACTTAAGCAAAACCTGAGAGTCAACTATTTAGGGTGTTTCAATCTACTCCTTTGGATATTTGTGATAATATCCTTTTAGTACATGAAAACACTGCTGGGGCTATATGGACATATTTGTATCTTAGAATACACCTACAAAGATAAAATTTTCAACAAACTTTTATGTTGATTAATAATTAGGTGTGCATGCAAAATAAATTCTGAATTAAATAACATCCAGTCTCACAATCAAACCAAGCACATAGAAGAAGAATATGAAGAAAAATTCATTTCGGGAAAAACCTAGATTTTAGAACTGTTAAAGAGTTAGAAAAACTAAATGACTTACAGACTGCTTAGAGCTTAACTAAGTATAATGCATAGGTATTCAAATCTTCAACAGATATGGCACTGTCTAGCACTATCCACAAGAAGCAGCTCTTCCCTCGGTATCCACCGATCGGACGCCATATTATTTCTTCTTCAGTCGTAGAGTCGCATGTAACACCACGCCTATTCAAATACCGGGTGATTAGTCCTTTATTAAATTATCATGAAGGTGAACGGTTGGTTCATTCTCAGCATCACTATCATAAATATTTCCAATTTAAAACACCCTAAATAATTAAGCTAAGTGTCAAAAAAATTTAAAGTATTATTTTCATATTATTAAATTCCAGTATAAAAACGTTTTCAATAACTAACAGTTTAATAATCACATAAATGCTAATGATGACAATTAACACACAAGAATTTAGACCATCTAGATAAACCAATCCAGGTTTACGAACCATAAATGAACTCATCCTGACAATTAATTCTCAAAGAGTACTGAATACTGGAAATATAAATAAACATAAACCTCTGATAAATCCAACCAGAATAGGAAATCGGGCGACACATGCCCTAACTAAAAAGAACTAAAGTAAGAACTGAATCAATGTCGTCTAAAGCAAAGGCCTGCAACCTTCCACATAAGCTACAACACGTCCAATCCAAAGAACCTATACAAGACGCCCCTGTGGCTGGGCACCCGTAATACATACATATATATATATACAAGAGAGAAAGAAATGACAGAAACCGTGTCAGAGCCCGAGTGTAAAACAGTTTAAAAAATAGTTTATCAAGTATTTGAAATGCTTACCGGCTAATATAACCACCATGTTAGTATGCGACACTCTCTTGAGAATTCTCACCTCTCAGCTAGTGTGCACGCCTACCGTACTACCGATCACATAAGTCTATCTAACTTATTTTTTCATAAAGTTCTATCCCGAGAAGTACTAAGGACATAATATTTAGTTTTAAAAATCATTCTCTTCCATATTCTTACGTTACTTAGAACCACTTTGTACCGTTATCAAATTCACGAACACTTATTATAAAGATGAAGTATTTATTCATTTCTTAACTACTTATACACAAAGTAAAAAGTTTTCATATATAAGTGTATATATATATATATATATATATATATATATATATATATACTATCGGCACCCCACATAAATCTATGGTGCTAGCATAGTTTACTATCAAGTCCCCGTATCACTCAAGCTAAGGGAAATACTAGTTTGGAATCACTCTCGAACTGTATTAACACAATACACATACAATTGGAGGCGAAGCATAGTTCCAAGTCACTAAGAGGTCAGTACATACCCCTCACATCTCTTAGGACCGTTTGACTATCATTCTCAGATAGCCTGTACCAAGGAGTCCTATGTTCTAGGGTACAAGTCAATATCCCCCATAAAGGTCCAATCAAGATAAGACTATCCCGGCGCAGAAACCTCCCTGATAGCAAGTAGCCCGAGTATGATTTTTACATAGATACATAATATATGCACAATCATATATATAAATACTCACATTTTCTAAATCAAGTGCGCCCACGATCCATAATTATAATTATCTGTTCTTAGCACCAATTACTCAGTTATCTCGCATAACAGATTTATCTCTTTTATTCCCATTTATAATTTATTTCCTATTTACTTCTCATCCCTCTAAGTATTCTATCTCTCTAAGTATAATTTCAATAGGTATACCCTCACATACCTTCTAGTCTAAATCTTTCACGAGTCTCCATCTTTTAGTAAACGTACGCACAATTTCCAAGGTATGAATAACTCCCCGTTAACCCACAATTTCATCTCATATTAATTTCACTCAACGAAGTCTACTTAGACCCTACTGGTCCTCTTCATAACCCAATATACTATTTAAAAGATATTCAAGGGTTCCCATATATTTTAACCGAATTTAAATAAAAGGAGAAGAATATGCACTTTTCTAGGAGGGATCGATCGATCGAGGAATGGGGTCGATCGATCAATGATCTTGGTCGATATCAAGCAGTTCATGCCCAGTTTTTTGCAATTTTCAACCTTCGGGTTCAACCATTCTAACCCCTCCAAACCTCTATAATTTCATCCCAAACTCCCATCAAAGTAATCCAAATGTATAAGCAAGCATAAACAAGTTCTAACGTAACGACATCAATAAATACTCAACTAATCAATCAAAAAGGGGTTTAATCTCAGATTTCTTTATAAAACCAAATTTTGCTTGAATAATCACAAACCTCTATTTAAATCCAGATTTTCTTCCCAAATATCTTACTAAACTCGTGGCGAATCCTCTACATATGATCAAGATTTCAGACTATATGGATTCTCCTTATATAAATTCTCTTCCAAAACATATAATTCTTCAATTAAAACATATGATTTTCATTTCTAGACTAACATGGAAGGAATACCAACTAGAAATCAGCAAGATAGATGCTTGCCTGGGATTCAAGGGTCTGATTTGTTGATGAAAAATATATGGTTGCGTTCCTCGTCGTGCGATCTACATTTTAGTGGTGGTGGCGATGCAACTGGGTGAGTTTTAGGCCTTGGATTGCTTGAAAACTCTTCACCTTCTTCTCTAATATCTTCGCTTTCTTCTCTAATCTCTTCATCTTATTCTCTAATGGTTGGGCTTAGGTTTTATTTTTATTAACCCTAAGAGACAACTCCAAATGGCTAATATATACTAAGAAAATTCGTGGATTTAATTACCCAAAAATACAAAATGTCTTTAATACCCTCCCGAGATATCAATGAGGCCAAAAATGTCCGAGACCCAAACTAAACCCCCGGGTAAACTTTTCTGACTAACTTGACCCTTCCAGACACTTCGGCGCACTCGAAACAACCATATGGGAGACTTATAATATATTCACTTTTATAATAATAATTTAGTCCTGACACGACACGGGCTCTTCCCGACTTAAATTTTATAATTGCCATATTATTCACTCGTGACAATAAGAATAAAATTAATATTATATATTACTTTACTCATCTAGTAATATTCAATAAATTCCCAATAATTACTAACTCTCATCACGCCAGTAAATATTTAAAATGAAATTCTGGATTAATATTAAATTAATATCTCAGTTAAATTTTATATATCCCCAGTTTTAAAAGCCATAAAGATATGGGGTATTACATCGCAACCCCTAATAACGGAATTTCATCCTGAATTTTAGAAACTAAGGCATACCTGGTAAAAATAGATCTAGATACTTTATAAATACTCAAAAGGGACTTTCGGGTAAGGCGAATTCCTATAGTCCTCCCCGCCTCACAATAAGCTTATTTATCACTTTCATTACTATCAGTTATAGTTTCACACTTTAATAATGGCACTTCACATTGTGCTCTAATCCATTGATATTCTTATAAGACGAGCCTACACATCATTGGCCCAATTGTCTCAATATTATTGGGAGGCCTCCCCTCACTAAATAACAATTACTCGTATATTTTTCTAAACACAAAACTCCTTTTTTTAGAGAAACCATGCAAACATTTGAGAACTCTACCGGCTCCAATTTGTTATGTCGTTCTCACAAGCAAATATATTCCACGCATCTATTCCCATATCTCTTCAACTCGAACGATTCAAGCAACAGCTAACCCAGATGCCCACACACCCTATAAACCATGCATACTGGTGTAAGCATCACCTATGATTCACACATAACACCCAATTCTTTATTTCCCTTGTGCTCACAATGTGTTTTACAACACTTGGGTACTCTCAAGCCTCCTTATAATCATCCCACCCTTCAATTACGTGATAAAACAAAACTTCCAAAGTTTCCTTACCACACAATTGGCCCCACTGGCCTTATATCGTCATTTAACTTTAACTTACAATTAATATTATCGACTCCTATGACAACCGAGGTACTAAACTCATGGACTAATGACCAAACATCTCTCTACCTCCAACCTTACTCTAAGTTTCATGCGTGGGATGTCTTGCAAAGCGAAATCCAAATAAGGAACCCCCCGATACACTACTACCTAACATAGTTGGTTATCGAAATCCGTTGGGTCCTCCGTCCATAACCTATACTCTTGTATTCAGTCTTTTGATAGAAAAACTACATCTCCTTTCGCAATTTGTACTGAAACAAATAATTATTACGAAGTGCACTATTGTTTAGTATTGGTGGTAATCACATTCCATAAACCTCGCACGTATACAATCGGGACTCTCTAAATCCCATTCCCAAACATATGAATATAAGTCTTAACTTTCACATTCCCAAAGTATAAATATAACAATGCGCTCCTCCTTCCACTAAGTCCTGAACGTTACATGTAATAATGAGTGAAATCTTTCCGCCCAACGGTAAACCCAATACACACTGAATCATAATAACAAAGTCCCTAAACACCTTGGGATTAAACATATTTGTACCACTATACCCTTCGAAGTCGCTATAATATATATAAAATGAGTGCGAGCCCAACTCTCTCGCATATGAGGTTTTTTCAGAATAAAACATACCGCACTAAGGCAGTAACCCCGATAGCCTTGCAGTCACTGCTTACTAATGTTTTAGCCATTTTTATAAAACCATAATCCATACAATAATATACTCGCATATCACATCACTAAAACAAGTAAACTCAATAAATTATATAACACAAACAATGCACCCATTTATCCTCCGCGGATATCACTGAAGACAACCCCGCTATACCAGGGAAAACATACACATAATAATAACGCTATAGATATATGCACTAAATTCTTCTCACAAGCGAATCTAGAAATAAAAAAAATGTAATGACTCGCTCGTGTCATATAAAACACGCTTCATCCTCCTAGAATAAAACTCTTACTTCTACTTTGCCAATCGCCTTGGCTACTTAATCTCTTACGAACATAACGTGTCTGTCTGAACCAAATCAAAAATTACATTAACCATTTCCCCTACAAGCACCATACCCTTGTCCTTTTTCTCGCTTCAAAAAATGTTAACTAATGTGGTTTTACTCTCCACAAAATACCTCAACACGTACCCATTTATCTCCTGTCAGACTGACCCTATTAGGGTTGTCCTTCTCTCGGACGTAAATAGTCTTAATCCTGATGGCTACCCCCATCGTTCCCTTATCTTTGTTAGCCGTAAGGAATGTGCTACTGACTTCAATAACCCTTACTGAATTCACCATCGTTTGGTAAGAATTCAGCTATCTGACTCATTTAAATGATCCCCTTGATGGGTCTCCCCCTTACGGTGTTTGCTAACTACGTTTCATCTAGCCTCAGTCTCCAATAAATCTTTTGATTTCTTTAGCTCCCCTCACATAAGAGAGTTAACATTTTCACGGACAATGCGTGACATTGTCACCATATGGATCAACTATCCAACAGAATTCTCTTTAAGTGTTGTCAAATTTCCCCATGATTTGATCTCCCATTTGAAATCCTTTTAATGTTGGTATCCACTTCCGCTGATACAAGATTTGCTAAAAATCTACATCCACTTACAAATGGACCCCTGTCTGGCCCTTCCGTAATGGGTTTAGAACAGCGTTCACATTTTATTCTTAACAACTGATGAAAGAATGTTCGGTTAAACTGTACCTAAGGTCCTTTCATTGACGTAACATTTTACTATTAATGGTGGTGGTTGACTCCCATTATTATAACTTTGCTCCGCTGAGTCAAGAAAATTTTCATTTCTGGTTAACCACACTCCACTATATGTCCAAGCCTTTGAATATATTACCTTCGTTGGGTAACACACACAATTCCCTCATGTCAAGAATTTCTGCTGATGACTCTCCTCAATTTTCAATTTGACCCTCTCAAGCGTACTACGTTAGGTAAGTCTGATTCGACTTCTCTTTTGACTATAGTAGCATTTGGAAATCGTAGGTTGTGTCCTAACCGTCTTTATAGTACTTGCCTCTCATTCCATAATAGGGGTGACCTCGACTACGGTCATCATCCTCGAATATACTTCACAACCTCACTAAGCCCTACCTCCCACTACTCGCCCAACGACCCTCATCTGCCATACTTCATTGTTCGAACAATCCTGAACGTAAATGAGATTCACCGATATATATGTGATAGCAGGAGAACAACATCTCACCAAAGAAATCAAAAATCCTAAATATAGGGCTCTATATCAAAGAAAGCTACGCTGGAAGCATAATAAGCCTCACAGATCCTAAAGGACACTAGAACCTGATGCTCTGATACCACCTGTAACACCCTACCAAATTAAATACCGGGTTATCAATCCTTTATTAAATTATCATTAAGGTGAACGGTTGGTTCATTCTCAGCATCACTGTCATAAAATAATATTTCCAATTTGAAAACCCTAAGTAATTAATCTAAGTGTCAAAACAATTTAAAGTCTTATTTTCATCTTATTAAATTCCAATATAAAACCCTTTTTAATATCTAACAGTTTACGAATCACATAAATGCTAATGATGACAATTAACACACAAGAATTTAGACCATCTAGATAAACCAATCCAAGTTTATAAACCATAAATGAACTCATCCTGATAATTAATTCTCAAAGAGTACTGAATACTGGAAATATAAATAAATATAAACCTCTGACAAATCCAACTGTAATAAGAAATCGGGCGACACATGCCCTAACTATAAAGAACTAAAGTAAGAATTGAATCAATGAAGAGGTCGTCTAAAGCAAAGGCTTACAACTTCCACATAATCTATAACACGTCCAATCCAAAGAACCTATGTAAGACACCCCTGTGGCTGGGCACCTGTAATACATACATATATATACAAGAGAGAAAGAAATGACAGAAAACGAGTCAGAGCCCGAGTGTAAAACAGTTTAAAAAATAATTTAGCAAGTATTTAAAATGCTTACCAGCTAATATAACCACCATGTTAGTATGCGACACTCTCTTGAGAATTCTCACCTCTCAGCTAGTGTGCATGCCTACCGTACTACTGATCACATAAGTCTATCTAACTTATTTTTCCATAAAGTTCTATCCCGAGAAGTACTAAGGCCATAATATTTAGTTTTAAAAATCATTCTCTTCCATATTCTTACGTTACTTAGAACCACTTAGTACCGTTACCAAATTCACGTACATTTGTTATAAAGCTGAAGCATTTATTCATTTCTTAACTACTTATACACACAGTAAAAATTTTCCATATATAAGTATATATATATATACTATCGGCACCCCATACAAATCTATGGCGTTGGCATACTCTGCTATCAAGTCCCCGTATCACTCAAACTAAGGGAAATACTAGTTCGTAATCACTCTCGTTTTGTATTGACACAATACACATACAAATGGAGGCGAAGCATAGTTCCAAGTCACTAAGAGGTCAGCACATACCCCTCATGTCTCTTAGGACCGTTTGACTATCATTCTCAGATACCCTGTACCAAGGAGTCCTATGTTGTAGGGTACAAGTCAATATCCCCCATAAAGGTCCAATCAAGATAAGACTATCCCGGCGCGGAAACCTCCCTGATAGCAAGTAGCCCGAGTATGATTTTTACACGGATACATAATATATGCACAGTCACACAATTATATATATATAAATACTCACATTTTCTAAATTAAGTTCACCCACGACCCATAATTATAATTATCCGTTCTTAGCACAAATTACTCAATTATCTCGCATAACAGATTTGTCTCTTTTATTCCCATTTATAATTTATTTCCTATTTACTTCTCATCTCTTAAAGTATTCTATCTCTCTAAGTATAATTTCAGTAGGTATACCCTCACTTACCTTATAGCCTAAATCTTTCACGAGTCTCCATCTTTTAGTAAACGTACACACAATTTCCAAGGTATGAATAACTCTTCGATAACCCATAATTTCATCTTATATTAATTTCACTCAACGAAGTCTACTTAGACCCTGCTGGTCTTCTTCATAACCCAATATACTATTTACAAGATATTCAAGGGTTCCCACGTATTTTAATCGAATTTAAACAAAGTGAGAAAAATATGCACTTTTCCAGGAGGGATCGATCGATCGAGGAATGGGGTCGATCGATTGATGATCTTGGTCGATCAATCGATCAAGCAGTTCTTTCCCAGTTTTCTGCAATTTTCAACCTACGGTTTCAACCATTCTAACCCCTCCAAACCTCTATAATTTCATCCCAAACTCCCATCAAAGTAATCCAAATGTATAAGCAATGTGCATAAACAAGTTCTAACATAACGACATCAATAAATCCTCAACTAATCAATCAAATGGGTTTAATCTCAGATTTCTTTATAAAACCAATTTTTTCTTGAATAAGCACAAACCTCTATTTAAATCTAGATTTTCTTCCCAAATATCTTACTAAACTCGTGGTTAATCCTCTACACATGATCAAGATTTCAGACTATATGGATTTTCCTTACAACACATAAATTCTCTTCCAAAACACATAATTCTTTAATTAAAACATATGATTTTCATTCCTAGACTAACATGGAAGGAATACCAACTAGAAATCAACAAGATAGATACTTATTTGGGATTCAGGTGTCTGATTTGTTGATGAAAAATATATGGTTGCGTTCCTCATCGTGCGATCTACGTTTTGGTGGTGGTGGCGATGTAATCGGGTGAGCTCTAGGCATTGGATTGCTTGGAAACTCTTCATCTTCTTCTCTAATCTCTTCACCTTCTTCTCTAATGGATGGGCTTAGGTTTTGTGTTTGTTTACCCTAAGAGACAACTCCAAATGGCTAATATATACTAAGAAAATTCGTGGGTTTAATTACCCAAAAATACAAAATGTCTTTAATACCCTCCTGGGATGTCAATTAGGCCTAAAAATGCCCTGAGACCCAAACTAGACCCCCGGATACACTTTTCTGACTAACTCAACCCTTTCGGACACTTTGTCGCACTCGAGATGACCATATGGGTGACTTATAATATATTCACTTTTATAATAATAATTTAGTCCTGACACGACAAGTGCGCGTCCCGACTTAAATTTCATAATTACCATATTATTCACATGTGACAATACTAATAAAATCAATCTTACATATTACTTTACTCATCTAGTAATATTCAACAAATTCTCAATAATTACTAACTCTCATCACGCTAGTAAATATTTAAAATAAAATTCCGAATTAATATTAAATTAATATCTCAATTAAATTTAATAAATCCCAATTTTTAAAAGCCATAAAAATACAGAGTATTACATCGCAACTCCACAATTAGCAGTAGAGTAAACTCTACAAGGGTTTAATGTAATGTATGGAAAATGTGTTTGACAAAAACTCAACAAATCATATTAAGGGATGTATTGTTTGAAAAAAAGTGTATTAAGGAACACAAAGATGAAATTTTTTAGTGCAGTATAGGAAATGATTTTTTTCCCCAAAGTTCTTTGTAAAATCAAACAAAATAATCCTTTTTATAATAAAATACATTTTTTGAAGTGATAAAGTCGTTCGAATGAAAATGTAACCTCGTTTGAATGAAAACACATGTTTCGTTCTAACGAGATCCAATCTCATTCGAACGAAAGGCTTATGGCATTCGAACATCCTCCCAACGAGCTTCCAACGAGAGCGTGTTTGCTAAATAGAGCCCCTTTTATTTGAAATTCATTTGAAGTTTGTTCTAACGAAATTAGTCATTCATTCTAAAGATGTTAAACCTCCTTCGAATGAGAATGAGATCTCGTTCTAACGAGATGTAAATATTGTTCCAATGAATAGAAATATAAAAAAAACTATTTTCAGGATCCTTTTATGTAAAAATGTCTCGGGTATAAAAATTATCACAGAATATAATTCGATGAGAAATAATCAAAACCAAAAATTCGTGTACCTCCCTAAACTGTTTGTAATGGTTCTAACATCTTAGAATTCAGAAATGATGCTTGGTCACTGACAAGTCCTCAAATGATCGACGAGGCAATCGCGGCATTTACCGCTTAGGCTACTATAGCTGCAACCTCAGTGGCATTCATCATGCCCTGAACTGGAGCGGGCTGGGGTTCGGGCGTTGCATCCCTGGGAACTTGTCGTGCATGTCGTGGAGGCATCTGAAATAAGAACAAAGTTTATAAGTTCGCTGTTTATAAACTTAGAATAGCTGAAGAACTAAGCATACACAAAAAGAGTACAACAATCCTAAAATATAGGGCTCTATATCAAAGAAACTTAGCGGAAACATAACAAGCCGTCAGATCCTAAAGGACACTAGAACCTGATGCTCTGATACCACCTGTGACATCCCGACTAATTAAATACCGGGTAGCTACTCCCTTATTAAATTAATTCAAAATGTCAAGTTGGTCCAGTTAAAAGCATCACTGTCGAAAACATTTTAAAGATTTCTAACCACCTAGTATTTAAAAAGTAAGTGCCAAATTTTATTTAAAGTCTGATTAACATACAACAAGTGTAATAAAGAATAATAACACCATTCACCATACTAAAGTAAAATGAATAACCATCACATAACAGTAAATAAAGTCTGGAGGAAAAACTCCTCACTACAATCCCACAACTGAAAAAGTAAACCGAATACTAAAATGATACATGCCAAAGTCTGAAAACTGTAAATAGAAAGATGTCTAATAGAAATGGGCAACATGCCCTACAACTGATAGATAATAACTCTGGAATCCAAAAGATCGAAGCGTCCACAAGGAAAGTCCCTGTAGATTCCACAACCAGCTACAGCTCGTCACCTGAATGAGTATCCTATGCTTGGTGTCCTTGTGGCTGGGCACCTAAAATGGTTTTACAAAGGAAAAGATTTGAAAAGCAAACGGGTCAGAGCCCGAATGTGGAGTTATATTTTAAAAACCTGCAAGTGCTTTAAAAACATTTAAAACATTAAATGCAAAGTACATGTTAGGACCTGCACTCACATGATATTCTCAACTCTCGTCTAACTGTGCACTCCTAACGTAAGTACCCATCTATAACGACCCATACCACTAGCTAAGTGACAACATATCTAGCTAGACTGCCAAAGGTCCTACCCATATTACTCGGTTCCATTAACATTAACATGCTCGTAATTAAGTAGGGATTTAACGTAACTCAGATGTTCAATATGCAATCTATATAACTATCATTTAACTCGTTATATTCTCGAATCAATACCGTAATTATTATTCGCAACCTTAACATGAGGATTCCCATTAATTAAATGTATATTATTCACATCATAAATATACAATACAAGCACCCCGAGAACTAAGCTGCGGTGCACACATACTCTGCTATCCATCCCGGTACATCACGTACATAAGGATCACATATTCCGAATCTCTCAGGAATAGTTCAGATAACACAAATCACAAATAGTGGAGGCGAACACAGTCACATCACATGGGTCACGCACATACCTACGCTCCCACGATCAGCGGACTTATTAATATCCCAATAAGTCTTTCTATGACCTATGTTCATCGAGGTAACCAGTCTAAATCCGGGCAACACAAGGATTAGAGGGCCCTAAGCGAACGCAAACCTCCCGTGATAGCAAGTATGGTAGGTATGTCATACACACAATTCATATACCAATACTAAGTAAACACACGTCTTAGTAATACCGTAGTTTAATCGTAGTACATATCGCATTCTCGTACTAACTTATAATTATCACCATATATAGTATACCGGTTTATAATCATACGCGCCATAATTCATTCTCACGTCGTAGTAGACACTCACGTCTCAACCCAAATGGTTCATTGAATTAAATCTCTCGTATATAAATTTACTCCTCGTAATAATCCAAAAGTCCCAAATCTATCCTTACATCATCAAGTAATGTTAACTCTACCATCGAACAAGTTTCCGGGACTCCAAAAATCAAAACAGTCCAAAAAGGACCAAACTGTCAACTCGTTAGAAGTCTCGTTCGAACGAGGCTGTTCGAACGAGATTGGACTGTCAGCTCGTTAGAAGTCTCGTTCGAACGAGACTGTTCAAATGAGATTCCAGTTCGTTCGAACGAACTGTACCTTCTAACGATATCTCGTTCGAACGAGATATCGAATGAAACTACCCCTCGTTAGAAGAGACTGGTCAACTCGTTAGAAGCTCGTTCGAACGACCTGGGGATTGCTTCTAACGACTGACCAGTTTCGGCCCAGATTTTTCCCAATTCTTTTTTTTATCCATTTTCATCACTCCTAATCTCTTCCAAAGTTCATCCCAACAACGTTTTAGGGTCTCTAATTCATCCTAAACATATTCAAGTCAACTCCTAACATGTTTTCAAGGATTAAATCTCTTTAACATCAATCAAAATATAAATCTCTACATTTTTTCCCCAATTATTTCAAGAACAAGAACCCTAGGTTTATATCATCATCAAATCCCAGAATTTAATTCGTTTTAATTTCTTCTAATCACAATTATCATGAGAGAAATTATCTACCTATCATTCTACATGCAATTCTCTTCAAAATTTTCAAGTTCTAAACTCCAAACTACATGGGTTTTCATTCATCTTTCAAGAACAATCAAAATTCCTCAATTTCTAACATGGAAAAGACATTCTCTGAAATTAAATGGAATAAAGTCACTTGCCTTGATTGTCTCTGAGTTTGGTGTTGGTTTGGTAGAACTTTTCTGCAGAATTTCTTCTCTCCAAGCTTCCTCTCCAATGGTGGCTTAAGGTGGCTAGGGTTTTGATTTGGGGAACTTAGAAAACTCTTCTAATAACCTACGTAGCCTTCTAGGTTAATATGGTTTGGTTAATGGGCTTAGTGGGTTTAATCCACATCAGATTTACATCTCTAATTTTCGTCACTTTTAATTCCTAAAAATGTAAAATTACCAAAATACCCTTTATGATGCCGGTATGGCCTAAAAATACCCCGGGACCCAAACTACACCCCCGGCTAGTGTTTTCTGACTATCTCGACCCTTCCGGACGCGTTGGGGCACTCAAAACGACCATACGATTTATAGATTTTAAATTCACTTTTATTATCAAAATATTACACCGTGACGCGGCGGTTCCACGCGTCTCAACAAAATTTCTAAAATGCCGTATATAATTCTCACGACAACTTTTATAATTCCAAATTCATATATAATCATATATGCACATAATCAAATACCAACTCGCAACTTGCTAGTATTTTACCCGGATTAATTTCCAATTAATACGCATTTAATTAATTAATCCCAAAAATAAATATAGTCAAAAGTACGGGGTATTACAATTTATAATAGGAAGACCAACTATTTTTTGAAAATTTTCAAATTTTTTGAGTATAAAAAGTCTAAGTAGAAAAGTTACGTATAATTACAACATACATAGCACCATGGAATAGCACAAAAATATCTTAATCATGAAAGCGAAATGTGATTGTGGAACATTTTTCAATGAGTCAATGAGATACTTATAAAGAAAGAACTAAATTTTAACCTTAAATGAAAAAAAATGTTGAACTTAAATGAAATTGAGTCGACTTGTGCAATATGCCATGAATTTAAATGCTTCTCAAATCAATAATACCAAAATATTTAATGCTTTTGAAGAGATCCCATTTTGCAAACACATTGATCTTCTACTTTATAGCACCCTCAAAATCTCACACACATAAGAATTCACTCTCAAAATTTTAAAGATTTTATAATGCTCATATGTGTTCAAGAATCAATGAAATAAAACTGACCTTGGAACTTCTGTTTTTGTGTGTCATTAATATTATAGACTATTTTTGAAAATGGTGGATTTTAAAGAAAAGATAATTTTGCTCTTTTGTTTCCCTTTTCCATTGCTTAGCATATAAGAAATTTTTCAAGAAACACAATCCAATCAATGGTTCTTACAAGCACAACATCTCTAGTACATTTGGTTCATTATTAAACACTATTAAAATTAGAACACCATATTCGACAAATGACAAGTAAGTACAATGCTCATAATGTCCGTGCATGTGTACAATAAAGGTGAAAAAATATCTATCATGAAGAAAGTAATCATCAATGAACAATGAAATGCTATCCACACATTATTAAGCACACTAAAGAGACAGAGTCATGTCTTAAAACACAATGAAAAAGCCACATGAATGAATGGAATGTAGGGGTGATCTGAATATCTTCAATGCACGTCCATATATGGTGAAAAGTGAAAGTACAAAAATCTTGTTGTCTTTTTCAAAAATTTTATCAAAAAATAAAATCTTTTTTACTTTTTCAAACTTTTTCTAAAAGCCAAAAATCATTTTAGATTTTTCAAGATATATCAAAAAGAATAAAAATGTATAACAATAAGCATATATATAAATACAATCTAGTAATAGGGACAAATGATATGTGTATGATTAACACCCTAAACTAGATGAAGTACCCAAGCTCAATCGACGGAATAAATACCCAAAGATTTCCTAATATTCTTCAATCTAAGTGTATCTAAAGGTTTTATGAAAATATCGGATAATTGACATTCGGTGCTCATAAAGCTCATGGACATTACCTTCTTATCAACAAGATCAGGAATGGAATGCTCACATATCCTAATGTTCTTTGTGTGGGAGTTTGGATCGAATTACGAGATATATAAATTACATTTGTTCCTTGGGAAACCCCATAATCTTAGAACATTTGCTTCATCCATAAGAGTTGCGTGCAGCAACTTGCGATAGCTATATACTTGACCTCCACTGTAGACAAATATATGGAGTTTTGTTTCTTTCTTAACCAAGAGACAAGAGCACATCCAAAGTAAAAACACCAACCTGAGGTGCTCCTATAACCATCAACATCCTTGCCCCAATCGACATTCGAATAGGAGAATAAACAATCATCGGTATCAAAGGAAAAAAATACTATAAGAAATAGTGACACTCACGTATTTAATGATACATTGAAGTGAGAGTAAGTGAGACTCTTTCGGGGATGCTTGGCAATGGGAACAATCTCTAATGTTAAAGGCAATGTCGGGACGACTAGTGGTCAAGTAGAGAAGAATACCTATCATGTTCCTATAAAGGATTTTGTGGCCATCTCGGGGTTGGATTCCCTCCGGTGCACATGGATACGAGTGTCAATCATCATGAAGTGGGGGATATTATGAAGAGATAGAGTCGCTAACCCATCTTTCTTAAAACAGGAAAAAGAATGTCATCGCCTTAAGAGAACGACTTCAAGGTCAAATTGATGCATGCGAAATAGTAGTTTGAGGGTCGAGATATTAAGTTACGAAATGGGAATGTGTTAGGCACCCATTTTTCCCTTTCAGTCTCTCATGGGCTAATGTTAATCTTCCTCTTTTAGACTTTATGACGTGCGTGTACATGTGTATAATATAAATGGTAGGAGAATGGAATCGCCAAACTCTCATCATGAGTGGGACGGAGTGGATTCATGCGTAGGAGTATTCCCAAAAATAATTGATAAAATGAACGATGTAAGTGTTCCCCGAATCACGAATCTCTATGAAAGAGCAAATGTACACGTCGGACGAAACACAAGGAGTATAAAACTCACTCACACACACAAACACTATATATATATATATATATATATATATATAATAAAGGAGGAAGGTTTTTTTGTCTTCCCCAACTGATGGCTGAGATCGAAAGATAATGAATTTGGTCTTTATCAACTAACGGTTCAGATTAAAAGTTAGTTCTTTGTATCCTACTATTCAAATGATCCACGGTCCAAGAATTCTCTTGGGCAAAGTTAATGGTTTGTGAGGGCACTTGGCTCAAGGAGGTTTCTCTAATCAATCCCATGTCTTGAGATAATAACCCAAAACATTCATGTCTCTCTCTCTTGGGTAGAAATATCTAATTGTTAGCTCTCATTTAGATTTGTTGACATTGATGTAGAAGTGAGTCTCTTCTTTACCTCTCTTGACCTGTGAGTCTCTTTTTTTTTCCTCCTAATTTTATCTTCATTAAACGTTCTTCTCAATCTCTAACAAACGCGCACACACAACTCTCTTATTAGGGTAAAGAGAGTTGTTCAGGTCATTTTGTGGTTCACAAATTAACTAACCATTGTTAATTTTTGTCAGGCAACACTAGACACTTGCATAAAAATTTTCAAGTAGATCTGTAAGATGGTTTAAGTTATTCTCTCTCTCTCTCTCTCTTATATGAGTAAGTTGATTTTTGATTTTTTTTTCATTCCCATTTTGATTCAACGACTAACTTAGCCACTACCGGATACGCCTCATTCGCCTCCTGAAAAATCTCAGTATTGGGCAAAAAAGGTGGGTCTTCTTTACTCCTCGATATGCCGCTCTCTTCAATTTTCATAGGTGCATGGTTTTGAAAATTGAACCCGGATCTGTGTATCCCATTTGCAAATCGAACCCCAAAACGAAGTGAGATATGCAAAATCAAACTCTAAAAATAAGTGATATCTGCAAAATCAAACCCGGATCTGTGTATCCCGTGAAAAATAAAAGGTTTGGATTTTTTTACCTGTTTATTTTAAATTTTAATTTAATTTTGTTTGAATACAGGTTCAAGAAGAGGCCTCCCCCACCTTCGAAGGCCTCCTACACATAGCAACGTCTGTTGGAGTCTTTTTAATCACAAAGTAGAAGATGATGGAGCTCAAACATCGTGTTGAAGCTGTAGATATAACAAAATCACAGGTGCATATTATTTTGACATTTATATAATACGATATTTTAATGTCAGTTTAGACATTTAACCTTAGTATTTTGGTCAGAAAAGTTACTTCTTTTTTTATCTTTAATTTCCTTTAACCAAAATATTTTTTTCTCTTTTGTAGTTTCTCGCAACAGTTTCACATGATGTGTTCATGTGTTAAGATGGATGCGTTCACTGTTTTGCACAGTTGATTTCCCACGTTTGTCTTTTTTTTTTGTCGAAATCTTAGATTTAGAGGTTAAATGAATTTGGGTTTTCATATTATTTTGGAATGATGTATGATTTTAAGGGATTTTCCATCTCGATACAATGTTCTCTTTTTAATTCATGGTATGAATCAACTTATTAATTGATTCTTGATTACTTATTGTTTTATTATTTTGATAATACAAGTAAATAAGTGAACTAACTTTGATCAATAATTGTAAGTTTCAAGTTTCTCCCTTCTTCTGATTTATAGTTATTAACATAATTAATTTATTTTACTTTCGTCATTAACTTTGGGACAGTAGACACTAAAGAGTTTTGTTCATATTTTGCTACATTGACTGGTAGTGGTAGAATGAACTGAACTATACACACTCCTTTCTGCTAACTGAATTTTATTCTAACTTTGGGACAGTAGGAACTGAAGAGTTTTTTTCTTCATATTCTTAATGATATTTTTGAAGTTTGAAAGTAATAATGTACAAATATTTGTAATTTCCCAATTTGAAAGTAGTTTTAAGTACTAGTCGTATGAGATATATGCTTGTAAGATTACAAAGAAGAAAGATGGGAGAAGTCTTAAAAATAAATATGATAGACATAAAATAAGAAGATCGACATCTTTTTTTTTAATGTTATGATACAGTGAACAATGTTGCGCCTGGTAGGCTATTATTTTTATAAAATGTTTTAAAAAATGTTTTACAAAGAAAACTATTTAAAAATTTCTTTCTTTACAAATAAATTTAAAACTGTTTTTTATGCATAAAAAACTTTTGAAATAATGTACTTTCTTTTAATAATGCACAAAATAGATTTTAAATTTGTTTTTAAATAACATATAAAATAAATTGTAAATCATATCTTTTTTTTAACATTTTTTAAATACAACACTTTTTTTATACAACACTTTATATAAAATATAGTTTTATCTTTAATCTTATTAAACAGTTTTATCTTTAATTTTTGAATCATGTTTTAAGAATTATTTTATAACCCACTTATAGTGTTATTTTTAACATTTAAGCATGCTATTTTTAAACGAACTCTGAGTCTTTTATTTGTCAAATTTATTTGTCCTGGTCACATATGCCATGCATAGGACTTCTACCGTACATCTCTCTAAACTCAATATAACAGCACATGGCTCGAGGTGACTTGGAGCAAGTGAACTACTTTCACAAGGATCAATGTCAAGATTTGGTCTAAAGTATTAGATTTGTTTTACAACAGCATGCGGATTTGTGACTGAAAGAAACTAAATTAATCGTGCCATGATTTGATTATTTTTATTTATTAATGTAATTGTTTGCAATTTCTTGATTTACACGCCTACTGAATGTGCATGTGTTTTCAAAACTGATACTGACATGGTTAAAACAAAAGATATTCCTGATTTAATTAAATGGTTGGTAATGACAGAACCCAGGGAAATGATTTCATAGCTAAGCTACCTAAATCAAAGGAAACATTATGATGATGAAATCTACTATAGCATGCGACTTCTTTCAAAAAAACATTAAGCCTATGATTATAATTATAAATATAAGATAATTGACAGTGCTACGCTTATCTAGCAGGTGATTTAGACTAATCTACTATATGTGTATGTTATGGGTTTTGAAAATTCAAAAGATATTATTAATTTGTGATAAAAATAGTAATTATATTTGTTTTATAAGAATCTTCATTTAATCATGCCCCGATTCAATTATTGTTAGATAAATTTATTTTGAACTGCATTAAATAATGGATGATTCTATTATTACTTTTTATATTCATACGTCGGATAACGAATGTAAGGACACAAGTCTCCGATTGAGTCATAATGTAGTGTTGGCCCAATTCCGGACAAAAATTTTTGAGTCATAGGATAGTGTTCAAGTGTATCCATCCAAGCCCATGACGTATTAGTTGAAGACGTAGCGGCCAAGATTATAAAGCTTCATCTTATCCAAGGTTTAGTGTGCCTCGTTTCTACGTCAACAACATTAATTCCAATGCTCCTAAGGTATGAATGCATTTTATATATATATAGGTTCTTGGAAATTTATTGGGTGTAATTTATAGTTTTAACGACTTTAGTTTACTCAAAAAATATTTTTGAAGAACTTTTCATAAAAAATTTGGGCTTAAATAGAATATTACATTTTCTGGTAAGTCGTTCGAATGAACTGGAATCTCGTTCGAACGAGATTCCCAGATCGTTCGAACGAGAATTCTAATGGCATTCCTTTTTTTATCACTGGAACATCGTTAGTAAAGTCGTTCGAACGACTTTGGCGAGAAAAGTTTTTTGGCAGTTTTCTCCATATTCCCACTACTTTTTCCCCACTAATCTTTGACAGAATTACTAAGTACGGGAACCAACCTTTTCTAACCAACCTTTTCACATTCTAAGAGTTTTTAGAGAAAAAAAATTTCAAAAAAAAGTTCCATGTTTTGTGTTTGATTTTTATGGATTAATTTCACCAAAAATACATACACACCCAATAGTTTGTTTATTCCAAGTTCCTTAATATATATATTTGCTTGGAGTGTTTGGCACTGGGTTTATCTCTCACTACACCAAATCTGCCCATTTGTCAAGGTCATTGACCTTGACAAATCCAACTTGTCAAGGTTAATGACCGTGACATTTCGAGGCGAGACAACTTTTTTTTGTCACGAACGTGTCACGGTCATTGACCTTAACACAAAACTTGCGTTTTGTGTCATGGTCGTGTCACGGTCATTGACCGTGAAACGTTTGTCACAGTTTATAACTGTGATAAAGCCGTGACCCTTTTAAAAAAATTGTCACGGTCATTGACCGTGACACGTCCAAACATCATATATCCAACACAAACTAAAGATAATGCAAATATATATTCATGACGATATAATCCAACTATTCAAAATAGAAATAATATACATGACGATATAATCCAAATATAATTAAAATGGACAAACTTAAAAATAATGTTACTACATGTCTTGGATAAAACTGAGGAGGTGAGTAGGCCACACGACATACGAATTGACGCACCCACTAATATACGTCGTGCCGCATTGTTCGCGCAACCACAATAGGGAGTTCTCCTTCCCGGGTATGACATGCGTGATGAGCACCCTGGACTCCATCTCTTGAAGCACACGTCCATGGACTATTCCACCCTCGACGATATTCGGGTCCCTCAACCCCCGCCCTATCCGCTGGCCATCAAATACGTCCAATATGAACACGCTCGGCCAACCAAGTGTCGACAATTGTCTGTTGAAGGGCACCAAATAGGGAAGTGGATCATCGAAGTACGAACGTATCAGTGATGAAGCAGCGAGGTCCACATCCTCATCATCCTGCGCCTCGTCCTCCCGCACCTCCTCCTCCACTGCCTTCTCCTTCTCTTTCCCTTTCCCATTCCCTTTACGGTCTCCACCCAATGTACGCTTCATGAATGCGTACATATCTTGGACCTTCGCCTCCAAACGGGACAGCTTCGCGTCGTGTGAATCCACCGTTCGAGCTAACCCGGTGTCGCTCGTCTCCAATCCGATGATCCTAGATTTGGCCACCCGCGGGCTCACTCCCCTTGTCCTCCCCTTGCGATAAGAGCCAAGCACTTGGCTGAGTGCGTCTGTGGACAAAGATGCCTTGTCGGCATCAGACTGCGACTCATGCACTTCCTTAAGCTTTGCCTGAAACGACAAAAAGCACATGATTAGTAAAATAAGTAAACTAAAAAATTATAACGTAATTAACAATAATTAAACTGTCGGATTACTTACAATCGTGGCCGCGACGCTCGGGGACACCTCCTTGTCCTTCCCCTTCTTCGTCCGAAGAGCCACATAAGTATCGAGCCTATGTGGCTTACCCCCTGACCCACTCCCTACCCCCTGAAATAAAATAAAGTAAAGTAAAATTAGTATCGGCCCCGCAAAGTAAAATAATGAAGAATAATATATTTCTGTAGTTATAGATAAATTAAATCTTACCTGCATCCTATGCTCCACCTCAGCGTAAGAGGTCCGGCCGGAGTAGTGCACGTCCGTCTTTTTTGCCCGATTTTCCCTCCTTGATTGGCGAGATGCCAATTGTTGATCCTCGATCTCATTGTCAATGAACTTTTGCCATTGTGCCAATGAGATCGGCTCCTTGGGCGGGACGGATCGGCGCCATTGTATAATGGACTCTCGTGTTTTCCCAAAGTACCGTGTCCGCATATTTTTCTTCCACGTCTTGTGTTTCTCCCTCAACTGCTCCAAGACGGAATCGCGTAGCTTTAGATCCAAATCGAATTGTTCCTGTCCAACAAATACAGTGTTAGTTGCGAATAAATATAAATATAAATATAAATATGAATATGAAATTTAAATTTAAATTGAAATTGAAATTGAAATTGAAATATTCATATAAATATAAATATAAATATATTACCTGTAGTGCCGCCCAAATAGCTAACTTGAGCTCATATGGCACCTCCTTCCAACTCATAAACCCCGGGCCGATGACCGTCTTTAGCAGCTCGAGGGATCTCGCTAATAGCTCCGACTTGTTCTCGACGGTAATCCCAAATTTTCCATATTTGGGGAGCCTAGGGGCGGAGGAGCCCTCGTCGCCTCCGCTACCACCGAACCCAGACGACATCATCATAAACAGTATCATCATCTTCGCCTTAATATCTGAAGGAGACATTTTTGCTGTAAAAAAATGTTATTAGTACAGATAAAAAAAAATGTTAATAGTACACATACACACACCCCTACCCCACCCGCCACGCACACACGCACACACCTACGCACACACGCACACCCCACCCCTCCCCCCAAAAATTGTAACAAAATATTATCAGCTCCCCCACCACACCCCACCCCCACTACCCCCCCTCCCCCACCACACACCACCATACACACACATATACACATACCCCACCCCCTCCCCCCGCCACGCACACACGCACACACCTATGCACACACACACACACACACACCCCACCCCCTCCCCCCACCACGACCGTGACAACTACATTTATTGTTTATCAATAAATGTAGGACATGAGATAATTATAACTGGAGCATAAATTTCATTATCATAAAGGGATAAATCCAACCAAGTACAGAGATTTTACAAATTAAAGTGAGAATTAAATTTAAGACTTTCTAACAACATGCATGTGTATGGATTCTACATAGTTGGGCACGAAAGTAACTAATGATATTCCTAAAAACATACAATTGGCAACATTTTGTGAATTTACTAAATTACATATTTTACTAAATTCCATATTTACAATTGGCAAAATACTATCATATTTTTAGTTAGAAAACTCCACCCCACCCCCTCCCCCCACCACACCCCACCCCCACTAGCCCCGTCCCCCACCACACCCCACCATACACACACATATAAACATACCCCACCCCTCCCCCTCCCCCTCCCCCCGCCACGCACACACCTACGCACATACACACATACACCCACCCCACCCCCACCCACCCCCTCCCCCCACCACGACCGTGACAACTACATTTATTGTTTATCAATAAAATTATGACATGAGATAATTATAATTGGAGCATAAATTTCATTATCATAAAGGAATAAATCCAACCAAGTACAGAGATTCTACAAATTAAAGTGAGAATTAAATTTAAGACTTTCTAACAACATGCATGTGTATGGATTCTAACTAATGATATTCCTAAAAACATACAATTGGCAACATTTTGTGAATTTACTAAACTTTATATAATATTATCAAATTCTGTTAAAAAATTATCTAGGGTTTTACCTAATTGAATTAATTTCATGAATAAAATTATTATCAATTTAAATGAAAATATCAATTATTATTTACATTGAATTAATTTATCAAATTTAATATAATATTATCAATTTCATATAATATTACATTGAATTTCATATTTCATATAATATTATTTCATATTATTTCATATAATATTATTATTTCATATAATATTATTTCATATAATATTATTTCATATTATTTCAAATTTCATATAATATTATTTCATATAATATTACATTGAATTTCATATTTCATATAATATTACATTGAATTAATTTATCAAATTTCATATAATATTATTAATATTTATTATTATCAATTTCATATAATATTATCAAATTTTGTGAAAATATCAATTATTATCAATTTGAATTAATTTACATTTACATTTTTGGATATTATTTACATTTACATTTTTGGATATTATTTACATTTATATTTTTGGATATATACACATACACACATATATATATACACATACACACATATATATACACACAAACATATATATAAATGGAAGAGAGAGAGAGAGAGAGAGAGAAAATCGACCTGAAAGTAGAGAGAGAGAGAGAGATTAGCGTCGAGAGAGAGAGAGAGGGAGGAACGGCGGTAGGGAAAAAAGAAGGGGGTAGGGTTTTTGCTGTGAGCATTGTCACGGTCGTGTCAAGTATTTACACAATTGTCACGGTCAATGACCGTGATAAGTAAATTTGTCACGGCCTTGTCACGGTCATTGATCGTGACAATTAGTTGTCACGGTCGTGTCAAGGTCAATGACCGTGACATCAAACGCGTGTTTTTTTGTCACGGTCAATGACCTTGACAAGGCTGGCCGGCTGAAAGGTGATAATTTGCCCATTTTGGTGTAGTGTCTACACCCCAAAGAAGAGAAGTTTGGATTTACTTCTACATCCCACAAATAAGAAGACTTATTTGTTGTTGCGGCGTTCCCACTCGGAGAAAGGCTTCGGATGCGGGTTGACGGTTATTCCAAAGGCCTCATTGGTGGATTCCAAGGATCCGGTGGAGTCCGGGATTGTCGATTAGACGGAGGTGGTTGCACGAAGACGCGTCAGGGGCTTGGACGGAGTTAATTCGAGTTGTGTAAGTCTTCTGTCTTGTAAACATAAAACCATACTTAGTGGACTTAAGGCTAGGGCCGTCTGAGATTTTTTCCCGTTGTGGATTTTTCCTCGTACATCGATGTGTAGTGGTTGTTTACTTATTTTATCTTTTGCAATATCACATTAGATGCATGCTTAGGTAAAAAGATAAAATTTTTATTTTTAATTTGGTGCTAATTTAATTTGGGTAAATATTAATTTGATTCAAGTCATTAATTTTATTGGATAAAATTTGGTTTGACCTAAATTTGCAAAATGAATATATATTGTTATGCAAATTTCTAGGACTTGGGTTAAATTAAGTTGTTTAAGTGAAAATCAATTTGTTGATTAATTTAATTTCACTTTGAGTTAAGTTTTAATTTAATTTGAAAGAAATTAAAATTTGGTTTATGTAGTTGTTTAGTTGTACCATATTTATTTCGCGTTTAAAGGAAATTATATTTTTAAAGGAAAAGAGTTAAAATTGGGGGTTCTATCGTTTTCAAATTGGTATCAGAGCGGGAGCGCTAATTTATTGTGTTAAGGTCCATTCAAATATTTTTGGATAAAATGAAATTTTCCCCATTTTCAAAATTTCCTATTTTCGATGGTTCCATCTACGCATATTGGAAAGCGTGTATGAAATCGACACTTAGGTCTTTAGATGAGAGGGGTTGGTTCCTACTCATAAAACATATTTTAAGAAGTTATTAAAAGTTATCGACATTTTTAAGAAGTTATTAAAAATTGTTTTATAAAAAAAAAGGGATAAAATAATTTTTTGTGTAAAAAAATATGTTCTTTATTTTAATAAAAATAAATTATTTATGAAATTAAATTAAATTAAAAATATAGTTAAAAACTATTTTCTAATCAATCCCATGTTATCACGTGTTTCTTATTTGACAAACCTAATCAATATTATAAAACATCTAGAACGTTTTTACAACCGTGTCATCGGCACGGGTACCCCCTAGTATATATATATATAAGAAGTATATGAACATGAAAAAGGGAGGATTCGAATCCCGAGATTGGACCAAGATGCCTGCATAGCCCAAGGGGACTCAAAGACCACATAGTTCAAAAATATAATAGGGGTGGGTTTCAACCCATAAATCCAAATGTGGGATTTCTCTTATGTATGTGCACATAAAATGTGTTTTTAGAGCAAGTGTGAAATGTAAATCCCTCTTTTGGTATTCACGGATGAACTCACTTTTTATTCTTTTTGGATTTTTTAGGAATGTAGATTATGTGAAATATTACTAATAAAGAGTAGAGATTAATGGATGTGATGTAATGGAACAAAAGTATAAAAGTATGAATAAGATAAATAACACTAAAAAGGAAAGACTCAAGAAAGGGATGGAGAAGTGGAACTCTTTATGAATTCTTGTTGTTGATATTGAGATTCTAATATTGTGGTGTTGAAATGGTATGGAAGGGGTATAAATAAGTAGGGTGGATTTACTAAGTGATGTAAGGAAGTGATGGAAGACAATGTATGAAAATGGGCTTTTTATCTGAATTCGAGGGGAATGTTTACTGAATTTATGAAAAGGATCTCTTCTTGTGTCTTTTAAGGTGAGGTAATGGATCCTATTGATAGGGTTAAGGGGCTAACGATCATCATGGCCCCTAGCCTACCTATCGGTATAGGGCCAGGCTTATTGGGCAAGGAAACGTACACCCTATTGATGGGCAGGGTGTCTGGGGTGCCTATAGGCAGTCTGGAGTATTGGTTTGGTATAAATTGGCATAAATGCAAACTATAAGTTCCAATCATGCACGAGATATACCGCTAAAAAGGTAATTTAGTGCACTTTCTGAATCTATGAGCCACTCCTGGGTTCGGGAGTTGACTAAAGTCAAATGGGTCACTCAAGCACCCGATGGTCTCTTGATGGAAGTTTTTTTGAGGAAAACAGTTTGTTTGTTCGAACCATAAGGCCAATTCATGTACTGGGCTGATCGTTGGAAAGGGATTTGAGTGCCCTTAGAGATTTCATTGAGCTTGTCTCGATTTGGAGAGTTTACTAAGGTCAAATGGAGCTCAGAAGCGTCCAATGACCCTTAAGAGTAAAATGAATCATTCCTCCGAACCATAAGGTCGATTCGTTCATGGGACAGACTGTTGGATAGGGGATTTAGAGACATTAAAATTCATTGAGCTTCTCTTAAGACGGGGAGTTGACCGGAGTTAAACGGGGCCCGATGGATTTTGGATTAGTGGTCGGAGTAAATTTTATTGTTTATCTAGACTGTGTGGTCAATTTGAATAAGGGACGGACAGTTGGAAAGGGGATTGAAATCCCTAAGAAGATTCATTATTCTTTAATCAAATTGGAGAGCAGATCGAAGTGAAATGGGACCTAGGAGCGCCCAATGGACTCTAAATCGGTACTCAGAATATGACCTAGGGTTTATGGTGAATGTGTGAGTGATAGAGACCTAAAGAGGTGTGTGTGTGGGGGGGGGGGGGGGGGGGAGGGTTCCTAAGAGCGGGTCTATAGAGCCCCTCGATGAGCAATCTTGGAATAAGTGAAGACCGTAGAATGATAGACACCACAGCGACGCTGGGGAAGAGGATTTTAGGTTAATTTTATGGACCTAAGGGATGAGGGTAATCGGTTCATAGGGTCAAGGTCAATTCTGAGGATCGAGGGAGTGTCGAGGTCAATTCTGTTGACCTAAGGGGTTGTAACGACCAATTCATAAGGGTGAGGTCAAATCTGAGGACCTAAAGAGTAGCAACTGATTCTGCGAGACGACGTCAATTCTGAGAACCTTGAGTTATTGAGGCTAATTCTATGGGTGGAGGTCAATTATAAGGACCTAAAGTTATAGAGATTGATTCTCTGGGCCGAGGTTTACTATGAGGTTGTTACGACTGACTCTATGGGCCGAGATAAATTCTTAGGACCTTAAGTTGGATGACGAATTCTGTGAGTCAAGGTCAATTCGGAGGACCTAAAGTTATGATGACCAATTATGTTGGTGGAGGTCAATTCTGAGGACCTAAAGTTATGACGACCAATTCTGTGGGCTAAGGTCAATTCTAAGGACCTAAGTTGTGATGACTAATTATGCGGGTCGAGGTCAATTCTGAGGACCTAAAGTTATGACTATTAATTCTTCAGGTCGAGGTCAATTCTGAGGACCTGAAGTTAGGACGATCGATTCTACGGGTCGAGGTCAATTATTAGGACCTAAAGTTATGACAATTGATTCCGCAGGTCGAGGTCAATTCTGAGGACCTATAAGTAGGATGACCAATTCTTTGGGTTGATGTCAATTCTGAGGACCTTAAGTTGTGATGAACAATTCTACGGGTCGAGGTCAATTTTAAGGGCCTAAAGTTGTAACGACAAATTCTGCGAGCCAAGGTTAATTCTGAGGACCTTGAGAGGTAGTTCTAATAGGGACAACTCCAGTGAGGAAGGAATGAAAGATTGTGAAGCAGGACTACCTTTGGTTCCATTGGGGAATGGTTTGACTTGCAGTTTTTACTAAGGAAAGTGTAGTATACTTGTATACAGGTAAACTGCTAGGAAAATGTAGTAGGCTTGAGTACGGATGCACCCTTGGTCTTGTTAGGGAGTATGTTGATGTTAAAATTATTTTATTGATCTGGTTGGAGATTTGCAAGGGCCTTAATATGTTCTGTATTTTTTAGCGATTTTTTTGGGAATTTCCATTATTTTTTAGATTCTTTTAGCATTTTTGGGATAAAATTTTGGGTGGATTACCAATAGGCAGGTCAGGGCAGTGCCTATTGGCATATGTCATAGATTCTTGGGTTTTTTTGGGAATGGGAAAGGTTACTATCAACTTACTTCTTTTCTATGGCTTCAGAACTTTTCTTCTCAATAGATTACTGACTCTTTTCTGGGGATGTACGTAACCTTCTATCCTTTGTTTATTCCTTCATGGGCTGGGGGCTACGGGTATGCAAGTGTAGATAAGGAGGTTCCTGGCACATGAGTTTGGGTATGACTGGTTCCTAGATGAGAGGGTTGTGTGGAAGATGAGGTGACATCCATTTATAGCTTTTTCCTTTTGAGATTTTCTTCAGATTCGTTGTTGTGACTAGAGGAGCTTGGCATTGACCATGCTGTATGCTTAGTTTAACAGCTTTGTACCTAAAAAAAGAGACTAAAAAAGGTAAAACAAGATGCATATTTTTTGTTTGATTATCTTGATTTAGTGGATTACTCTACATGCACCTTAATTTGCTGATGAAGTTTTGAGAAAAAGTAGGAAAATTGTGTTTTTTTAGAATTTTTGAGTAAAAAAATGACTTCGATGCTTGGTTTCATTTGACACCATAGAATATGTGTTGTGGTTTGGGCCAAACTTGTTAGTCACACTACTGCATGGAGTGCATAGGGAGTGTTAACCAAAAGTGGTAGACCTAGGGGCCTTCGGGAGCAGGAAATAATATAAGGCAGGGTTGTCTAGCAGTTGAGGGCAACATAGGTGAAACTGGAGGTAGTTTTTGTGAAGGTGAGGAAATTAATGTTTGGGGTGACTTGTGTTGATATCTTACATATTTTAGGATTTTTCTATGAAGTTGGTCATTTGTTAGGGGCTTGGGTAGGTTATTTTGGAGGTCGGTTTTATTATTGGAAGGGAGTGGTCTGTTTGACTCTCTCGACTGATATTTTATGTAATAACTATGTTCTTTAATTTGAAATCAAAATGATTTTGGCATATTTTGTTGTGTCTTTTTATGAGTTTTTCATTTTAATTATCTATACCAATTGTTAAGGCATACATGATCCTTTTATTCATGTAAATGATGAGATGGACAGCCGTTCTTGGGGGTTAGAAAAAATTAACTTTTTTGTGAAAAAGAAAGGACCATGACCATATGTGTCATATGGGCTGCCTACGTACCTCTGAGGGTTTTGAAAACTTTTGGATTTTATTTTGCAAAGAACTATTTTGAGTGGATGAAGTTCCACGTTATTTTGGGTGGGGGAAAACTAAGAATTATTTATTTATTTTATAATAGAAGGGGGATAAGAAGAGTCGTAGCGTGCTGAGAATTTAGACTAAGGGTAGAATTTCTTGAGATGGTTTCGATTAACAAGACACACCATTTCTACTCCATCAAGATCTATGATCATAGCAGCGCCGCAAGACAAAATTTTCTTCACGATGTTGGGGCCTCTCCAATTTGGTTTAAACTTCCATCTTTGGTCCCATATAGGTTTTACAATTTCTTTGAGGGCAAGGTCTATTTCTTTGACACTATAGTCCTTGAATTTCCTATTTAATGATTGTGCTATCCGACGATGGTACCACTGTATGTGGTATAGAGCCTTAAGTTTCTTTTCATCCAAGAGTAAGAGTTCGTTATAGTGGCTCTGATGTCAGTCTTCTTCATTGTCCCTGCTTTTGAGCATGACATATAGAGAAGGAACTTCTAGCTCAATGGGAACTACTTCCATGTCATATTTGATAGAATAAAGGTTTTCCCAGTAGGTGTTCTGATGGAGGCGAGGCATCCCCAGAGGGCGTAGGGTATCCAGTCGGTACAGTCTCTATAACTTTTGATCATCTTGTCGATAATGGTTTTGAAGATTTTGTTTGGGACTTCGACAACATCGTTGGTGTGGGGTCGGTAAGGAAAATACTTGTGTCTCTGAATTCCATACTCATCAACCAATTTTGTGACCTCGGCTTCGAAGTGGAGCCCATTATTAGATACTAACTCATGAGAAACCCCATATCTACATATGATGTTCATTCTGATAAACTTAGGCCACTTTTTTAACATTTAGTACTACGTATGATTCGACTTTAACCCATTTAGTGAAGTAGTCAATGGCGATCATGATGAACTCATGATCGTTTAAAGGTTTGTGAATGACCTTACCCATGATGTTTATGCCTTAGGTGGAGAAGTGACAGTGAGAGGTCATGTTGTACAACTCCTAGGGAGGTAAGTTTTGGATATTGGCAAAATATTGGCATTTGAGGCATCTTCAAACATAGGCATTATAGTCTTAAACCATGCAAGTCTAATAGTACCCTTTACAGATGATCTTTTTGGCAATCATGTGACCGTTCATATGAGTCCCACATTCTTCATTATGTATCTTCTACATCGTCTTCATTTAATACCAACCCTTGTTATGAAATGCAAATGGGTTCCACTGAAGTTTATATTAAAAAGTGCTTTGTTGCAAATGATGTACTAGGTAACTAGTTTATGAAGGGTCTCACAATATTTCTTATCCGCATATTAGGGATACCTACTATGTTTGAAGAGGTGCCAAATAACATAGTACCATAATCCATCCATATAGAAGTCTTCTTCGGTGATGAGCTCAATGTGGTAACCGTGGGTGGGCATAGCTTATTTCTGAACCAGGAAAGGGGACATTGTTAATTCCACGGGCATGTCAACTATGGAGGACAGGATTTCTAGGGCATCAGCTAGGCCATTCTTTGAGCAAGGAAGGAAATGGAAGGTGACATCTTTTAAGTGGGAGGCGGGCTCTTCTAGGTGGGAGTGAAAGGGTTGGAGCTTCTCGTCTTAGGCTTTTAGTTTTTTGAGAATTTATCCAACATTGAGGGAAGAGTCTTCATAAACATCTAGATGTTTAATTCCTTTCTTAAGGGTGGTCTTGATTCCTACGATGCATTCCTCGTACTCAATCATGTTGTTGGTATAAGGGAAGTTTAACTTAATGGTGTGGGGGGGGGGGGGGGGTTGAAGATAATATCTAACTTAGATTAAGCCTCCCCAGCTAATAGAAGGGGATTAAGGGAATGAAGTAGCATGAAGACCTTGAGATATCTCAGTGCGGCAACTCACCAGCATGGAAACCCAGTGAGGAGATTGACTGAGAGAGATCATCCTTTATATTATTTCTTTTATTTAGTTAAATTGTATTTAGTAATTTGGATTGTAATGCTGTAATGATTGTTGTATTTGGTGTGAGGTCGAACGGTACTCGTGATAGATAAGGTCTGGCAGGGTTGAGGATAGCTTACATGCTATATCGGATGACTTTATCATGGGAACTTCAGAGGGACTTGGTTTGGAGGATTGAAAAGTGAGGCAGTGTTAGGTATTAACCCGACCATCTTAGATACACTTGGTAAAACACCGAGTAACCTTTAACCGTGGAAGCTTTTGCGGAGTAGCCTTGAGTTCCATCGTATCTTGAACCTTAAGCCAAAATGTCCCCTACTAAATGTCACATCTACTTGTATTTATTGAGTTATCATTAATCACTATACCTATAGGGGTTACACCTCAACTAGTTTTACTATACTCTCAGGCTACAAGGGGGCTACACTCTTACATTTGATTACTTTGTTGGGGAGGTGTTCTCCTAAAAGTATTACGTAAGATAATGTTAATCGTACCATAGATTTTGACGTTATTCATCGTACTAAAGAACAAGAGGCGAGGGAGCTTGAGGCTTCCATGGATGGGGTTCCTCAGGTGGAGGTTCCCCCTAGCTCAAACGACAACAGGTATCTGAGGGGTGACGCAAGCTTCCACTTGTGCCGGGATAGGACAAGCACAAATGGCCCTTCTTATGTGTTATTTCTTCAAGTTTTTTTAGACTACCATTGCTGCAATAGTTTTGGGTGGATTTGGCCCCAATTCCTTCTTAACGCCAATGGAAGCTCCGATAGACCCATCAAGCACAACTCCAATGTGAGTTGGCCCCATGAACACAGTACCTACCCCTGTCCCAATGGTGGGCATCCCAGGTGTGGCAGGCGTTCCACCTATGGTATGTTATGTCAACACTCTTCTTTTGGTCCCTCAGCCCATTGCTCCAGTGGTTGAGAAAACACCCGCATCTGCCTTGGAAGAAATGAGGAAGGAACTGCAGATATAGGTGTTGAAGATGATAGAAGCTTCCTCGCAGTCATCCAGTGAGGTAACATCGGTGTATGATGATTTCTGTACTCCTTACTCTGAAGAAAACAACAATG
This sequence comes from Sambucus nigra, assembly GCA_949130495.1. Lineage (NCBI taxonomy): Eukaryota > Viridiplantae > Streptophyta > Magnoliopsida > Dipsacales > Adoxaceae > Sambucus > Sambucus nigra. The sequence goes on from OX422209.1 coordinate 576,296,516, forward strand.
AACCTTACCCAAAATACTATATCCCTCCCATCTTTGACCAATATACAGGAAAAGGGGAAAATCCAAAAGAGAATATCAAACGCTTAATTGAGCATTTGGTGGCTCATTGCAATAACAAGAAGCTAAGGTTAAAGGAGTTTTCCAAATCCCTAATCGATAAAGCTTATACCTGGTACTCTCACTTGGCACCAAAAAGTGTCTCAATATGGGAGGAAATGCATGTGCTATTTGTCCTGAAGTTCTTTGTAGCAGAAAATGAGTTCACGCTGACCTAGATGGGCAGGGAGAAACAATGGTAAGGGGAGAAAGTGGTAGAATATGTTTGAAGGTTTATGGAAAGGTCTCTCGATGTCAGAGAAGAGGCTAAAGAGTCCAAACTGCTTCAGATTTGTGCTGAAGGTTTGCTCCCAGAGTATATCTATCATCTCATCAATGAAACACATGAAGGAACTTTTATGACGTTTTCAAAGGTAGCAAGGAATATATCATTGGTCGCTCGGCCAAGTCCCATCGTGTTTCCTGTCATGTTTAGAAAACCAATACATCCCACTGTGGAAAGGCGACATTCTCCATGAGTGGGGTAAGCCAATGGAGGAGAGGGGGCAAAGTAATCGAAGAAGGACAATAAGAGAAAGTTTGATAGAGACAGAGAGGACCCACCACCACTGCCTTGCACAGTTGAAAAGGCCATCAGTATTATAACACCATGGTCTAAGGGGGAATGGTGTATGAACCTAAGGGCATTCCAGCCTTGGAACCAGATGAAGAGAGAAGAGTTAATCCTAAGTATTTCTAGTTCTGTCGAAAGGCGGGTCACAAAAAAAAGCCCTGCTTCACACTGAGGATGATCATAAGAAAGCACATCAAAACAAGGACTCTGCAGATCCCTCGGGAGAATTTTAATTCCACCCCCCTACAGAACATGGTGCTAATTTGGTAGTTACTTATAATGAAGAGGCTGAATGGAAAGCGAGGGAGTTGAAGATCGAACGGGGGGAATTTGAGGATGCGTTAGAAGGATATATAAGGGGATTGGACAAATGGTGAAAGCTTACGATGAAGCCAACGCTAGAGATGTAAAATACATGCACAATCTGAAATGTGAAAAGATTGATCAGGGGCTAGAGTACCAAGCTGTATTACATTCACCCAAGTTCTCATGGTTCTTCAACTAAGTGGGGATGCTGAAAGAGAGCTGATTAGAGATAAAGAAAGCGATCCTAGACACTGCATGGAAGAATTCAGTGCCGTCGCTACGATGGAAGGGGCCCATGGCTAAATTGGTAAGGAAATTTGTATCTGAGGTAAATTTTAGTGATGTCGATAGGGCTGTAAGGTTACCACATAATAGACCCTTGTATGTAACTTCTAGTATCAACTATGTGAGTTTTGCAAGAGCCTTGATGGATGGGGAAGCATGAATAAATATCATGCCCATCATCTCTTTACATGCATCCAACAATCCTGAGGCAAGGCTGATACTAATGCCTTTGGTAATTTCGAGTTATGACAATCAATCGTCTAAGTCGATTGGATATGTGAATGTGGGGATTGTGATGGGGAACCTCACTTCACACATGAAATTCCACGTGATTAAGAGTGCTACTTTGTACCACCTTCTGATAGAAAGGCTGTGGATGCACATTCATGGTTTAGTCCCTTCAACATATCACTAATATAAGAAGGACAATGTGAAAGGGACTGAAATTGTCATATGTGCAACGAAGAAACCCTTTTCCATCGAAGAAGCTCACCTGGTGGATTCATCTTTCCACACAAAGCTGGAGGAAGATGTCAGGGTCTTGATAAGAAGAGTGGATAGAGAAAGAGTTCCCTCTATTAGAAAATGGATAGGGCATGTGAACGGGCAGAGAAGTGAAAGGACAGTAAGAAGGGAAGTATCCGAGGAAGTTAACTATAATTATCTTAGACCTCAGAATATCTTGAAACAACCGAGAGATATAATGAGGCCCAAGATGGATCTGATGGAGCAAGAGGCCCAACGATAGAGTGTGTTGAGTAGGTTTTTTAGTTACAAGCTGGCAGAGTCTTCGAGGGAAAGGAAAAGGAAGGCAGTTGTAACGGTTAGTAGGCAGTGTAAAAAGAAGATCATAGAGGATGGGAGGGTGATTTACCTGATCTGAAGGTGTGAGCGGGTGATCTAAGGAACTATTTTAGAAACTGACGAAGAGGTTGACCTAGTGAATGAGTGTTTCTCAGTAGACCAACATGGGCAATGTATGGTCATAAATAACTCTAACATCCATGAGTTTGTGGAAGAAATGGGAGAAGATCCTAAAAACATGACAGATTAACCAAAGCCACAGGTACAAGAACTGGAACAGCTGGACTTAGCCGATGAAGGAGAAAACCCAAGGCCCATCTTCATTTCGAATGATTCGAGTGAGGAGAAAAGAAGGTCCTTGGTTAATCTAATTTGTGAAGGTGGTGATCATTTAAATAATCTTTTATACCAATTTGTAAATGCACGGTGTGATACTTATTTGAATAAGTTTCGCAAGTTTCCAATTTAACCTTATTTAATCAAATGTCAAATTTTAAACCAAATTAATTATGCCCTAAAACATACATCTAGATGCAGTGGATCATGCCAACACAAATAAATATGAATTACTAACTCACAGATTTTACGAAAAATCCCCGAAGGGAAAAACATTTTATTGCACTAATAATACTCATAATGATTACAAGCAAAATCTGCAAAGAATTTATTGCAACAAACTCTCATAGGCCACAACCTAAATCAACAATGGAATCTGTAGTAACTCCATAATAATCTAAGTTCAGTCAGTCCAGGATCACTCATGAGTAATCCTTTTGACCTCCAGTCACATCAGCCCAGCACTTCCCTCAAGTGACACCTAAATCAGTAGTAGAGATCTTCTTTACAAGAGAAAATTCACAAAATAATATTCTTTGGTTCTAAAACAATTCACATAAAGATTGGGATGATTTATGAATTGAAAATAAAGAATAAAACCCTTAAAATTGAGAAGACAAATGTTTCTGCCAAAGAAGTTTCATAGGATTATAATTTGCAGATCTTCTGAAGAAAAACGAAACTAAACAAAATAATTTATAGAAAAATTAAGTCGGCAGATCGCTCAAACAAAAAGCAAGATATCGCGCGAACGAGACATTGCGCGACAAACCATTGCCATTTAAACATGAGGATCAATCGCTCAAATTATTAAAGCAATTTTTTTTTTATTATATTCCGCCTCAACACTTAGAAAAAATATTTTGACAGAAAAAAACACCCCAACACTTAGAAATTTTTTTATAAAAAATATCTCAACACTCTAAGTGAACCGTTGAGGTACTTAAACACAACCTAACCAAAATTAATCTCGCGGAGGCTTGAATGTTGAAGAAATTTGATATTCAGGTCCGTCTTGATGCATCATTGAGCTTGAATAAGTCTTCGATGGTTGTAGCGGTATACGACATACTCAAATGTAAACCAGACAATAAAATATTATTCTTTCAAATCTCCCCCTATGTCTATGCCGATACAATATAAAACCTCCAAATTATCAAATCAAAATGCCTATACAAATCTAATACCCTACCATGAACCCCAAACTGAAAAGGTATAAGAAATGCAAGTCTGAAACTTACTTCAAAAATCTTCAACATCGAATCTTCAAATCTTTAAGCTTTTCTCATCAGGGTGTGCAACATATGATTATCAATCTTTGTACCTACACACATGAGATAAATAAAATACCTTCATGGAGTATCGAGTTTGAAATGAGATAAACATAATCAAAACTAAGATCAAAATCTCAATTTCTCCCCTATAATGCAAAAGTCCCTCATACTTGGTTCTCCCCATTTTATTTGTCCGAAGTAGACAAGGAAAAGAATAAACAAAACAAACATGGAGTTTCATGACAAATATGCATATAGAAAACATGTATCAAACTATGCTCATTCAAAGGAGCCCTCAAAGGCATCCACAAACTTTTTTTTTATTTTTCAAATTTTCATACAAAAATGCAAAAATTATTTTACAAAAATCACACACCATGAATTTACACTAAGATAACCAAATCATGGAAATATAATGAATGGGTGTGAACAATTCGATAGACAAATCAATGCAATCAAACATAACAGATGTGCACGGTGAATACGTGTACTCCTAACGAATGAATCTCAAAATCGTTATTAGGTGTCGAAAAAGAAAATTTAGATGGCATCGTCTTAATCAAATCAACAAATCAAAGTCAAAGATGATTTTCATACCAATAATGTCTAAAACTATGTAATGCTTTTTCATGACTTTTCAAGGATGCGCAAACCCATTTAATATTCCATCCAAACTCCCTCATAAATAATAATGCTTTTTATTTTTTCTTTTGAGGTAATGAAACTAAACTAAATTGTCCCACTTTTGACATATATTTATTTTTATTGCCTTTAAATTTTTTCGGCCACTTTTTCAACCTCTTTGGTCTTTGGCTTCTATTTTTGTGCCATGCTTTATTTAGGTCAAATTTAAACGGTGGCTTAAGAGTACCTTTCGTAGCCCTTCCCCGTTTTTGAAATAAATAACATAAACTCACAAATAACGATTTTTACATGCACTACTCTCATTGTCAAGTTTTATCTCATTTGGTTCGTTTTAAAGACATAATTGAGATGAAAACACATCGACGAAAATGTGATAGATAAGAACAATAGTAAAACAAATCCATGCAAGTGTGCATTAAAGTAACTCATGAGTCAAACATGTAGGTAGTAACAACAAATCACATCTCAATGACTACAACATTGTAAAGCACAAAAATGAAACGTTGACGCATATCACAACACTATCAAATAGTCACATGGATATGGAATGAAATTGTGACTCGGTCATCCTGAATGTCCATCCATATATGGTACAAAACAAAATACAAAAATCTTTTTGTCTTTTTCCAAAAATTTTATCAAAATAAAATCTTTTTGGACGTTTTCAAATTTTTCTAAAAAAAGTGAAAATCTTTTTATATTTTTTCAAAAATTTTCAAAAACAAAAATCTTTTTGATTTTTTGAAAAAATATCAAAAATGAGAAATATAAGCACAAAAAATGTACACATTAGTAATAGGCATAAAATATCATCATGAAAAACATATTATGCTAGCAAACAATTCTAAACCTCATCCGTTAGGTGCAGTGGAGTTTTTCAAAGGTGTTAACATCCTATGAAAAGCATCCATCAATTCATGTGAAGTCTTGACTAAAATCTTTAATTCCCCCTAAAATGTGAAAAGTATCTCGTGTAATCATCCGTAGCAACATGTGTGGGTGCGTGTGTGTGAACACGTGTAGTAGAAAAATATGACACATTACCTAACTTAAGCAAAACTCCCTAAGGTGTCCTCTCTTTTTACAATGAGTGAAAACATAAACTGGTCTGGGTACACCTCTATCAAAACGTTTACGATGCACTCTCATATAAAGTATGGTATGCCTAGGTTGGTTGGGTTGAGAGGCATATGGATCAATAAAAAACTTGGGAACCGGCTCGAGTACAACATGGGAAGTGGATGCACCATCATGACCTATTCCTCGTCTCTCAACATCACCCAACACGGGATTGAGAACCATCTTTCCAACATTTTTAGAAGCGTTCTCTAAAGGGACTTTGACCTCTTAGGAACGTTCAAGATCATTCTCAAGTTGGGATACACGTGTCGTCAGACTAGACACAATGTTAGTCAAATCGCTATTTTCCCGATCTAAAGAAATCAATTATTCACTCAAAGAAACCTTCACCTTCTCGAGTTTACTTGATGACGCCTCAAACACCCTCAAAACCTCTAACTCTCTCTCCAAATCTCTCACCATAAGACCTAACTCCTTATTCAATTTCTTAGTTTTTAATATCTTGGCGTATAAATCTCTAAATGCAATCTGGATCTCACTATCACCCTCATTAGCGAACTCACTCTCACACTTGCTAGAAACACTCAAATCATACTCAGGGGTCTCATGTGCAAAAGTATCGTCATTGTAGTGGGACAAACTAGGTGAGCTCACGTGACTAGCTAAAAAGGCAACAAATTTCCCATGTGAAGAATCATCCCCGGAATCTTTCACCTCTTCCCACTATCGCTAAGCGTGGCTGGAATGGCAATTTGTTTTCCCTTTCTCCTTGGACTAGTGGGACACTCAAAAGATCTATGCCCCCTACCCTCACACTCAAAACACTTCTCTTCTTACTCTTTCTCACTATCTTTTTCACCGCTCGCTTTGGCCTTATCTTTCTTTTTTTTCCTCAAAAAATTTTTTATTCCAAGAATTTTGTTTTGAAAACTTGAGAAACTTTTAAAAATTTTCACAAGCAAGGCCATATCAAAATTAACCTCATCCTCAGATTCGGACTCACAAACTTTCACTTTCTTTTTCTTCCTAGACTGGGCTTTAACTGCTATCACACTATCCTTAGCCTTGACAGTGTCTGGAAACATGTCAATTTCATATGTCCGAAGGTCTCCTACTAGATCTTCCAATTTTAAATTGCTCAAATTACCTAAGGAATTCAAAACAGTTACTTTAGGGATAAAACGATTTGGCAGTGATCTCAAAATCTTTTTAACCACTCATGCATCAGGAATATGCTCACCAAGAATGAATTTAGTGTGGACAATATCAGTTAGGCGTGCATAAAAATCATCAAAACACTCAGATTCAAGCATGGATATTGTTTTAATTGAGTGGCTAAATTTTGAATTTTAGACTCCTTAACCACATTTTACCTTCATGGGTAAGTTGTAAAATGTCCCATGCTTCTTTTGACATGGTGCACGTAATAATACGTCCGAACTCCTCAGGAATGACGGCACCTAAAATTTCACTCAATCGACATGAATTAAAAGAGCTCCATTTTAACTTGTCCTCAGTCCAGTCTGTCACAGGTTTTCAAGTAGCGATATTATTTGCAGTGATAGTAGGAGGAGTCCAACCTCTTTCACAAACTACCCAAACTCCCTCATCAATGGCCTTTAATTATGATTTCATATATATTTTCCAGTAAGCATAATTAGGCCCGTAAAAAATGGGCATCTGATTATATAAGTGCTCTATAAAAAATTTACGATTTTTACAAAACATATTTAAAAAAATAATCAATATCACACAATGTTGTGAAAAATAAGGATCACTCAATAAATTAGAGAAACCCTCTCTGATACCAATTTGTGAAGGTGGTGATCCCTTAAATAAGCTCTAAAACCAATTTGTAAATGCCCGGTATGATATTGATTTGAATAAGTTTCGCAGGTCTCCAATTTAAACTCATTTAATCAAATGTTAATTTTTAAACCAAAGTAATTCAATCCTAAAACATACATCTAGGTGCAGCGGATCATGCCAATAAAAATAAATATGAATTCCTGACTCACAGATTTAAGGAAAAATCCTTGAAAGGAAAAACCTTTTTTTTCACTAATAATACTCACAATGATTACTGCAGCAAACTCTCACAGGTTGCAACCTAAATCAACAATGGAATTCTTCATCAACTCCAAAAGAACTGCAGTTCAGTTAGCCCAGGAACACCCATGAGTACTCTCTTTGACACGTACTCATGTCAGCCCAACACCTCCCTCAAATGACACCTAAATCAGCAGTAAAGAACTTCTCTATAAGAGAAACTTCACAAAATTGTGTTCTTGGGTTCCAAAACAATTCACATAAAGATTGGGATGATTTATGAATTGAAAACAAAGGATTAAACCCGTAAAATTGAGAAGAAAAATGTTTATGCCAAAGCAGTTTCGTAGGATTAAAATTCGCAGGTCTTCTGAAGAAAAATGAAACTAGAAAAAACAATTTCTAGAAAAATTGAGTCGACAACTCGCTCAAACGAAAAGCTGATGTCACTCGAACGAGGCAAGATGTGACTCGAACAAGACATCGTACGAAGGTCATTATCACTTGAACGACGAGGCATAGTTGCTTGAACGATTGGAGAGAAAAAATATTTTTTTTATTACAGTCCGCCTCAACACTTAGAAAAAATATTTTGACGTAAAAGAATGGACCAACACTTAAAAATTCTTTTAGAAAAAAATATCCCAACACTCTAAATGAACCAATAAGGTACTTAAACACAACCTTACCAAAATTAATCTCATGGAGGCTTGAATGTTGAAGAACTTTGATATTAGGATCCACCTTATTGAATGATTGAACTTGAATAAGTTTTTGACGGTTGTAACGGTATACAACATACTCAAATGTAAACCAAATAATAAAATAATGTATTTACATAATTCGGGAGTACAAAGACTTTTTTACGTAGAATTATATAGAAATGGATGGGCTAGATGAAGAAGTAAGTTGCCACAGGCTTAATGTTATGCCTTCAGCCATACCAGTGAAGCAAGCCACAAGACTTACAAGCTTGAATTAGACTTGAAAATCAAAGAAGAGGTGCAACGATTGTTAGTGGTGGGGTTCATCATGCCGATATAACACCTACTTTGGTTTTCAAGCATCGTTCCTGTGGGGAAGAAGGACAAGAATCAGATAAGTATTTGTGTGAACTTTAGAGATTTGACCAGAGCCTGCTCGAAGGGTGACTTTCCTCTGCCTTCCCTAAAAAACTTGATCGATGCAATTGTTGGACATGGAATGTACATATTCATGCATGGGTATGTAGGTTATAACCAAATCAAGATAAACACATGAGATATAGAAAAATGACGTTCAGGACCCCGTTAGGAAAATTCATGTAAAAAGTGATGCCTTTTTTGTTAAATAATTTTAGGGCAATTTATCAAAGGACGATGATGGACATTTTTCATGACTTCTTTCATAAGTTTTTGGAATTTTATGTGGATGATTTGATAACCAAGTTAAAGAAGGAGGAATCCCATCTAGATGATCTGAGAAAGGTGTTCATCTGATGTAGACAACATAAACTAAAGATGAACATGTTGAAGTGTGCTTTCGTGCTTACAAGTGAAAAATTCCTAGGTGTTTTGGTATATCGATAGGGGGTACATATGGACCAAGACAAGCAACGAGAAATCCTAGAGATGACATGTCCTAGAACAATGAAGTAGCTCAATAGTTTCCTCGATAAATATCATACCTTAGGAGATTTGTGCCAGGGCTAGCCGAAATAACTCACCCACTGATGGAGCAACTGTGAAATTGAACGAAGTTGAAATGGGAGGAAGCTCACCAAGAATCTTTGACCAGGTTGAAGAAGATACTCACTTCTCCATAAATGATGATTCCTGCCAGGGTAGGGATACCATTGTGACTCTACCTGACGTCTACTACATGGTCCGTTGGAGCTCTCCTGGCCTAGGAAATTGATGGGTAAGAAAGGCCAGTTTACTACCTAAGAAGGATCATACATGGAACATAGGCAAGGTATAGTAGTATAAAAAGACATTGTTTAGTCTTGGTGTTTTTAGCACAAAAACATAGATATTACATGTTATCTTTCACAATTCACTTTGTGATAAGATGTGATCCAATTAAATATTTATTGGTGAGAACTATTTTGATTGGAAGAGCACCTAGGTGGTTCCTCATCCTTTCAGAATACGACTTAAAATTTATGGTTTCTTGCGGGATCAAGAGCGCATATATAGACTTATTAGAGATTTTCCCATCTAGGTATTTAAGCCACCCCGAGAAAGCATTCCAGGGGATGATTTGCAGGAAAATTTACTGGATGCTAACATTAAAGAATGGATGATGAAGTTCGATGGTTCTTCGATAGAAAAGAAGGGAAGGACAGGGGTTATCATTTCTAAAGGGAAAGAATAATTTTTCCTTTCTTACAAGTTAGATTTCCCTTGTTCCAATAATGAAGCAGAGTAAGAAGTGTTAGTACTAGGGTTGCTAGAGGCCCTCCGAAGGGGCATCTGTTCACTATGATTAGAGGTGATTTGAACTTGATGGTTCAATAAATGAACATGGAATATGCATTCAAACACCTTAGCCTGGCATCTTATAGAATTATCATCCAATGACTGATCAACCAGTTCCATCAGGTTAAGATAAGAAGGTATTCCATAATGATGAATAGATATGCTGATGCCTATGCCACCATTGCTCAGAAGTTGTCTTTAAAAATTGACAAAGCTACTGTGATGATACAACGGAGAATAACTCCATCAGTTACACAATTGATCTTATCGATGGAATATGGTTTGGATTAGAGGGGCGAGATCAGGAAGCAATTGGATTCCGGGGAAGGCAAGATGAAAATGAAAAAGCTAGTGCAGTACTTTGCCAACTAAGGAAATCTCTACTTCAAGAATGTGGGAGGTTAGTTGTCAAGATACATTGGTCCAGAAGAAGTAAACCAGAGGTTCAAGAAGACACATGAAAAATAATGCAAAGTAACTGAGATCCCTCTGTATAGAAGAATTTAGAAAGAGGGATACTTCTGTAAGATAATGAAGCAGAATGTAGCAAAGTTATAATGAAGGTGAGATAAATGTCAACTTTTCTTCTAGGCAGTTGAATTACACTTTATTGAGACTCAGACAGACTGGAGGCAACCTTACATTGATTTTATCAAAGATGGAATTATTCCTATAGAGAAAATAGATGTGATGGGACTCAAGAGAAGGGCCCCACAGTTCTACGTTCAAGACGAGCAGCTGTTTCAACAAGACATTAAGATGCATCACAAAGGAGAAGGTAATGATGATTTAGAAACAAGATCACGATCCAGCTCATATTGGAGGGGCAAATCTATATGACTAGTTAATGACCTCGGGTTATTATTATCCAACTATGGAGAAAGATTTTACTGAGTTTGTATAAAAGTTCAAGGCGTGCCAGCTACATAGAAACATGATTCATGATCCTTCGATGGACTTACATTCTTTATCCACTCTTTACCCATTCCACACTTGGGGGTTTGACCTGGTAGGGGAAATACACCCATCCTTAATGGGAAAGATCTGGATACTCATGGAAACATAATGTTTACGAAGTGGGATGAGGTGATACCACTCAAAAGAGAAACTGCAAAAATAGTGGCTAAATTCATCAGGGAATACATTATCTATAGGTTGGGATTCTAAAGGTTATCCTCTCTGATAAGGGGACCCCATTTATCAATAAAGAAGTAACGATGCTTACAGACAAATACTCCATCATCCATTATACCTCAACGGTGGCATATCCTAAGGTTAATGGTCAAGTCGAAGTAACTAATAATACTTTGGTCAACATCTTGGCCAAGACGATGGAAGACTTACCAAGATCGTGGGATGATAAGATTCCAGCAATCTTGTGGGCCTATTGAATAATGAAGAGGAAGCCTACAGGGTATACCCCATTCTCTCTTGTGTTTGGAGCTGAAGAAATTCTGCCGGTAGAAATGGAGGTTCCTTCAGCTTGATATGCCTTATGAAGCAGCATCTTCCCTCAAAATAGACATATACAGTTGAAAGCACTAGATTAGCACAGAGACGATGTGATGCAACACTTCCAAATGTATACGAAGCAGCTTTCCAAGGCATATGATAACTTGGTGAGTCTAAGAAAATTTCTATAAGGGGACTTTGTGTTGAAGGCAGCAGTGAAGGACATCCGAGGGCTCCCATTGCCTAAATTTTCTACAAAATGGGAGGGATCTTTCATTGTAAAGGAGTATCACGATTCAGGTTACTGCTTAATTTCTAAGATGGAAGATGATAAACCTTTTAGCATTAATAACAAGTGGTTGAAAGTTTATCATATTTAGGCGAGTAACCTCATTAAGAGTTTTTTTATGTTGCAATTCATTATATGAGTTATTTCTTTTGTAATGAGATGATAAAGAAAGAGTTTTCTTGTAAATTGTAAGAGTTTAAACTTTGTAATAAATAGAAGTGTTGCAACAAAATAGCACATGATGACAAAATACTATATCTTTCATTTATGTCACTTGGGAAGATTATAAAATTGGGAACTAGTACCCAAGAATTACATCTAGTACAAATAAAGAGAAGATTATCAATACAAAATAAGGGACTTCTAGCCTAGAATAAACCATAGGTCAGGTTGGGAGAAGAAGTCCCTAAGTAATCCCAAAGAAGCTTTCAAGCATGTCCTCTGAGTAAAAAGGCATCCTTCAATTTTGATCTGCACTTGACCTCTTTCGATTATTAAAGTTTCCCGTTCCAGGTTGACCTTTGATAAAGCTTCTTCGACAACCTTTACTCTATCATCAGCTGCTACTAATAAAGGGGCCAACTCTATTAGCCTCTTTTCCTCAGACCGTTGACCCTCTAACTATTTTAGATAGAGTTCCCTTTAGCTTTCCAACGAATGTATCTTCAAAAGTTTCAGGTGGGTAATCATCTAATTGAGTTATAAGCCATCCTTTCCCATCTACTTTAAACTTCCCAAGTGATGATTGATGAGTGCCTTGGAAATATTGGACATTTAAGTGTTGATGAAATAATGGATGCCAGACCTTATAGCCTATGGATCATCACCAACAGTTGGAGCGCACATAATCAACGGTAAAAGTTTGAGGATGGTGCATGGTAATCCGTTCAATGATAGATCGGTTGCACGTAAAAATTTGTGGAGGTTGGTTAAGGACCATGAGACAAAACTTGTGAGGAGACATTTTTGGGAAGGAACCTCACCACCCGGCTCACTATCCACTGGCAGGTTTGTAGTCAAACCACGATCGTCATGGCTTGAGTCCTCAGAGGGGATGGTTCTTGCTACATGGATTGAACAGGTGAGGAATCAAGTTGAACCGACATTTAGATGATAGCGGGCTCACTCACAACCTGCAAAGTGATAAAGAAAAATGAGCTGATGAAAAATCTTAACAAGTATTTTTTTCATTATTAAGTCACTGTTATAGGTGGAGTTGATGAAAAATCTTAATAAGTGTTTTTTCATTATTAAGTCACCGTTATAGGTGGAGTTGACGAAAAAAAATCTTCAATAGTGTTTTTTCATTGTTAAGTCACCGTTATAGATGGAGTTGATGAAAATCTTAACAAGTGATTTTCACTTTTAAGTCACCAATATAGGTGAAGTTAATGAAAAATCTTTACAAGTGGTTTTCATTGTTAAGTCACCATTATAGGTGGAGTTGATAAATAATCTTAGCAAGTGATTTTCATTTTTAAGTCACTGTTATAGGTGGAGTTTGAGATTTTTTAACAAGTGTTTTTTTTGTATAACAGAAATACTTATGCAAAAAAGAGGGAGAAATCAATAAAATACCTCAGGGATGCTTGGAGCAGTGACGGTGACTTGAGAAACAGCTGCAAAGGTAGAAACTATAGGCGAAAAATTAACATCCCCCTGATCCTCAGGGGAACCCTCATCCAGAGGAAGGCGAAGCACCTTCCTCAGGAAAAGGCACTATAACTAGGATAGGGGAAGGAACAAAATGAACCGTTCATTATCCCAATGAGGCATCAACCCTTATAGGGGCCGAAGGAACACCCGGGCTAGAATATGGACCAATAGTATCTTTCACTATATGAGGGCCCCCAAAAGAAGATGGAGGAGTTAATCCTAGGGCAAGATGCACACAACAACAACAAAGTTTTAGGCATAAACAACATAAAAATGTAAAAAACATAAGGAGGGATCTTACCTTAGTGATGTTGTATAAGGGAGACAACACAATTGTAGGCCTCACCAAAGGGAGCTGCAGAATTGAACCAACGAGAGAGGTAGCCAGGTCGGGAGGAGTCATAACCTAAAAGCCAAAGAAAATACTTAGTACAAAAACCAAATGGAGGAAAATAGAGCTAAGTGATGATCGGGTTATAACCTCTAAAGGTCCAGAAAAGACTAGAATAATGTCTAGAGGAACCATGGGCAGGGCAGACGACCTAAAAGAAGCCAAAGGAGTATCCTCTAGATGTAAAGAAGATCTTATGGATTCTCGAGAACTACCATCCCTCCCATAAACCTCCTCTTGACACCTGGAGGCAAACCGATGAGAATGGGCCAGCCCATACATGGAAGAACGGGGAGGATATGCATCGACTGAAGTGCTCTCGAAACGTCCTCCCCGAAGGGTCTCACCAGAGGAGAAGGCCTTTCTCATTATATCTCCTGCACAAAGAAAACAAATTTTGACTGTGTCAGAAAATACACTTCACTATGCTTAAAATGGCTCAGTGTAGAAAAAAAACATACCTCTTGCTCAGGAGAAAAATGGGATGATATGAACATTGGCGAAGTAAGTAGCGAAGGAATTGAATAATAATTTTCGTTTGGTCCTTGCTCAGTGTCAGGAGTTTCATATAAAACGATATCCTCAACAGGACCTAGAAAAGGAGAGGCCTCAATAGCAGAAGTATCAATAGTTGGCTACACCTCATAAGTGCGTTTGCTCTGGGGTTTCGTACCTAAAGTTTCTTTTCCTAGTGCTAGAGGCACCACCAATAGAGAGGACTCTAAAACTCTTTCTTCATTTTGATACCCCCTTCATTGGATTTACAATGGTAGCGGGGAAAATAACAGCAGGAGGAACGGGGTGGGGTGGCTTCTTAAAACTCCCATTTTACCCGTTCCAGATCAGCCTGACACTTGTCTCTTATTTCCCCACTTAGTTTTGCGAAAATTGCAGGAGAAATGAAGGTGATTGGGAATACATCTACGGGAGATTAGGGCTTGGGATGGGACTTTGATTTTGAGGAAGTCCCACTCTTGGAAGTTTTGGCTTTCTTGGAAAAAGGTTTTGATGGCCCCTCTCTAGGATCTACATCAGTAGAAGCACCTTTGACATTTTGTTTAGGCATTGGAGATTTCTTAGACCTGGGTGCAGCATTTGGAATCATAGGGCAGTAAGGGGGAAACTCTCTAGTAGGACCTTTGGGAGTACGTCTTAGAGGGAACTCAACCCCAAGGATATAATCCCCCTTCAATCCCAGCTCTAAGAATGGAAAAGTCTGAACCACTAGGTAAACAAGGGAACCCTCAACAAACTCTTCAATTTTATCCAGTTGTGATAGCCAGTACTTTAATGCAAAATCCGAAGTAACATCGCCATTCTCGATAAGGGCGGGGATAGTAACTCGTTTGTTGATTGTAGAACAGATAGTGGAGGCTGCTGAGACGATGTAGAAAGCACATGCCTCATAAAAAATTTCTCTAGTATGAGAATCCTAAAATACTAGATGAGGAACCCCTTGGGCGTAGCCAAACTCGCAAGTGCAGTAATTGGAGTTATAATATTCTGAGGTGTATCCCCATTCAGTATAATAAGGGAGGTAGCTTGTAGCCAAAACTAAAATGATGTAGAACAAAGGGTTCTCCATGATAAGATCCTCGGAAGTAGGTTGCACCACCTTTGATGCATGACCAAAGAAATTCCAAGAGTGGGAAAAGAAATCCTTACCATAAGACCTTATAACGAAGCATCTCATTCTGTCAAAAATGCCCAAGATGTCCTTATGACTTTTTTTTTTGTGTAAATGATAAAGGTAATGGGGCTTGATGGCTTGGCCAACCATCTGGAAGGGGGATTGAGTTTGCTGATATTTATGGACAATAGTAATACAGGAAGCCCGTTAAAACTATGGCATTGGAAAAATTAGTAAAGTTATATTGGCTCAAAGATCGTTCCATGTCTAAGAGAGTCCTATTTGGACAAGAGTAAAGTTATTGAAAGTCTATGGTTTCCATGGGGAGCTTGTATCCCCTGGACAATAGATGGAAAGATTAATGAGATCCCTACGAGTTTGGCCATTAGGCTTACTGGGCAAGATAAAATGGGATGGAATCACAAGTATATATACTGATGGCTCAAGGGGTGTACATTTCCCTGGTCCAAACTTCAAAGACGTAGAAGCATGATAGAGGTAGCTAATGAGCGAGGTGACGATAGCTTTGTTAGATGTACTGATACATCTCCTACAAATCTAATCCAAGTCTACTCGAGCCTTAATTTTTTGGCATCCAAGAACTTATCATGGTAGGGAGAAGTACCAATGGGCTCAAGCCCAAGTAGCTCACAAACATCCTCAAGGGTGAAGGCGAATTATCCCCATGAGGCAATAAAAGTGTGGGTTCTTATGTTTCATAGAGAAACTAAAACTTGTATGGAGACGTTCTGTTTAGAGAGAAAAATTCCCCAAACTAGGTGGTACGGTGAAGTACAACTTTGGTGAGGGTATCAATATATGTGGACTGCATGAATGAGTTACAATCAATAAAGAGAGAGGGAGAACCACCAAGAACTTTGAAATCAATGTGATAATGTGGGAAGTCACCTTGATTGATACGAATCCTCGTGGTTCCCTCTCGGGGAAAGAAACCCCAAACTGTAGTGTCCTCATCTTCATTACCCAAGATCAAAGGGTAACACTCGGTAGTCAAAGTGCAAGTCTTACAGGCACCCCAAAAATCATCACCCTTGCCGAAGATAGGAGACTGATGATAGAAACTCAGTTTCTCCTGGCGATCGGCCACCAAGGCGGTGGTGTCCATAGGGGCAGTAGTAGCAGCAGTGGTGGTGGTAAGTGGATAATTAATAGCAGGAGTAACCGAAGATCTTGAAGAAGCTATGGTAGACAATTGGGCTTGTAGAGAAGAAAGAAAGTGTCTAAAATTATGAAGTAACAAAGATTGGGTGAGGTAGAGATGGCAAAGGAAGAAGGAGAATAAGAAAATCTTCAGCAAAAATGGTGGATGATAATTTTCACTCTCTAAAAAATCTCTATAAGTATTGAGGCAAGCAAAGAGACGAAGATAAAAAGTGACTAAGTGTTGGGAATTAGTCATTTAAAATCAAGTGGACATTTGATTTTCCCACAGAGGCACGTCCCAAGCCGCCAAAATGATTGCAAGTGGACACGTGGCACTTTGGGGCACACTTTGACAGTCAAAAAGACATGCTCACATTATCAATGAGGCTACGTTTTGGAAAAGATAGGTTAATTTCAAGAGAAGTTAAGTTTCGGCCCAAATTTTTGAACTATATAGAGTTACCATGCTGATAAAATGGGTTGAAGAGTCATCGGCGAGAGTAACAACTCCAGGTGAAAGGCTCATGACAACACAGTTTAAGAAGTTCATAATCTCCCCTCACCACAAGACTGATTAGAGTTACTTCTGGATAATGTACATTTTTGGAGAATTTTACTTTTTGAACAAGTCTTTCCACAAGGGGCAGGCCCTAACGATAAGTCCCCTCTACTAAACGTTCCCCAAAAGATAATGGAACGAAAATATTGGGGAGAATTTAAGATTCAACGGTTACTTTGGGAGAATTTAACAGGTCCAAATGCTAGAAATTTTTAGCGTGCAACATTCATGCTACCTCAGGGGTAGGCCCAACAAAAATATCCACTTATTACAAGTTCGCTGCATGCCAAAATGGGTAATTAATATTTTTCTCATATATTTTAGGAGAACTCCAACAACTAGTGAAGAACAATGAACGGATGAGATGTAACGACAAAAAAAAGATACGATGTCCCCTCCCTATTCGTCGAGAATTACAGATCTTTAGTTCAGGTACATCGAGGAGAATTTAAATTTTTTCTGGCAGAGATAATGACAGAAGTTGCAATGAAGACATAAATGCAAGTGATTTTTGCTCACAAGTAGAAAGTTCATCGGATTGAGAAGTTTTCATGCAGACATTTCTTGTTATCACAACAAATCTCTACTTGAAGGGTCAAATGTAGGGGGCTTGAAGATAATCTTTGAATTAGAGATAAGCCTCCCCAACTAATATAAGGGGCTTAAGGGAAGGAAAAAATATAAAGACATTGCGACAACTCAACGTGGCAGCTTAGTAGCATGGTAGCCCAACGAGGAGATTGGCCGAAAGAGCTCATCCTTTGTATCTTATCTTTTATTTAGTTCAATGTACTTATTAACGTGGATTGTAATGTTATAAAGATTTTAGTATTAAGTGTGAGTTCAAATAGTACTCGCGAGAGACCAGGTTGGGCAGGTCCTGAGAGAGCTTACATGCTCTATTGAATGACCTTACCATGGGAACTTCAGAGGGACTTAATTCAGAGGATTTAGAAGTGAGGCAACATTAAGGCTTGCCATGACCATCTTAGATACACCAAGTAAAACATCGAGTAACCTTTAACCATGGGTGCTTGTGCGGAGTAGCCTTGAGTTCCATGGTATCTTGAGCCTTGAGCCTTGAGCTAAAAAGTAAACTACTAAATGTCACATCTCCTTTAGGTGATGTCACCATCCAGCTAAAAACTATCCAATCCGGTCTTGAGTAAACCACCGTGGTATTGGGGATGACAAATGATTTGGTGATCTGCCTATGTGGTGACAGTACTTTGGCGCACATTGGTTAAGCAAAAGGCATATCTTGGCATATAATGTTTGTGACGTAAAGTATGAGGTAATGTCTTTCACAGCTGTGAAGGACCGAGGCATCTCAGGAGTGGTGTGGAAGATATTTATTGTCCTTAAACACTTCTAAGAGAGAGAGAGTTCTTTCTAGAGATTATTTCTAGATAGAGAATACATATCATAGAGAAGTTATTGCAAACCAGAGTTCTTGCTCACGCACCATTGCCATTTATTGTGAAGATTTTAATAGCTAACTAGAGATCTTTCAGAGGTTGTGGGTATGTTGGCTACCTACCAAGGTGTATCTAGGGTGCTTACTTATATCTCCCTAGAAATAAGTTTCTTTTGAGTTCATGTATTATTATTTGAGTTATACACGAGTGTGTTGTGAGTTCAATCTGAGTGTTGATCATATATAATATTATAGGTTTACTTGTATTTATTGAAGAGTTCCCGAGTTATAATTCATCACTATACCTATACGAGTTACACCTCAACTAGTATTACTATACTCCCAGGCTATAAGGGGACTAACCTCTTACAGATGGCAATGGTGGGTGTGATAGATATCTGGGGAGATCAGGAGTATTCCAATGTCATACCCTTTCTTGTTGGCAGCCCTATCAAAGAACATCTACCATCTGAGATCCTCCTAAGAGGTGTAGAGAATGTCTTCATCTGGGAATTCACAGACCCAAACATCGGTTCCTTTCATAAATATTTTTGATAAGGTAGTCAAAGATGGACTTCCCCTTCATGGCTTTCCGTGTGACATACGCAATATCGAACTCAACTAGCTATATTAACCAACTGACCATCCATCTTGACAATGCATGTTTTTCTAGCAGGTATTTTATAGGATCTATTAGGGATACTAATCTGATGGGAAAGGAAAGAATTTACGTGTGACCCAGACTAAGGCGACACATGCTTTCTCTAAAGTATTATAATTAACTTCCTACCCGATCAATTTCCTACTAGAATAATAGATAGATATTTCCTTACAATATTCTTCAATATATTGGGCTAGTAAATCCTTTGTTGTGGTATCAGTTTTACCAAGTACAAGAGGAGGGTAGACCGGGCTGCAGAGGCATGATCATCAGTGGTCGAGTGAGGTATTTCTTGATTCGGTCAAAGGTTTCTTAACAGGCCTCATTCCAGAATTTGGTTGAATATTTCAAGAGAAAGTTGAAAATGAGTTCGCATATGGAGGTCAGTTGGCTAATGATGTATTATAATTTACCCAGGAATCCTCAAACTTCTTTTTCCATCTGGGTGATTCCATCTCAAGTATGGCATTCAATTTGGCAGGGTCTTCTTAAATTCCTTTCTTACTGACTATAAATCCAAAGAGTTTCCTTTAGTGATACCAAAAACACACTTTGTGGGTTAATTCGCATTTGGTATTGCCACAGTCGCTCGAAGAACTTTTGAAGGGTAGGAATGTGACATTCTTGAGTCATGGACTTGATGATCATGTCTTCAACATAAACCTTGACTTCTTTATGAATAAGGTCATGTAAGACAATTGTGGCATCCCTTTGGTAGGTAGCCCTGGCATTCTTAAGCCTGAATGGCATGATAATGTAGCAAAAAGTTCCCCCGGGGGTGATAAAGTAAGTTTTCTCTTGGTGGTCAGGGGCATCTTGATCAGGTTATAACAAAAAAATTCATTGGCAAATGACTTGAGGGCATGGATGGCCGTATTATCCACAATCATGTCGATGATTGGAAATGGTTAATCATCTTTCGGTGATTCTTTATTCAAATCCCGATAGTCGATGCACATGCGAACATTTCCTCCCGACTTTGGCATGAAACGATGTTCGGAAGTCATGTGGGGTATTCAACCACACGAATGAAACCCACATTCAGTTATTTGACTTATTCCTCTTTAACTTTGAGTGACCATTCGATTCAGAGTTTTCTTAACTTCTGATTGACTGGTTTGCATTCCAATATTATCGGGATCTCATGCTGAGCTAATTTGCACAACAGTCTCATTATCATTAATTTGAACGCGATTATGTTGTTTAATTTTTTCCTAATTGAGATCGGTTAAGAATTGTTCATTTACAAAATCATTATCATAAAAAGTTTGATTATAATCAATGAAATTAATGTAAGGCATAACAAGATACTCAAAATCCTCATTTATTTCATTTTGATTGAAAATATCATTGACCTCATCAAAAGAGGTCTCAGTTACATTTATTAAAATAGGTGTAGAGATTTGAATATGATAAATAGCAGGGTTAGGTTGAGCATGAGCAAGCTAGACTCGGATGGCATGCTAGTTTAAGAGAGGACTATCAACAGTTGTGATATAAGTGAAGGGGTCCGATGACACATCATCTTATTCGATCAGGCAGAGACTCATCCCCAGTGTCCCTACAACACATAGGATTCCTCAAATTCGCTTCCCTCGGAGTTCTTAGTGATTTCCATGGTTTCCTTGGTTAGAGGTTTCACTTCATGTTTATAGTCTTCATACCAAGTGTTGTTGTCTTGAAAGAAGATCTCTAATCTTGAATTCATCTTTTTGTCAATGTGGTTATACCACGGTTCATAGAATTTATTTAAGGATAAGTCCTCACCCTTATTGACAAATCTTCCTTTAAAAGATTCCCCTAAAATAGTTTTTTCATTCTTTAGGCTTCTTTTCAGTCGCGATCGACGAAGTTCTTTGAGTTCAATTGATGAAGGTTGTTAGCCTAAGCCATATAAGGGAAATGCTTATTTTAGGACTATAGGCTCAAGGATCCTTGCTAACATCATCCTATTCCATTCCGGGCATGAAGTGCACGTTCTATAACATCTGAATTATATTGGTGTTGCTGTATTGACGTTGCTGTGAGGGTTATGCATTGGATGGAGTCGATCTTTAAAGTTGTCCCCTATTAGGACAGAGAGAGGATAAATTCTGAAATCAAAGAGGATTGTATCATTAGTCTCATATTGAATCTCTAACACAGGATTGTTGGGATTGACATTTATTGAACTATCATCGTCTCCTAAAATGGTGATAAGTTGACCTTTGGCAAAGAACTTTAGTTTCTAATGGAGAGAAGAGGACACTTCCCGAATGCTGTGGAGCGAAAAGTGACCTAGGATTAGGTTAAAGCAAATAGGTATGTCGATGACTTATGTTAGCCCAAGAATATTTGCCTAGGGGTGGTTTCAAACAATTTTCAATTTTTAAATCAATTGGAGTTCAAAGCATATAAAACCCAATCCTAAACCAAATTTTTGTTCATCCTTAAAATATGCAACTATATGTCAAAACAAATTAAATATGCACAAGCTTCAGGAAAAATCCCCCACAGGGGCAGAACCTTTTATATTTCTAGAACTTTAAAATAATTTATAAGACCTTTGACTTATAGACCACTGGATAATCACTCACAAGTGTAACACACATTGTCTTCAGCACATCTTCAAAGTACCGATCTAAAAATCAGCAGTGGTTTACGTGCATTAACACCACAAGGACACGAAACCCTGACACGCATTTTTCAGCAAAGAATCAACATTTAGAAGATAGTCAATGACACACAGTCATAAACCTTGTAGAGACTCACTCCATAATAGCACGCATCTATTGGTTGTAGAGATCTCCCCAAAAAAGATGAACAAAAGCAAAGCTCCTAGCAAAACTAAGTTTTGGGTTCAATAAAACAACTCACACAAAAGCACTGTGATTTGTGAATTGTAAAACAAAGTTTTGAACCCTCAAAGTGATGGAGAATAAACCAAGAACACTTAAAACGTATTCTGTTAAAACCAGCGTTTTCTCCAAACAAAATACAAAAGTCTAACACCCTATTTATAAAAACATTTAAGGCGGTGACGTGTCAAACTTAAACAGCTTGTTCAAACGAGACATGACGTCGTTCAAGCGATAACTGATCTCGTTCGAACGAGATGCAATGTATTTTGAATGACATCGTACACGTGTCACTTACCGCTTCAATCTTTTAAAAAACTTGAAAACCTCAAACCTAAGACTGTTTATGAGATCAGCAAAGATTTTCCAAAATATTTATGAGAAAATGTTTTCGAAAAATTAAAAACCATTTAAAATCATTTCAAAAATCAACAGTCATATGAATATGGAATGAAGTTGTAACTTGTTCATCCTAAGTGTGCATTCATATATGGTGCTAAATAAATTACAAAAATCTTTTTGTATTTTTCAAAATTTTCTAAAAGAAATATAATACGAAACGTACAGACGTCGTAACACTAGCAGGGATATATCATAAAGTATAACTAGTGTATGACAAAAGAAACTCACACAATCATTTATAAGAGACAACAATAGAAGAATCATGTGCGAGTTTCAAAATCTCAAAATTTTCTTTGATAAAACTACACGAATCCATTGCGATTAAAATAAACCACCCAAGATGCAAGGCAAATAAGATCAAACGCAATAAATTAGCGAAACCTGCTCTGATACCACTTGTTAGCCCAATAATATTTTCCTAGGGGTTATTTCAAACAATTTTCAAATTTTAAATCAATTGGAGGTCAAAGAATATAAAACCCAATTCTAAACCAAATTTTAGTTCATCCCTAAAATATGCAACTACTTGTCAAAACAAATTAATTTTGCACAAGCTCCAGGAAAAATCCTCCACAGGGGAAAAACATTTTATATTTCTAGAACTTTAAAATAATTTACAAGACCTTTGACTTACAGACCACTTGATAGTCACTCACAAGTGTAATGCACGGTGTCTTCAGCAAATCTTTAAAGTACCGGTCTAGAAATCAACAGTGGTTTAAGCGCAGTAACACCACAAGGACAAGCTGCCTTGGCACGCAGTTTTCAACAAAGAATCAACGTGCAGAAGATCCTCAATGACACGCAGTCATAAACTTTATAGCGATTCACTCCACAATAGTACACATCTGTCGGTTGTAGAGATCTCCCCACAAAGTATGAACAAAAGCAAAGCTCCCAGCAAAACTAAGTTTTGGGTTCCATAAAACAAATCACGCAAAAGCACTGGGATTTGTGAATTGTAAAACAAAGTTTTGAACCCTCAAAATGATGGAGAATAAACCAAGAACATTTAAATAGGTATTCTATTAAAACCAGTGTTTTCTCCACACAAAATACAGAAGTCTGACACCCTATTTATAAAAACATTTAAGGCGATGACGTGTCAAACTTAAACAGCTCGTTCGAATGAGACACGACGTCGTTCGAGCGATAACTGATCTCATTCGAACGAGTTACGATGTCATTCGAACGACATTGTACACGTGTCACTTGTTGCTTCATTCTTTTAAAAAACTTGGAAACCTCAAACCTAAGACTGTTTACGAGATCAACAAAGATTATCCAAAATATTTATCAGAAAATGTTTTTGAAAAATTAAAAACCATTTAAAATCATTTCAAAAATCATTTTTCATAAATTGAAAAATATTTTAATTTTTATAAAAAATATCCCAACACTTTTATGCAAATTGTAAATGGAACTTAAACACATTTACCAAGTTAGTCCTTGTTGGGCATGATTGTTGAAGTCGACTTGAAATTCGAATTGTCGTTGTATATGTATGCTTTCCAATGCTTTGACAAACTTGTAGCGATATACGACATACTAAATGTGATAGACTATGTCCTTATAACTTATAATTCTATTAGAGGATTGATCTGACCAGCCCCTAATGTCAGTTTTTTAGAGCCCATCACTTCTTGATGAGTGTTATCATAGGCGCGCAAAACGACAAAACTAGGAGTAAGATCACTCATATTCAATCCCAATCAGTTGAAGGTTCTGAGTGGATAGGATTTGAGAGCATATATATTATTGTCAAGTGATAATGGCCATATGTCCCAAGATTTTAACGGAGATATTGAGAGCATAGTTGTGATTATGGCTGAACTTCAGGATTTCTTCTTCGGAGAAAGAAATGTGTCTGTTAGAGGTCCATGATCCAACCATATTCAAGACTTCTTCAGGAGTAATAGGGGGATAAACTGTGGGTCCAGTGAGGAGCTTTATCAGGGCATTTTAGTGCAGCTGAGAGGACTTGGAAAGTCCCCACAAGGTTATGTTGGCTTCGGTTTTCTTACGCTGATCGGGGATATTACTTTATCCAATGGTCATTTTTGGCATTCGAAGCAATTCAACAACCCCCTTTTTCTTTGTCTTCTCCGATTGAATGGGGAATTGGATCTTTACAGTACTCTCCTGATTTGGTCATGTGGTTCATAGAGGCGGGAAGAATAAGAATCCCGTAACTTCATCCACTATGGGCTGAATAGATACTTTATTAATTTCCCCTAAAAAATTCTTGAAAGAGATCATTCTATAAAATATGGCAATTGAACTTCCCTTTTCTTAATTCAGTTTATCATCTGAGCTATCAAAGTCATCCCCCCATCCTGTGGTGACAATGTCTTCCTGACAAGAGTAATTAATGCATTCGATAACCTCTATGACTTAGTTATATAAAATTTCCCATTCAACTGGGAAATGAAGAAGTGAAGGGACTAGCCATCACCGAAGTTTTAAAGTAGTGAGTAACTCAGAGATGCTGTAGATTTCTCCTGTTTGGTAAAATACATCGTCATAATCTATACAACTTCATCTAGACTAACTTCTTCAATGGGTACTACCCACGCATATGATTCTCGATCCCACTTTTAGGCTTCCATGAATAGGCGAATGAATTTATGGTAATAGTTTGACACTTCTACGGGCAATTTCAGCCCAAACCCTTGGAATTGGTCTAATATAATACGTAGTTCCATATGTCCTCCCTTAGATGGGGTGTCGACGGCAATATAGGACCTCGTAAGGAGTGACATAGCTTGTTCAGCAAGGCATGTAGGCTGAAAGAAAAGGGATGAGAACCCTTAAGAAGTTTGGGTAAGGCTATGGGGATGATGGATGCTTTGACAGGCACAATGTAGGTAGAAGGGTCAAACTCGGGGTTACTTTCTAAGAAAATGACATTGTTTCCAATTCCTTGTGCTGATAAAGGGTCACGAGTGGTGTTAGGTTTAGGATTAGCCAGACAAACGATGATACCTCGATCTATCAGGCCTTGGATCACATTTTTAAAATGAAAGCATTGGTCAATGGTGTGGCATGCGACTTGGTGAAAGTCAAAATAGGCATCGAGCTTGAAGTTTTTAAGGAGTGGGTTTGGTAATGGTCGAGGTTCGGAGGATTTGATGAGATTTATGATTAGCAGAGCCTGGTAAACTTTGGATAGGGGAGAATGAAACTCGTTGTGTTCTTTTTTGGCAGGATTGGGGTGACTTTCTAGTGCCCAAGAGGTAGCAAGTTGTGATATGTTATCGATGGTTGAAACTGAGGCATTATCGGGCTTCTCACATTTCTGCGGGGCTAACTGTTCAGTTAGCTTCTTTGGTTCATATTCCACTTTGGTGATACCTTATTTAATTTTTACACAAGCCTCTTGAAGGGTCAAAAGTATGGGTAGTATTGTCCTCCCATAGATTCTCGAATATGGGGTAGGAAGTTTACTTCATAATGCTCACTTGTTCCTCTTCTACGAGCCTATTGGTCATAATAACGACTTTCTCTCTCTACCTTTTAATTAAGCTACTAATCGATTCCCTGAGGTTTTTCATGAGAATATCTAGGTCTCTATGCATGACCTCTAACTTTTCATTATTTTGGTACTGAGACATGAATTCCTAATTAATATCTTCCCAATTGCAAATTATGTTTTCTTCAAAGGAAAGGATCTGTCGAAGGGCACTTTCTTTCAAGGTTTGCTGAAACATTTGGGCCATTATTTCTTCGGAGCGACTTAGAAGGGTCATGGCTTAGTGATAACTTTGTAGGTGCATAATTTGGAGCCCGCTGCCCCTAAACTTCTCGGTGTAAGACATCTTAAATTTTTTTGGCAGTCTGGCTTTGGGGTAACGAGACATATAGGTGTAATCAACATAATTCCTAAAGATTTTGACTTGGTTGAACTTTTTTGATAGTATTTTGAGGTCCACCATGACTTTTTTTGGTTCCTCCTCTCTGGGATCCATGGGTAATGGAAGATTAACCCCTGGCTGGGCGAGGTTTGGAATCGGGAGTTGAGCATGTGGCAGTCCGTTTGCAGGCGGGGAATGTGGAGCATGCGGGTATTATTTTGGAACCCTAAAAGGCTTCGGGATAGGTGGACTCATAACATGAGAAAAGAGGATCTCAGGTTCATATGCTTTAGGAGTATGGGATTGGTGTCGCTGGATCTCTTAAACGTCAATTTTAAGGTTGTCCATATTGACTCTGAGTTGGGCTAGGATGGCCATCAAATCTAGTTGAACATTTGGTTATTGATCGGTATTCTCCATGAATAGCTTACAGAGGTAGATTCAAAATTTTATTGAAGCAACAGAAGAAGCAGTAGGGCTTCAGGTTTTTTTTATGGAAAATTGAAGCTAATAGGGAGCCAGGACAAAGTCTGGCATGCGATTAACCTAAGAGGGAAAATAATTTGGGTTTATTTTTGGAAAATGTGAGAATTTTTGGAAATGGGAGAAAACATGTTTTTAGTATTTTTGGTTTTTGAAAATGGGGAAGAAGAGGAGAAATCTTAGCATGGTTGTTATTATCATTAGGTTTTCACTTGTATTATATTTTCTTGAATGTAAGAAAAATGTCGAACAGGATCCAAGCATGGGGAAAATAGGGTTTAAAAAATATAAAACATGATCTGACTTATTTCCAAGCTCACAGACATGGTCTTGTTTATTAAAAAGGAGAAATAGCATGGAAATTCAAACAGTATGCCGACCCATTTTGATAGAGTTTCGCGTAGTAACCAACAAATTAATTATGAATGCCCTAAGGTTGACGCCTATATGAGGTTTATGCACTTATTGGGTTAACGAAATGGTTCCCCCCTTTGGCATGACTTCCACAATATACCTCTTACCTAAAAGGGCAATCATTCCTCGGTACGTGTGGACAAGACATTTGATATAACTCAATTTACGTGAATTATCTCACGATATAACTCGTAAGGACGGTGCGTGTGAGAGTGAATTTGATATACTCGACGTACGTGAAAACGTTCTCTGCTATATACCTTCCGTTGATTTCAATTAAGCGGTATGATGTGGGGAGAACCTTTTGATATACGTTGAATGTATGAGTCCAATGAAAGGTGAGAGTCATATTGCTTAGGTTAATCATGCCCTAGTGAAGCCGACACCCATCACAAAGTGACCCCTAGTACGTAAGAAAATTTGGTCAATATAATCATGCTCTAGTGATGTAGTATGAAAAAAATGCACGAGTTTTAATTATTATCCTATCAATAGAGATTTTTTATTTACATGATAAGTAAAAGGAGTACTACACTAATGAAGGAGAATATACATGTATCATGAAAAGTAAATCTAACATGGAGCATGAAGACTAAACATGGTGATAGGGAAACATGTGAATAAGTAGGTGGGATGTGTAAGGTAAGAGAGTGATATGTGAATAGCCTGGGTGATCATGTAAACATATACAAGTGAATGTGTGTGCTAGTGAGCCTAAGCATGGATCGACTACAAGTGATGTGTGAGATATGTGAGTGAGCATGGAGATATATACAAGTGAAAGAAGTGTGGGTGTGTACTAGTGAAGCTAAGCATGTATATTCTACAAATGGTGTGTGGAGCATGTTGACGAGTGCATTATTTTGTATTATTTATACCCAAATATAGTTCTTGTTAGGGTCGTTGTATCATAATTAATGAACTTTTAGAGTCATTTTCGTAAATAAAAAGAAAAATGCAAGTTTGAATAAAATTTGAATTAAAAATATAATTTTAGTAATTTGAGGGGTGAAATTGTAATTTTTAAACCCTTATGGGTGTAATAATAATTTTTAAATATTTATCTCGGCGAAATAATGTTCACGATGAAATTTGGTCGAATTCCGAATTAAAACGAGCAACTTATGTATTCCAGGGGATAAAATGTAAAGATGGATAATTCTGTAATTTTCTAAATATTTATGAGCCTAAATATGACTTCATTATTTTTATTTTACATTTTCATAGGTAACCCGGGAATTTGGACAAAAAATGAGTCGATATGGAAAAATTATCAGGATATGTCATGACACGATATAGTTGTACTATTTTTTTAAAATCATTCGAGTGTTTGTTAAGGTTGTGTCATAGCTTTTCGGAAAGGTTTTGACAAGACTAACAACTTTGAAGTCAGACGAAAATGACATTTTGAAGTTTTGGGGGTAAACAATGTGATTAGAGCTGGTGCTGTGATTTGTGTAAAAAATTGATGATAATTTTTTTCACAAAAAAAAATAGACTTCCCAATTAATTTCAACTCTTCCTAAGACTCGATGAGATAATTACCAACTCAAATACAATCAATCAAAAAAAGTTTCACTCCAACTCAAACACCTCACCCCTTTCCCTATATAAAAGGGACCCTTGGGATCACAATTTGAGACGTAATATTGAGGAGCAATTTTTGAGTGATAGTATTCAATTTGAGGGCCAACTTTTTATCATTTTTTAAAGGATTGAAGTTTATTGTAAGAGAACTTAATGTATGTCTTACTTACTAGTGAAAATATCTATTCATTATTGTAATTTGCTTTTGATTATGTTAACTAAATTCTTCTATTAGGATTAGGGTGATGCTTATCATAGTTAGCTAATATTGTCGTGTTAATTTAATTGTTCTTTATTCCCTACTTGTTTTAATTGTTCTAAAAAAATCGGTATTCGTTTTAAAACAACACGAGAGTGTATTTTAAAACCTTCAAAATTATTTTGTCATATCAAGTTTTGAGATTCAAAAATAAAAATTTTTGATGGATTATACTTGCACTTTGATTGTTTTGATAGTCCATGCTTAGATACATGTGCGAGCTTTGAAAATTGTATTTTCTAAGGGAATAAGGATTTTAGCGTTCTCTTAGAGACGCTGAAAATATATTGAACATAAACATCAATTCTCCGAATCAAACACGACGAAAGTCGGCTTAATTTGAGTTATAAAAAGGGAATGACAATGTTGAATTAAAGTGCAAGCATAGTCCTAATTCTTTCATATTATTTACAAATCTCATGTTTTTTCTCATTATTCACAGTTGCTTTTACTTAGTTTAGTGGATAATTATCCTCTACCCCGTTTAGTCTAGTTGGACAATTGAAATTCTTTTATAAAGTTAAAATTGACAAATCTATGTGGGTTCGACCCGTACTTACACTTAATATTCTATAATAGCCCGTGCACTTGTGGTATTTTATAAATTGACAAACAAATTTTTCACGCCGTTGCCGGGAATTTGACAATTTTTTTAAAGAAGTTGGATCTTTCGGACTAGTTTTTTTACCTTTCACATTTTTGTTTGTTAAAAAAATCATAAAAAAAAATCAACATGTAATATTTTCTGTTTAAAAAAGAAGGTTTAACTTTTTTTTAGTAAAAAGTAGTTTTAGCACTTGTTTATCAAAAAAATACATAAAAAAATACGAAAAAAATATGTTTTAAGAAAATTTCCAGAATTAAAATTTTCTTGTAATTAGCTGCAAAAAAAAATAACAAATTCAAAAAAGGAAAATTAAAATAAAAATACTAGTAAATTTTCTATTTCCAAAAAATAAAAAAAATAAAAAAAAATTAAAATTTGTTTCATAAGTGTGCTTTGTTATTTTTTGTGCTAAATACACCACTACTGCATGTGTCGTGTTCATTCTTTCTTACTTTTTTGTGTGTGTCACACTTTACATCTGGTGTAGTTTCTCGTGTATTTTTTTCTTTTCAGAAGAACTTTTTAAAAAAAAGAAAAAAAGGCAAAAGTGAAGAAAAATTCAAAAATAGTATGCAACGGTAACTGAACGTGAAGAAAACTTGTGTAATCTTGCCACGAGTATAAAGAACTCTCGGGGACGACTGAAATGTAGGTGAAGTTTCCCTCAGATCAACTTAAACTTAAATTTCGGCCCATTGTATACAAGTGATCGTAAAAAAGTCCACGTCGAATGTACGTTTTTGTGTACTCCTGTATGGTTTAATTTTACAGATAAATTAACACGTTGCATAAATTGACTTAAAGGCAAAACTCGTATGGAAGAAAAGGTGAGGATTTCATCACCCTTTCTTGGTCCGAAAATCACTAATTAACCAAGAATTTGCATGTCCCAAACCATTGTATTTAATTTAGAATCAAGTAGCCTTAGGATATCACATAACTCATAGGAATCCTCTTAACGATGTTAAAATTAAAAGATACTTCAATGTGAACTTGTCAAATCGGTTTTGTTTTACCTTGTCTAGGATTGGTGATTTTTAATGAGTCTTCATACCAACTAGCTTCCTGGAGAAAAAAGCGGAATTTGAGGCGATAACCGTAGTTGGTCGTCTTTTGGATTTTTCCTTGTCAAAGGGTAGGGTCTCTTTAATTACAGAGATTAATTCGGACACCCCTACAGTCATTGATTAATCTCGAGAAAACAAGATTTTAAAATTAAAAATCCCATCACTTAAATTAGATAATTCAATTTGTTGTGTGCTAGCTAGGAATTACATGGTTTGAGTCAAATTATTTGTTTTTAACTTTCTTCATGTAAAAAAATTCAAAAAAAAAAGAAAAAAGAAAATAAAAAATTCTAGTGAGCTTAGTGTATGCGAAGTTGGCTTTGACATCATACCGGTCGTTTTGTCAAGTGTGGAGTCTAGCATGCCCGATACTTGCGTAGGTAGATTTTCGATATTCATCGAAATGGGTGAAGATTCGCACCGTATTCTTTTAAATATTACGTTTATCCAACTAGGTCCAGTCAGCCTTCGTGCATACGTCTACCCGAGCATAAGGTGAACAATTTCCAATTCCATATAGGAAAAATCCAAATGTTGCCCGTGTTTCGAGGTACTAAAAAAGAGGACCCCTACCTTCATGTTTGTGAATTTGAGGAGATATGTTGGACCATTAAGTACCAACAACTCACCGACCAGATTATTAAACTTAAATTATTTCCATTCTCGTTGAAAGACAAAGTCAAGCGTTGGTTTAACTCAACAAAACCAGAATCCATCACCACCTGGAACCAAATGAGTGTCGCCTTCCTGCATAAATTCTTTCCCAACCCAAAGGCGGCGGCGTTACGTCATGCAGTCAATACATTTAGCCAAAAGGCGGGAGAATCCTTGGGGATGTATTTAGAGCGATTGATGGGCTTGCTAATGCAATGCCCGCACCATAGGATTGAGATAGAATGCTAAGTCCAAATTTTATATGAGGGGTTCGATTATAATACTCGAACTATAGTCGAGTCACTATGTAATGGTGATTTTATCGAGAAAACTGCAGTCGACGCGTGCGTGTTCCTAAAAGCCATAGTGAAAAATTCCCAGTAATGGGCACCCAATAGAGAATCTAGGTTCACCATGTCCAGTAAGGGTTTTTCTCACCAAGTTGAGAAAATTAATGACTTAAATGGAAAAGTGGCCACATTGATCCGACATCTAGAATCTTAAAAGACGAGCAAAGAGGATAATTGAGCCGCAGTTGCGACCATGCAAAATATAGATTCCCTTATGTGTATACTTTACGATGCATTCTACCACTTAGTCTAGAATTATCCCTCCTTTTCAACCCACAAGGCACTTACCAACTAAGAAAATTTCATTTACCAAAATAGGCCGAAGTAAGACCCATATTTCAATGCGTACAATCTGAGGTGGGGAGACCACCCTAATTTTTCATGGTCCAAGGGTCAGTCCCAAGAAAATGGAGGTCAATCTTCTGGTAACCCACCTTCGAGTTTTCAAAAGAATGCCCCCGAACCAATGCATCGTTCATCCCGAAAGATCCAAGATTTAGAGGATACAGTGAATTTGCTTACTCAAAGTACCCTCCAATTGTGACAGTCACTCAAAGTTTTCTTCAATTCACCCAACAGATATTGCATGAGAATACTCTATCCATAAGACAAACTTGAGGTTTAAGTAAGACAACTAGCGAATGCATTGATTGAGAGAAATAAAGGAACATTCCCGAGTTAATCCGAGCCCCATACTAAAGGGAGCATGCCTAAAGGTCAATATTTTGTTCAAAATAATGTCAGTTCATCACAAAATCAAGAGGATGTCAAAGCCATTGTCACGTTTATGTTCGATAAGGAAGTAGAGAAAAACATTTCAACACCCACCGAGAGTGAATTCGAGAAATGTAAGGGGAAGGAATATCCACTCACGGACTAAAGTTGCTACCCACCCTCATCTTCGGAACCATCTGTAGATACCTATGTTTCAAAAGCTCCATTTCCCCAATGTTTGGCGCCTTAAAAGAGAAAGGCGTAAGCTGATAAATTTTTAGAAGTATTGAAGCAAGTACAAATAAATATCTCAGTACTTGACACTATACAACAAGTCCCGTCTTACGCTAAATTTCTAAAGGACCTTTGTACCTTTAAAAGAAATGTCAATGTTATTAAGAAAGATTTCCTCGTTGATAAAGAAAGATCGATCATTTCCTATAGAACTCATGTTAAGTATAAGGACCCCGAGATATTGACGATCTTTATCAAGATAGAGAAACATCACTTCGATAAACCTATCTTCGACTTAGGAGCAAGCGTGAACCTTCTTTAGTACACCATGCATGATAAACTAGTTTTGGGGGGTTTAAATTCCACTAAGATGACCTTGTCCTTAACCGATCGATCCACTAAGGTACCTAGAGGTGTTGTATAGGAAATCTTGATTAAATTAGGTGAGTTTTTCTTTTCGATAGACTTTGTGGTCTTAGACACACAAAATTCACTAAATTCATCCAAGAAAATCCCGATCATCCTCAATCGATCATTTGAGGTTACTTCTGACGTTGTCATTCGATGTTGGAGTGGGCAACTAATCCTCTCATTTGGGAACATGACCATGGGCTTAAATGTGTTTAGTTTAAAGTGACCATCATCTGATGAGGGAGAGAATGGATTCAAGTATGTTCAAGAAGTGAACGATGTCCCTACCCCACGACATAGTTTCACGTCCGATCTATATTCTTGGCCACCTAATTTATCTCTATATGTGAGTCTTAAAGATTTTGAAAAATAATCTGGCTGATTGATGAGGATCTTACTGTTGAAGTTCAATCATTATTGGACTCATTTCTTACTTAAAGGAGAGAGACTGGGATGATAGGATTGATAATGTACTTCTCTTTGAATGAAAATGCGATCCTTTCGGGAATATTCTAACACATGAACTTTAATCTATCAATGATGAGATTGTGAAAATCATTCCAGCGTTTCCACCTAGTGGCGCATGTTTTATCATACTGCGTTATTCTTTCCACCGCATCCACCCATGTTAATTGAGTATTTGGATTAGATCGAGGACATGACTAGAGTATCGTCCTATTTAGAGCTCGATTTATTCATTCTCGAGTTTGGGGAAAACTAAACTTAGTCTGTCATTCAATAATCCTTTTGATTATGACCATATATGTTATAATGTGACTACGCATCTCGATAATTTCATTCACCACATTCATTATGTGCCTCCATGTGTATACTCTTTCTATTGGTTTGACTCCCAATTGTTCCGACTTTTGATTTATGATGCAATGCATGTGAGATCAGTGGGAAGTTAGTAACACAAGTGGAAATTTTTGGGTAATATCATATTTTTTCTTCTGTACTTTATTTGCTTCCTCCCTAATTATTTTGAGCATACATCGAGGACAATGTAAAATTTAGGTTTGGGAGTAAGGATGGTATTTTAACAGAAAAATGATTTTTTTTTAAAAAAATCAGGAAATTCCAAAAATCCAAAAAGTTTTTCAATATAATTGAGTTTTGAAACGATTTCTTAATATAGAATTAATTCATGGATCTCTCAACTTGTGAATTTTTTTACACATTAGCTGAAAAATATGACTGAAAAAAAATATTGAGGCGAAAGTTAATATGATTAACGAATAAATGTGGAGATTTTAACCCGGTGTGCCATTCATCTTTTTCGAGTTAAAATGACTCAAAATTTCCTTTAGTGATAAATTCATTGGTGATCTCAAATTCTTTATTTTGTTCGATTACTGAACATAAAAGGCCAAAATGTGAATCTTAAGCACTAGAAGTCTTAGTAAGTCTTCTTGAGACACAGATCAACTTAACTAAACAATAGAAACGATATTAGACCATTGTTTGAAACCCCCAAAATTAAGCGTAACTCTACCTTTCTTACATTATTCAGTTGCAAGCCCATTTGAGCCAAAAGAAAATATGCCTTTTTGTTGATATCCCGTTATCCTATCCAACTCTAACTGAGAGTTTAAAGCCCATAAAAAGAAGCCATACCCACTTTCTGAGAATATGAGGGTAAAATTACAGTAGGAAAATTGCCAAAAATGAAAGAAAAATAAGTTTGCAAAAGAATGACGTGTGAAAAGAAAAAACATAAAGAATGAAAAAAAGAGTACATGAAAAAAATGAAAAAAGAGAAAAAAAAAGAAAAAGAAAAATGGAGGTTGGAAGAAAAATGCCTAAAGAAAAACTATCGAAAAACTTCTATATTTTTAGATATTTTGAACTCTAAAATCCCTTATTTCTAGCCAAAATACGAGCCTACAATATAACCAAAGAAAGTTGTAATCAATCGTAATGGAAGTTGGTTAGAGTGTGGAGAGAAGATGAATATGATCTATGGCATGATTCAATTTTTTCAAAATATGATCGATTTTCTAGTCACGAGATCGTATTTATCCATCATAAAACAAACCATTTTTAATTATGTACATGTGAAATTTCCTCGTCTAAATTTACTCTTTTATTCACATATACTGAGAGAAAATAGCCAACTTTCGAGTGTTCGATTGTGAGTACATTCCGTGATATTTTGAAATCGAAACAAACTTTCAGATAAGAAATTCAATTATCAAATCTTTTGAAATAGACAGTTATATTGTCTATACACACACACGCACGATAAGTTGAGATTGAAGTGAATTTATACTATATTTATGAATTTTGTATTCAAACTTGGTTATATTACTTTTGAGTCTTTTGTATCGAGTCAATTTTTTGAATTTTGTGGGTGTATTCACGGCGATTCTTCACGAGACAAAACTCATCCACTAGGGTAACCTATGGATTAATGGCTAGTTTCACACGCTAAGTGAAATCATGATTCCTATGAAAGTGAGTAAGATTTTAAAATTTAAGTTTTGCTCGAGGATAAGCTAAGTTTAGGTTTGGGGGTATTTGATGAGTGAATTATTTTTTATTATTTATACTCAAATATAGGTCTTGTGATGGTCGTTGTATCATAAATAATGAGCTTTTAGAGTCATTTACGTAAATAAAAAGAAAAAAAACAAGTTTAAATTAAAAATGCAATTTAAGTAATTCGACGGGGTGAAATCATAATTATTGAAACTTTGTGGGACCAAATATATATTTTAGACATTTATCTAGGAGAAATAAATTTCTCTTTGAAATTTGATTAAATTCCAGATTAAAACGATCAAACTTATGAATTTCGGAAGCTAAAATGCAATGAGGGGTAATTCTGTAATTTTTTGAATAATTATGACCCTATATTTGAATTAATTATTTTTATTTTATATTTTTACAGGTACCTAGGGAATTTGGACAACAAATGAGTCGATATGCAAAAAATATAAGGATACGTCACGACACGACACGGTTGACATAGCTATACTAAATGTTTTTTTTAAATCACTCGAGTGTCCGTGGAGGCCATGTTGAACTTTTTGAAAGGTCTTAACAAGACTCACAACTTTGAAGTTCGAATAAAAATGAGATTTTGAAATTTTGGGGGTCAAAAATGCGATTAAAGATGGTGTTGTGAATAGTGACGTGAATATGGGATAATTATTAGAAAAAAAGACTTCCAAATTAATTCTAACTCTTCCCAAGACTCTATGAGATAATTATCAAATCAAATACAACCAATAAAAGAGAGTCTCCAACTCAAACACCTCAGCTCTTTCCCTATAAAAAAGACCCTTGGGATCACAATTTGAGATGTAATTTTGGGGAGCAATTTTTGAATGTTTATATTCAAATTGAGGGCCAAGTATTTTCATTTTTTTAGGGGATCGAAGATTATTGTGAGAGAACTTATTGTAAGTTTGATTTATTTATGAAAATCTCTACTCATTCTTGTAATTTTTCTTTCATTTTGGTTGCTTAATTCTTCTATTAGGATTTCGATGAAGTTTATCATAGTTAGCTAATATTATCGTGTTAATTTATTTGTTGTTGGTTCCCTACTTGTTTTAATTGTTATATAAAAAATCTAGTATTCATTTTAAAACGACACGGAAGTGTATTTTAAAACATTAAAAATTATTTTATCAAATCAAGTTTTGAGATTTAAAAATATTAGTTTTGATGGATTATGCTTGCACATTGATTATTTTAATAGTTCATACTTAAATACATTTGTGAACTTTAAAATTTCTATTTTCTAAAAGAATAGGGTTTTTAGCCATTTGTTACAGACGTTAAATATATTTAGAAAATAAACATCATATTTTTCAAATTAAATGCGACGATAGTGGGTTTAATTTGAGTTATAAAAAGGGAGTGACAACGTTAAATTAATGTTGAATATTATTTAGATGATAAATGGATCCTGAATCCTATTTCTTTCACATTATTTATAACCCTCATGTGTTCTCATTATTCATAGTTTCTTTTACTTAGTTTAGTGCATAATTATTTCCTACCCCATGTAGTCTAGTTGAACAATAGCAATTGTTTTAAAAAGTTAAAATTGACAAATCTTTATGGCTTCGACCTGTACTTATACTCGTTATTCTATAATAGCCCGTGCACTTGTGATATTTAATAAGTTGACAAACACATGTAAGCAGAGGTAAAACTATATACACGTGTAAGTGTGTGAAGTGAGAATGGATATTACATACAAGTGTGAAGTGAGTATCAACAAGTGGGTGAAAAGTGATATATGCATGAGAAGAGAGCATGGTAAAGATAAACATGAGGTAGTCATACAAAAAGTAAGTAAAAAAGTAAAGGGGACATACAAATGGGAGCATATGTACACATGTAGAAAAGTGGGCCAGAAAAATAATAACACCCATGTGGAAATATAGTCTAGTCCACTTATAATAAGTCTCCAACAGAGTCGTCGGTCGGATTCCCTCCGGTGCACATAGATACAGGTGTCGATCATCGTCAAGTGGGGAATAACGTGAAGAGATAGAGTCACCGACCTATTTTTCTCAAAATAGGAAAAAGAATGTCATCTCCTTAAGATAACGACACAAAAGTCAAGTTGATGCTGTAACAACTCGTGATTTTTAAACCAGTTTTATTTAAATTTATTTAGAATTCAGAAAAATAAATTTTTTGCCATCTATTTAATTTTAGTATGTAAAATTGTTGGTTTTCATATATAAAAATAAGGTTTTAAGTGGAATTTAAGTCGGGATTAAATTTGGAAATTATAACTTTTTGTATAAAAATAGGGGGATGATCCGACCTAAGGAGAATAAAAAAATAAAAAAATAAAAAATCCGAACGTCCGATCGCGCTGAAGGGTTTACAGCAGCTCTGTTTAGCCGTTCGCTACAACATGCTAATATTTCAACCAATTCCAACTGTCTGATCATCTAGAATGTTTTTTTAGTGTTTCTATATGATTACGATTCTAATCCTTTTGGTATATAAACATAGAGTGACGAGTTTTGGACTTTTAAAACACATTTTAGCCTTCTTAAAAATCAGTAGCCACTCCTATTTTCATCTTCCTCAATCTATAAACCCTATACCCATTTAAACTAAGATTCAACCCATGACTTGAAGGCTTATTTGGTGTTTTCTTAACTTTGGGAAGGAATGAGATGTTATTGTTTTCGCACGAGGAACGAAGTGGTATGATCAGAATTTTGAGGCAGAATCTTATGAGTTTATTATGATTTCAAGGTACAAGGTTTACGCAATATGCTCCTTCAATATATCAAGAGTAGTCTTTTGTTCCTTATTTATTTGTACTCCTACTGTTGATATCATGACGTTTATTGGAATCTAAAATATTGATTCGATTTGAGCTTTTGTATTTGTTGATGGGCATGGTGCCATGAAATTTTTATATGGCACGAAGAATGGTCACCCACCGATAGTCCAAAAGTCCAATAGCTAGGATGAGAATTTACGAAGCTTAGGTGAGGTGAGGTAAGGCCTATGACCTATTGATGTGTTACTGAGAAATTAAAAGGTTCATATTGTTGCATTTATTCACCATTATTATTTGGAGCATATATTCTTGTCGTATTGTGTACTTCCCCGTATTTTTCTTTTAGTGGAAGGCTAGTGTGGATTTGGACGCTATGAATTTTGGGATGATTTTAGGGCACGAAGTTGGAGGATTTTATTTTTTGTATAGCTTGGCAGTGTAATTTATTTGGAGAGCTTAGTCTTATTCTCGAGTGGAATTTAGTTGTAATTAGTTTGGAAGTGTAAATTTTGAATTCATTATATTTATTTTGTGGACTATAGATGCTCTATATTAATTGTTGAGAATTTAGTTTAGGTTTAATCTTAGTAGTGCCTCGTGTTTTACACGGGGTGTTACAGATGCATGTGAAACCAAGTAGTTCAAGGATGGGAAGGTGTTAGGCACCCATTCGGCCCTTTCGGTATCTCATGGGCTAATGCTAATCTTATTGTTTTAAAATCTATGACCTGTGTGTACATGTGTATAATATAAATGGTGGGAGAATGTAATCACCAACTCTTGTCATGGGAGGGACAAAGTGGATTCATCCGTAGGAGTATTCCCAAAAATAATTGATAAAAAAGTATGATGTAAGTGATCGTTGAATCATAAAACACTATGAAAGAGTGAATGTGCAGCTCGGACAAGACACAAGGAGTATAAAAGTCATAAAAAATATATGTAATAAGGTATAAAATAAGTATATGAACATGGAAAAGGGAGGACTCGAATCTTGGAATTTGTCCAAGAAGCCTACGTAGCCCAAGGGGCATCAAAGTCCACATTGTTCGAAAATAGCATAGAGGTGGGGTTCAACCCATAAATCCAAATATGGTATTTGTCTTATGTATGTGTGAAGAAAATGTGTTTTTAGAGAGAGAGAGTGTGAAATGAAAATCTCATTTTTGGAATTCACGGATGAACCCACTTTTTCTTCTTTTGGGGAATTTTATGAAAATAGATTGTGCGCAATACTACTAATAAAGAGCAGAGATTAATGTATGTGATGTAATAGAACAAAAGTATAAAATTAGAAATAAGAGATATAACCCTAAAAAGGAAAGACTAGAGAAAGGGATGGATAAGTACACATCCTTATAAATGCTTGTTGCTAATATTAAGATGCTAATATGATGATCTTGAAATGGTATGGAAATTGTATGAAGAGGTAGGGTAGGTTTAATAAGTGAGGTAAGGAAGTGATGGAAGGAAATGTATTAAATTGGGATTTTTGAGAAAGGGATAGGCTCTGAATTCTAGGTGAATATTTTCTGACTTTCTAAAAGGGGTCTCTTGTTTGATCTTTTAAGGTGAGGTCATAGCCCCTATTTATAGGGTCAAGGGGGTTTCGATCATCGTGTAATCTGGCCTACCAAACGGAATAGGGATATCGTTGCTATGCAAGGAAAAGTACAATCTGCTGATAGGCAGAATGTCTAGCGTGCCTATAGTATAGGCACTCCAGAATGATTTTTTTTTTAAAAATAGGATAAAATGCAAATTGTAAGTCTGAAGCGTGCGTGGGGTAGGCTGTTGTAAAAGGAATTCAATGCCCTTAAATAATCCATTGAGACACTCAAAGGTCCGAGAGTTGACCGAAGTCAATCGGGGCTCGGAAGCACCCATGATATCTAGATAGGGATTTTCGATGGAAAATAGATCGCTCGTATGAACCTTAAGGATTATTCATGAACAGGGAGGA
The DNA here is from genome assembly GCA_949130495.1 of Sambucus nigra. Classification (NCBI taxonomy): domain Eukaryota; kingdom Viridiplantae; phylum Streptophyta; class Magnoliopsida; order Dipsacales; family Adoxaceae; genus Sambucus; species Sambucus nigra. Next base: position 576,336,745 of record OX422209.1, read on the forward strand.
TAATTGGAAAGCGAATTCACTACCCTTAGATATTTCATTGAGGTTTGATCAGTTCGAAGAGTTGATCAATGTCAAATAGGTTCCGAAAGCGTCCGATGACCCTTCGAATTAAAATGAATCGTTCATCCAAACCGTAAGGACGATTTGCAAAGGTACTGGACCATTGGAAAGGGGATTTGGATCCCTTCAAATAATCTTTGATATTCGCTTAACCTAGAGAGATGAGTAGAGTCAAATGGGACCCAAGAGCACCCAATGGCTTCTAGAGTAGTGCTCAGAGAAAAATGGATCATTTATCCGGATCATAAGGTAGATTTGTGCACGAGATGGATAATTAGAAAGGGGATCCCTTGAAAGATTCATTGATCTTCAATCAAGATGGGGAGTTGATCGGAGTCAAACAGGAATCGAAAGCTCCGGGTGGCCTTTAGATCAGTACTCGAAGTATAACCTAGGGTTTATGGTGAACGGGTGAGTGCTAGGGACATAAGGAGGTTCTTAGGGGGATCCTAGGATGGGGTGTCTACAGTTTTACTCCACTTCCTTGCCTAAAGTGTCTTTGCTAAGCTTAGTCGATGTACTAATTGGGATGCGTGAGTGTTTAGCGAAGTCTAAACAAAACTTCTTCACTAGGTTCCTAGCATATTTGGATTGAGATATGAATATCCCATCCTCAAGATGACACACTGGGAGACCTACGAGAATCATAAGCTCACAAACCATGGTTATTTCAAACTTTCTCTTCATTTCTTTTCAAAAGTGTGGGCATGTCAAGAGCATGAGGATATAAATACTATATCGTCCATACAGACTTGGGCAACCAATATCAAACCACTCTCTCTCCTCATAAATAATGTCTTATCTATTCCCCCTCTCTTGAAGCCATGGGCTAAGAGATAAGAAGTGAGCCTCTCATACAAAGCACATGATGCTTTCTCTAAACCATGCAAGGCCTTATTAAGATAAAAGTCATCTACTGGGTGCTTTGGGTCTTCCAACCCCTTCAATTTTTTTCAGTACACTCGCTCCTGTAGAATTTCATTAAGCAAGGAAATTTTGACATCAATTTGATATAACTTGAAGTTTATATGATATGATATGATGAGTAGTAAGCAGATGGACTCAATCCTAACAAAAGGAGTGAATGTCTCGTCAAAGTCTACACCTTTAATCTCTGTGCATCCTTGAGTGACCAACCTTGCCTTATAAAGAACTATGGCACCATTCTCATCCATATTTTTCTTGTAAATCCACTTGGTACCAATCACATATATCTCTTTAGGTCTAGGAACTAACTCCCATACATCATTCTTATGAAACTAGAGCAACTCATCTTTCATAGAGGATATCCAATGCTCATCCTTGAGTCCTTCTTTCATATTCTTGAGCTCTACTAAGGAGGTGTAATAAAAGTAGCTAATCATATTCTCAAGTTAATGTCGAATCCTGACACCTAGTGTGGGATAACCAAGTATAGCAGAAAGATCATGACTCGTTTGAACCCAAGAGGGTGGATCCTCTAAATCAAGAATGGGGTCCACTGAGGTAGTTCAAGGAATGATGAAATCATCATGAGGGATGAACCATTCTCACACAACAGACATCGATGACACATCGTCTCTAATCATGAAGTTTTATTGACTCCATAATCTTAGAAATTTCAAGGTTAAAGACCCTATCAACCCTACTCGATAATGAATCACCTAAAAATATCCCCTCATCACTCTAGGAATTAAATATTCCTAAGTTCTCTCTATCTGTCAAAATATCACAAGAACTACTAAAAAATTGAAATCTGATACGTTGCACAACTCATATGGCATGTGTAACCGGCGTGGATTAATATATACCCAATTCACTGTATGGCATGCGATATTAATTACCTCTGTCAAAAAATGTCTAAGAACATTTCTCCCAAGGAGCATGGAACTAGACATTTCTTGAATCGGTTAGTTCTTCCTCTCAATTATCTAATTTTGTTGAGGAGTACGAATGACCAAAAACTTGGGTTTGATGCCCAATCCATCACAATATCAATCCATTCAATCTTCTTTAAAGTCAATGTCGTTATCACTACGCAGTCGATTAATAGTGACACTGTCTTGAATTTATAGGATACGACACTTGGATGTTAGGAACTCAACTACATCAAACTTTTCTCCAAAAAATCCCATGATAGAGTATCTCAAAAAGTCATAGACCATAACGATAATGTATCTATTACAAAGTACCCTCTCCATCCTAGTAGGACCTATAAGATCCATATGTATCAACTCTAGCACAAGAGAAGTGATAATGGTATTAAAATTCTAATGGGAATTCGAATTTATTTTCCTTGTTACAAAGGAACCCACTCCAAGGAAGTTATTTTACCATGCGATGCTAAGCCACAAACTAAATCTTTCTTCACTAATCTCTTAATGTCTCTAAATTTCACATTACCCTGTCATTGATGCCAAATGTCCATGGAGGATACTGTGGCATTATTGTACATAAATGAGCAATTGGGAATGATCCCATAATAATTATCGTTGGGCCTCATTCATTGTAGTAATTGTTTATTGGATTGATCACACATGTTACACTAGGAATGGTCAAAATTTATAGCAAAGTTTGCATCGCAAAGTTAGCTTATGTTAATCAAGTTTGCATTCAACCCTTCAACGTACGACATATTGTCTAGTTTAGGAAATTCAGGTATCTCAACATAACCATGTCCTAAAATGCTAGACTTACTCTTATCTCCAAAGGTGATTTTACTATCCTTGTAATTCACAAGGTCCATAAAATACGACTTGTCACTAGTCATGTTCCTAGAGAAACCGCTGTTAAAATAACATTGAGAAGTATTTTGAACTTTGATAGAAGCGTGAAAACAAGGGATTTGTCATCTTTATTAGGTACCCAAGTGGAGGTAACATTTTTTTTGCCCTTATTGTTATTGGATCTAGTCGTACCGTTGAAAGCGTTCTCAAGAGGCATAAATATCTTTTGAAATTCTTCCATTAATCTTTTAGAAGTGGCAACTAGGACCTCAACTTGATCTCTAAGATTAAAAAAGTAGTTCTAGTGATGCGTGGGAGTATGTGTACGTTTAGTTCTACCCAACTTATAGAAAAATTCCCTAAGGTGACCTCTCATTTTGCAAAAGTGCAAACATAGACTTGTTTGGGTCTACCTTGGTTCTCTCATTTACGTTGAACTATTTTTCTGGTGTAGGTCAGGCCCATAAGGATCTAAAACCAATTTAGGAACTGGATTCAATGGGGCATGGGAAGTGGATGCACCGTCATAACCTATTCCTCTCCTTTCCCTAAAATCTAAAGCGGGACCAAGAAACTTCTTACCTACCTTCTTTGATATATCCCTTGTAGTAACCTTGAACTATTGGGCACATTTGAGACCTTTCTCGAATTGGGATACAAGTTCTTCTAGTTTTTCTCGAGAATTCAAAGAAGCTTGAAAATCTCTCATAAGACTATCCACCTTGTTGGTCAACTCATCATTTTAGCTCTCCGCTAAATGAATCTCTCTCCTAAAGAAACTCTCGTTAAGGACTCTATCTCTCTTAACTCTCCCAACCGTTTCTCTAAAGCTAATACTAGGGTTGACACCTATCACATCAGGAAATTCTTCACAGTTGAGACACACTTCATCTAACATAAAGCGAAACATATGGTCTTTGGGATACCAAAATTATAAATTCATTTCTATGAGATTACAATCAATGGAACAGTTATACCATAGGGTAGTGAGACACATGTTTAATTCCTCTTAATTGACATTGTACAAACACATGGCTTTCAGTGCCTCTGGTTAAGTCACAAAATCTTCAATCATGGAAACCTCCATTTCAGAGGAGCAAGAAACTATGTGTAACAGTGAGTGAAAGAATTTGGTGTCATTATTTAAAACTCCATCCCAAAGGCCGCCTTTATATTTAAAATAATCCACAAAGGATGAAGGGATCGACCTGCTGGTGCAACAACTATTTTTAAGTGCATAAAAGTGCAAAAGGAGGATAATTATAAATTTGGGCTTGACTGGTATGCTAATCAACACACCCCTTAGTTTAGGAATTTTCTTTCATTTTTCAAATAATCCATTTTTGTCAAAACAAGCTATTAAAAAAGGTTTTACTGACTATTTCTTCCTAAAAAAGAACTTCCAAAAGAATGAAGAATATATATTTTGAATGCCTTCTTACTTCTTCACTAAATAAAACCTAGAGGAAAACTAAGAGCATGAAGACTAGGCCATCCAATTTAAGATATAAAAAAAATGCATCATCTTTATATATTTATTGACGTATTACATTTTTTGGGAATAAAAAGGAAAAAGAAAAAAAGATCAAAATTGTTGGGACACAATTAGGACCTTCTAAAATCAAAGATCACCGCCTCAAGTACCTTGGCAAACACACTTCCACTGACGGGGAGCCACGAACCCCCGCTCCCAGAATTAGAGCTCTTCTTAAAAGTTGTCAGTGGAACCATATAAGATCTGGTCTCCATCCTTTCGTGATCGGAATCAAAATCCATCCAATCTTGAATATCCCGCAACCAAGATGCCAATATGTAAGGACATAATTTTATAAATTTTCGGGTAGATTCTAGGAAATTTCTATTTCCTCCTAGATCACAGTTCATATGTCTGATACCGCTACATTCGGCACATCAACACGATCATCCTCGACGACCTTTATCTGAATTCAATGCATCCACTTTCTTCACGTGCATCATGCTACAAGCAACATGCTGCTCAGCTCATTCCCACTACTCCACTACGTTCTATCAGTAATATGTTTTGTTGGAGCTTTAAATATTTTCATAAATATTTGGGAAATGTTTTTGAAAATTATTTTTGAAAATTATTTTTGAAGTCTGGTCTATTTTTATCAAAAGCAGAATTTTTCTAAGAGTAGAAGCGAATTGCCTCGATCGACGAGATCGCTCAAACGACTTTGAAAGTCGTTCGCGCGAGATAGGCATGTCGCACGATATCATTCGAACGAATTTTGTCCATCATTTGAGAGATATGGCTATCTCGTTCGAACGAGCCACCGCCTCGATTTTTGTATAAATATAAGATTTCCTTCTACACGTTTTTCAAGTCTTTCTGCAATCTCAAAATTCTGCGAAAACAACCCAGAATAAGACTTCACTTTTTAAGGTTTTCTAAACCTTTTTTGATTCAAAAAACAATTCCCATATATGTGTGTGAATCTTTAAACCTTCAAGAGGATAATTTACTCATCTAGAGTAATTTGTGAGGAAGCCGCTCTCTTCTTCACTGCTGCCCTACTGGAAAGGGATAGTTCCAGTCGTCGACAACAGAACCGACACCGGAGGTATTTTTGTGCCATATATTTTCATTGTAATCCGTGTAAGCCAAATTCTTACAAAATTATTGTGAAAATAAAAGGTTTTGCCCCTTTAGGGGATTTTTCCTCATATATGTGTTCTTGCGTGTTTCATCATCGTATTTAATTGCAAATAGATGCATGCTTAGGACTTAAGTGGTAAAAACTGTGTTTAATTAAATAACTTCCTTATTTGAACGCAAGCGCACTCTTCTCAAATTGGTATCAGAGCCAGTTATACAAATTTGCTGTGTAATTTTCCGCAAAATTTTTCTAAGATATCAATTTTCTAAAAAAAAAAATTGAATTTTGAAAACGAGTGTGTTGATAATGGAGAAGTTATATAATAAAATGCCAATTTTTGACGGGACAAACTATGTATATTGGAGAGCTCGCATGCGATCTGCATTAAAATCCATTGATGAACGTGTCTAGATTTTGGTTGAAAGAGGGTGGACACCTCCCTCCGTGACTATTGATAATGTTATCAATTTAAAACCTGTCACTTCTTGGACTGAAGAAGAATTTAAATGGTCATCATTCAATTCTAAGGGTCTAAGTGCAATTTCTGGGTCTGTCACACCTGATGAGTTCAAACGCATAATGCCGCACCACGTCAAAAGAGGCTTGGGATGTTTTACAACTCACCCATGAAGGTACTAATGCTGTGAAAGAGTCTAAATTGCAAAATTTGACAACTCAATTTGAAACCATCACCATGCATGAGACTGAATGTTTTGATGATTTTTATGCTAGGCTTTCGGACATTGTTAATACTAGCTTTAATCTTGGTGAACATATTCCTAATGCTAGAGTTGTCAAAAAGATTCTTCGTTCTTTGCCTAAGCGTTTTATCCCTAAAGTCAGTGTGCTGAATTCTATGGTAATTTAAATAAGCTAAAATTGGAAGAACTTGTAGGAGACTTGCAAACATATAAAATTGATATGTTCCCTAAAACTGCTAGGTCTAAAGATAAGGGAATTGCACTTAATGCCCAAGAGAGAAAGAGTGAGGGGTCGGCTAGAAAGAGGTGAGAGTCAACTAGAAAAAGGGAGACAGATTCATCTGATTTTGAGTGTGATTTTGATTTAGATGATTTGGCTCTTTTTGCAAAAAATTTCAAGAGGATTCTCAAATTCAAGAAAAATGGTAATTTTAAAAATAAAAAGAATTTTGAGAAAAATAAGTTTAAAAAGAAAAATGGAAAAGATTTTAAAGATCCTCCTAAGAAAGAACGTGAGAGATGCTTTGAGTGCGACGGTAGGGGTCATAGAGCTTTTGAGTGTGCTACTAGGGTGGACAGAGAAAAGGGCAAAGCTGTCCTTAATGCTACCCTTAGTGACGACAGTGAGGTCGAGTCGGTGGATTATGGAGTCGAGTCACCGCATGAGTGTAACTTCACCGCATTCATGGCTAGTCATGTGAGCACTTCTAGCTCTCCTCACGACGATGAGGATGATGCATCACAGGGACACCTTGACAGTGAGAGCGATGTGAGTGAGGGGGAGGATGACACAAGTGAGAGCGAGAGTGATATTCAACGCACCTACGGTGAGTTATATTCTGAGTCATTTAAAACTAAAAAGCGTAACAAAGCGTTAGTTCTTAAGATCACCGGCTTAGAGGAAGATTTATGAAAAGTGAGAGAGAGAGAGTCCTCCACCTGCACCACCCTGAGAGAGAGAGAGAGAGAGTGTGCCTGTGTTGAGAAAGAAAGTTTGTTTAGAGATAGAGAGAGTTGTTTTGAGAAAGAGAGAGGGGACTTGACTATACAAGTGGCTAGTCTTATGAGTGAGCTTCATTCCACCATGGAGACTCGAAAGAAACTTGAAGCCCTTGTTGCCCAGCTTACTCATGATCTGGAGAGAGCACGGGAAGTCAAGGTACAAATCGAGGACAGATCTGGGAAAATGGGAAAGATGATCCTCGGCCCCGCTTTAGGTTTTGGTGATAGGCAGGGAATAGGTTATAATGGTGCCTCCACATTCCAAATTGCACCCGGACAAGTTCCTGAGTTTACTACGACTCCTTATGGCCATCGTAAAGAACCTCGAAGGAGAGTTCGATCAAGAAAAGCAAACCAAGGTCCGCCTTTGACTGTGTTCTTTTGTACTTATTGTAAAAGAAAAGTCCACCTCGGGGAGTTTTGCTATAGTATGGGTCGGACACGACGTACTACTGGTCCACCTCAGCATATTGATGATTTTACCAGTCCGAAAGAGCGAGTTGAGTTGTTAGCTACCACGTCTCAGTGTTTGATGGAGGAATTCCGATGGATGTCTTTATCGGCAGTGAATGCTTCTCACATTCCAGCTAAAGCCAACAACAACAAAGGCAAACAAAACGTCACCACTTCTTGGGTACCCAAGAAAGATAAAAAGGCCTTTGTTGTTCATATCACTCTCAAAGCACATAATACCTCACAGTGGTATTTTGACAGTGAGTGCTCCAGACATATGACAGGTGATGCCTCATTTTTTACATCTCTTGAGGATTATCAGCATGGCAGAGTCACCTTTGGAGATGGGAGCAAGTGTAGCATTATAGGACGTGGTACTATCGAGTTACTTGGATTTCCTAAGCTAGAAAATGTTTTGTACGTCAAAGGTTTGAAAGAAAACCTTATCTGCATTAGCCAGCTGTGCGATACTGACTTTGCCGTAAAGTTTGATCGGGACGCTTGTAAGGTCTATAATCAAGCCAGTAAAATTTTAGTGCAAGGGGTGAGGACAAAGGATAACTGTTATGGGACTGAGGCCACATCCTTACTTGTCTGTAACGATGCCACTATCACTCCTATGGATCTGTGGCACCAGTGTCTAGGTCACGTAAATATTAGAGATCTAACTCGCTTAGCTAAAAAGGACCTAGTACAAGGCTTACCATCTCTTGGTTGGCCAACTTCGATGGTTTGTGGACCCTTCGTAGTCCCCATAGGGAGTTGCATTCCGTTACCACCTCTCATGTTCTTTAGCTTATACACATGGATCTTATGGGTGCCACTCGTACCGAGAGTCTTGGTGGTAAGAGGTATATCCTCGTGATGGTGGATGATTTCTCCAGATATTTCATTGTAGGTTTTCTGAGAGAGAAATTCGATGCTGTAGAATTTTTAACGACCAAGAGTCGTGTCCTGCAAAATCAATACGGAGTCACTATTAACAGGATACGTAGTGACAACGACACTGAATTTAAGGAATCAAAGGTAGATTCTTATTGTGATAGCCTTGGGATCAAACATGAGTTTTCTGCTGTGAAGACTCCTCAGCAAAATGGGTTTGTTGAGAGAAAGAATAGAACGATCCAGGAGATGGCTAGATCTATGCTTTTAGGTTGTAAAGTTTCTAGGAGATTTTGGGCGAAGACAGTGTCTACTGCATGCCACACGACGAATAGGTTTTATCTGCGTCCACACACACTTCAGACTCCTTATGAGTTGTGGACTGGCAAGAAGCCCAACCTTGCATATTTTCGTGTTTTTGGGAGTAAATGATATATCCTACGGGATAGAGAGCAATTAGGAAAGTTTGACTCCCAAAGCGACGAGGGAATACTGCTGGGATATTCATCGAATAGTAGAGCTTACCGAATTTTCAACCTGAAGAGCTCTAAGGTTATGGAGTCAATAAACGTCACCGTGCAAGATGACGAACCTTCGGCATTTATTCACTTTAAACTTCAATATGAGGATGAGGATATTTCTAGCAGTGATTTACTTGTACCACACCCACACTCTGTGTACCCTACTCCTGTGTTAGGGGACACACCCGCTTGGGTTCACAAGAGTCATGAACCTTCTTCCATTGTTCGTGATCCCACTCTAGGGGTCAAGACTCGCGCTCAGCTAGAGAATGCTGTCAGCCATTTTTGCTACACGTCCAAGTCGTGCCCGAGAATCATAAAGAAGCACTCATGGATGAACACTGGATATCTGCTATGCAGGATGAGTTGCTTCAGTTTAAAAAGAATAATGTCTGGGAACTTGTCCCCCGACCTAGTGAGACAAATGTGATAGGTACCAGATGGATCTTTAAGAATAAAATGGATGAAATTGGTACCATAATCAGAAACAAGTCTAGGTTGGTCGCTCAAGGCTACACACAGATAGAAGGTGTAGACTTTCGGGAGACATTTGCTCCTGTTGCGAGGCTTGAGTCCGTCCGTCTACTACTCGCCATCGCATGTCATCTGCGTTTCAAGTTATATCAGATGGATGTCAAGAGTGCCTTTCTGAATGGCATTCTACAGGAGGAGGTTTACGTGGAACAACCAAAAGGGTTTGAAGACCCTCAGCACCCGAAGCACTTCTACTATCTGAGGAAAGCCTTGTATGGTTTGAAGCAAGCACTCCGTGCTTGGTATGAGAGGCTTACTTCCTATCTCTTAGCCCGTGGCTTCAAGAGAGGGGGGGTTGATATGACGTTGTTCGTTAGGAGAGATGACAGTGCAATTTTGGTTAGCCAGGTCAATGTGGACGACATAGTCTTTGGATCCACGTGCTCTCAACATGCTCATCACTTTGAAAAGGAGATGAAAAGTGAGTTTGAGATGAGCATGGTTGGTGAGCTTACTTTCTTCCTTGGTTTCCAGGTTCGTTAGCTAGAGGATGGGATGTTCATCTCCCAATCCAAGTATGCTAGAGACCTAGTGAAGAAATTTGGGTTAGACTCTCTAAGCATGCACGTACACCTATGAGTACCACTACCAAGCTTAGTAAGGACACTTCAGTCAAGGACGTCGAGAAAACCTTATATCGGAGTATGATAGGTAGTCTTCTCTACTTGACTGCCAGTCATCTCCACATAGCCTTTAGTTTTGGAGTCTGTGCGCAATATCAAGCATCCCCGAAAGATTCACATTTACTTGTTCTAAAACGTATTATTAAATACGTGAGTGGGACTCTCACATATGGTATTTGGTATTCCTTTGATACTGATGACCCTTTGTTCGCCTATTCAGATGCCGATTGGGCCGGGGATGTAGATGGTTGTAGGAGAACTTCTCGTGGGTGTTTCTATTTTTGTTCTGCTCTTGTCTCCTGGTTGAGCAAGAAGCAAAATTCCATCTCTTTGTCCACTGCGGAGGCTGAGTACATAGCCCCCGGGAGTTGTTGCACGCAACTCTTATGAATGAAGCAAATGCTGGAGGATTATGGGATTTCACAGGACACCATGACCATTTCCTGTGATAACACGAGCGCGATACACATATCCTGTAATCCAGTCCAGCATTCGCGCACAAAGCAGATCAGGATACGTGAGCACTTTATACGACAGTTAGTTGAGGAGAAAGTCGTATCCCTGAGTTTTGTTCCCACCGACCGTCAGTTAGCCGATATTTTCACGAAAACTTAAGATGCCCTTAGATTTGAGTCTTAGGAAGTATTTGGAGATTTTCACAGTTGACTGAGGGGTTGGTCTATGTCTAGGATATGATATTTTTTCATGTTCATATCATATGCTTCCTACTGCTAGTTTGTCATATATGTACTTTTGCTTTGTTGTACAGTTATTTATTTATTCTTTTGAAAAATCCAAAAAGATTTTTGTATTTTTTATGCACCTTTTACGGATGAACATTTAAGATAGCCAAGTCACAATTTCATTCCATCTTTTCATGTGACTGTTTGATAGAGATTTGAGACGCTACATCATTTCATCCATGTGCTTTACACTGCTTGGAGTCTTTAAGATGTGATTCGTGATATCTTGTATACATGTTTGACTCCTATCTTATTTATTGCACACATACAAGGCTTTATTTGATTATTGTACTTGTCTATCACATGTTGGCTTGAGTGTTTCCATCTCAATTATGCCTGTACAACTAACAATATGCGATAAAACTTGACAAGATTGGAATGCATGTAAAAACCATTTTTGTGAGACTGAATATTTGTTTAAGAACGGGGAGGGGCTGCAAAAGGTAATTATCTATTCTTTGCGCAAAAGACACCATTCAAAAGGATCTAAAAAATGGAGGAATTTTATTATCCGAGATCCAAAGAGGTTAAAAGAGCCCCGAAAAAAATGTAAAGGCAATAAAAAGAAATTCATGCCAAATATGGGCCATTAGGTTTCACCATCAATTCTCCAAAGTATGAGAATTTAGAAAGACTCTATTCAAAATTAAAATCTGAGGGAGTTTAGTTGGAGAATATAAACGGGTTTGCACTTCCTTGAAAGTCCTAAAAAAGCATGCAATAGTTTTGGATGTTATTGGTTTGGAAATAACTTTGAGCTTTGATTTGTTGATTTGATTGAGTCAATGTCTCATATTACCATTTTTTACACCAAAGGAAGACTTTGAGTTCATTCGTTAGGAGTATCCGATATTCATCGTGCACATATGTCATGTTTGTATGCATTGATTCTCCTATCGAATTTAATCACACCCCTTCATTTTCGCTATCATTGACTTGGTTGTTTTGGTGATCTTTCATGGTGTGATTCTTTATTGTATACTGTGTGAAAAATTTTGAAAAATACAAAAATAGCAGTTTATTCCCGTGTGTCATTCTCCATGTGCATTCATTTCTGCTTCTCATATCTGTCTATTTGGGGACATCATAAAAAGGGGGAGAAGAATTATGGGGGAGATTTGTTTTGGTGTTTGGTTGCTGCATGAATGATTTTCTTAAGCTTAATTGGTCATCAATTTTTGCATATCATTATATTTCAATCTGTTGCTTGTCACGAGTTTTTGCTTTTTCTCATGTGTGTAGGTATATCATTACTTATTATTTGATTACACACCCTGATGAGAAAAGCTTTGGAAGGTACCGAAGAGCTGAAGTTTTGAAAGACATGTCATTTAGTATTCTCAATTTGAGGGTTTAATGGGGATATTATCCTGTATGTCATTTGATTGCATAATTCGGATTTTAATGTATGTACCGGCATAGACATAGGGGGAGATTTGTAAAGACATAATTTTATAAATGTCCGGGTAGATTCTAGGAAATTTTTATTTTCTCCTAGATCACAATTCATATGTTTGATACCGCTACATTCGGCACGCTAGCACGATCATCCTCGATGGCCTTTATCCGAATTCAATGCATCCACTTTCTTCACGTGCATCATGCTACAAGCAATGTGCTGCTCAGCTCATTGCCACTACTCCACCATGTTCTATCAGTAATATGTTTTGTTGGAGCTTTAAATATTTGCATAAATATTTGGGAAATGTTTTTGAAAATTATTTTTGAAGTCTGGTTTATTTTTATCAAAAGTAGAATTTTTCTAAGTGTAGAAGCGAATTGCCTCGATCGACGAGATTGCTCAAACGACTTTGAAAGTCGTTCCTGCGAGATAGGCATGTCGCGCGATATTGTTCAAACGAATTTTGTCCTTCGTTCGAGCGACATGGCTATCTCGTTCGAACGAGACACTACCTCGATTTTTGTATAAATATTTGATCTCCTTCTACACATTTTACAACTCTTTCTGCAATCTCAAAATTCTGCGAAAACAGTCCAGAATAAGACTTCACTTTTTAAGGTTTTCTAAACCTTTTTTGATTCACAAAACCACTCCCATATATGTGTGTGAATATGTAAACCTTCAAGAGGATCATTTACTCATCTAGAGTAATTTGTGAGGAAGCCGCTCTCTTCTTCACTGCTGCCCTACTGGAAAGGGATAGTTCCAGTCGTCGACAACAGAATCGACACCGGAGGTATTTTTGTGCCATATATTTTCATTGTAATCTATGTAAGCTGTACTCTTACAAAATTATTGTGAAAATAAAAGGTTTTGCCCCTTTGGGGGATTTTTCCTCATATATGTGTTCTTACATGTTTCATCATCGTATTTAATTGTAAATAGATGCAAGTTTAAGACTTAAGTGGTAAGAACGGTATTTAATTAAATAACTTCCTTATTTGAACGCATGCGCACTCTTCTCAAATTGGTATCAGAGCCAGTTACACAAATTTGCTGTGTAATTTTCTGCAAAATTTTTCTAAGATATCAATTTTCCAAAAAAAAAATGATTTTTGAAAACAAGTGTGTTGATAATGGAGAAGTCATATAATAAAATGCCAGTTTTTGACGGGATAAACTATGCATATTGGAAAGCTCGCATGCGATCTGCATTAAAAGCAATTGATACACGTGTCTGGATTTTGGTTGAAAGAGGGTGGAAACCTCCCTCTGTGACTATTGATAATGTGATCAATTTAAAACCTGTCACTTCTTGGACTGAAGAAGAATTTAAATGGTCATCATTCAATTCTAAGGGTCTAAGTGCTATTTCCGGGTCTGTCACACCTGATGAGTTCAAACGCATAATGACGTACAACGTCAAAAGAGGCTTGGGATGTTTTACAACTCACCCATGAAGGAAGTAATGTTGTGAAAGAGTCTAAATTGCAAAATTTGAAAAATCAATTTGAAACCATCACCATGCATGAGACTGAATGTTTTGATGATTTTTATGCTAGGTTTTTTGACAATGTTAATACTAGCTTTAATCTTGGTGAACATATTCCTAATGCTAGAGTTGTCAAAAAGATTCTTCGTTCTTTGCCTAAGCATTTTATCCCTAAAGTCACTGTGCTAAATTCTATGGGTAATTTAAATACGCTAAAATTGGAAGAACTTGTAGGAGACTTGCAAACATATGAAATTGATATGTTCCCTAAAACTGCTAGGTCTAAAGATAAGGGAATTGTACTTAATGCCCAAGAGAGAAAGAGTGAGGGGTCGGCTAGAAAGAAGGGAGAGTCAACTATAAAAAGAGAGGCAGATTTGTCTGATTCTGAGTGTGATTTTGATTTAGATTACTTGGCTCTTTTTGCAAAAAAATTCAAGAGGATTCTTAAATTCAAGGAAAATGGTAATTTTAAAAATAAAAAGAATTTTGAGAAAAATAAGTTTGAAAAGAAAAATGAAAATGATTTTAAAGATCCTCCTAAGAAAGCAAGTGAGAGATGCTTTGAGTGCGACGGTAGGGGTCATAGAGCTTTTGAGTGTGCTACTAGGATGAACAGAGAAAAGGGCAAAGTTGTCCTTAATGCTACCCTTAGTGACGACATTGAGGTCGAGTCGGTGGATTCTGGAGTCGAGTCACCGCATGACTGTAACTTCACCGCATTCATGTCTAGTCATGTGAGCACTTATAGTTCTCCTCACAACGATGAGGATGATGCATCACAGGGACACCTCGACAGTGAGAGCGATGTGAGTGAGGGGGAGGATGACACAAGTGAGAGCGAGAGTGATATTCAACGCGCCTACGGTGAGTTATATTCGGAGTCATTTAAAACTAAAAAGCGTAACAAAGAGTTAGTTCTTAAGATCACCGGCTTAGAGGAAGATTTATAAAAAGTGAGAGAGAGAGAGTCCTCCGCCAGCACCACCCTTAGAGAGAGAGAGAGAGAGAGAGAGTGTACCTGTGTTGAGAAAGAAAGTCTGTTTAGGGAGAGAGAGAGTTGTTTTGAGAAAGGGAGAGGGGACTTGACTATACAAGTGGCTAGTCTTACGAGTGAGCTTCATTCCTCCATGGAGACTCGAAAGAAACTTGAAGCCCTTGTTTCCAATCTTACTCATGATCTGGAGAGAGCACGGGAAGTCAAGGTACAAATCGAGGACAGATCAGGGAAAATGGGAAAGATGCTCCTCGACCGCGCTTTAGGTTTTGGTGATAGGCAGGGAATATGTTATGATGGTGCCTCCACATTCCAAATTTCACCCGAACAAGTTCCTGAGTTTACAACGACTCCTTATGGCCATCGTAAAAAACTTCGAAGGACAGTTCGATCAAGAAAAGAAAACCAAGGTCCGCCTTTGACTGTGTTCTTTTGTACTTATTGCAAAACAAAAGGCCACCTCAGGGAGTTTTGCTATAGTATGGGTCGGACACGACGTACTACTGCTCCACCTCAGCATACTGATGATTTTACCAGTTCGAGAGAGTGAGTTGACTTGTTAGCTGCCACGTCTCAGTGTTTGATGGAGGAATTCCGATGGATGTCTTTGCCGTCAGTGAATGCTTCTCACATTCCATCTAAAACCAACAACAACAAAGGAAAACAAAAGGTCACCACTTCTTGGGTACCTAAGAAAGATAAAAAGGCCTTTGTTGTTCATGTCACTCTCAAAGCACATAATACCTCACAGTGGTATTTTGACAGTGGGTGCTCCAAACATATGACAGGTGATGCCTCATTTTTTACATCTCTTGAGGATTATCAATATGGCAGAGTCACCTTTGGAGATGGGAGCAAGTATAGCATTATAGGACGTGGTACTGTCGAGTTACTTGGATTTCCTAAGCTAGAAAATGTTTTGTAAGTCAAAGGTTTGAAAGAAAACCGTCTCAGCATTAGCCAGCTGTGCGACGCTGACTTTGCCGTAAAGTTTGACCGGGACGCTTGTAAGGTCTATAATCAAGCCGGTAAACTTTTAGTGCAAGGGGTGAGGACAAAGGATAACTGCTATGGGACTGAGGGCACATCCTCACTTGTCTGCAACAGCGCCACGATCACTCCTATGGATCTGTGGCACCAACGTCTAGGTCACGTAAATATTAGAGATCTAACTCGCTTAGCTAAAAAGGACCTAGTACGTGAATCAAAGTGCAAAACTGAACAATAAAATCACACTTCCCTCTGAAGAACCTCTTCGAAGAAGGGACTAAAACCGTCTATCATCGCTTGAGGATGATGTGGCACCGAGATGACATGTCCCCGGCCTAGATGAATATGGTAAGAAGGAATGGAAAGGTGATGAATGGGATTATCGTCCATCGTCATTGCTCCGCTACCCCTGAGATATGCACTGAATATACCAACATGCTATTACCCCTCACCGATCCTGCTGATGGTGGGGGAATACCCTCCATATCATAAATATATGGAGGCATTAATTTAATTGTTGCAATGTCTAAATAATCTTACCCCTTCATTATAGCGTATAGAGCATGTAGGTCTCGTCCTCCATCATTATTTCCCTCACCTAGTCCAACATCTCCTTCACCCTCCTCAAACAATCAGGGGGTGCTGAAGGTGGAATATCCACCACACCCTCCATAACCTGCCTCATCACCCTCTCTACTAGAAACTATACCTACCCGCACTTGTGAACCTCCGCCTAAGGGCATGAATGCCCATAATCCCTACATCCCTTGAGGCCAGACGCCAAGGATAGAACTTCATTTGTCCCCAATAAAAGTTATTCACCAAAAATCTAAAAAATACACAAAATATTAAAAAAGAAAACACAAAACCAATGCCTAACCTTAACACTCGTCAACGTGTTCAACACCTCCCTCACATCCTTCAAAACTAGGAACTCCTTTGACTTCTTATTCGACCTCCTCCACTAGTACATCCTTGAGAACTACCTCGACGTAGTCATATTCAGGGATACCAACACGACACTATAACAGATCACCTCATAAAACCACATTTGCAGAAGGCAACACAATATGTCAAAGAATTAGAAGAAACACAAGAAAATAAGGACTCGCAGCAAAGGTTACATCTAGAACGTGCGTTGACCCTGTAGAAGTTTACTGGTGACACTGATTGAAAGCATACAAACAATCATAGAGGGATGACATCATAAATATCCCCTAGTCATACAAATGAATCTCATATATTACCCACAGAAAAGGAAGAAACCACAAATGGACGATGTCACCGCTGGTCGCCACTACAAATCCCTCTAGTAAGAGTGGAATAAACAAACATGATGCCAGCCTCACCTGCCTCCCATTAGTCATATTAATCTTTCTGGACATTAAGTTGTTCTTCAATGTCGATATCCTAACCGACTCCTCAGAAATAATTTCCCAATATCCCCTAAGGAAACTTGAATCGCAACTTAAAAAATACACAATGACCAATCCACTATGATCTATTGACCCTCGCACTTTAACCCTGTCAACTAATGCCCATCCATAAGGATGACCATAATATTTACCAGGCCTAAATCGAACGTGTTAGTAGTGTCAAACCACCTCTAATCCAAAGTGCATAGCATCTCTCAAGACTACAATAACTCATCCAAGATTCCCGCCAAAGGACCAAAATTAACAGCCTCTACCATTAACTTCACCGCCCTAGGGAGTTTTTCCCACACCTTCCTACTCCTTATTGAACTCCGTGAGTGGATTCCAGATGAAAAAATGTCCTCCTGCACACAAGAGAAAATTCTTCCTCATTCCTCAACAAAAATAAAAATATATAAAGTAAGCAATCAACTCAAAATTAAATTGATAACACTCATGTAACCATTCAGATTCTTCACCCTCAAAGTGTGATGATTCCCAGGCTCCCGTAGCAAGATCCTCTCATCAAGCACGGTCTCAAAATTATCATATGTATTTTCACTCCTAAGCATTAGTTCCTCAGCATCACACCACTCTAAGTCGGCCCAGTTATCACTGGCCATAAAAGATCTCCAAAAATTAAAAAAAAATCCAAATTCATTGAAAAACACTCCTTTTCCTCAAATTTATCCATTTTAAAAAAATTATGAGATCTTTTAAAGATTTAAAAAAATTGAGTAAAATCTCTAATCATAATGCACCAATATTGGAATTCAAACTCCTCTATAGAAGAGGAATAAAAAGTGCACTCCCATTATAATCACTAATCATCAATCGAATTTATTAAACTTTTTTATCTCTTTAGGTCCGCAAAATTGTAATCGCCCCCTCAATTAGGTCACTATCACTCTTTAGTTTTATAGAATTGGCCTCGACTATCTAAATTAGGTCCCTCTCACTGTTTAAGTCCACAGAATTGGCCTCGACCCTCTAACTTAGGTTGCTTTCACTTTTTGTTCTACAGAATTGGCCTAGACCCCCTGAATTAGGTCGCTTTCTCTCTTTAGGTCCGTAAAATTTTCCTTGACCCTGTTAATTAGGTCACTTTCACTCTTTAGGTCGGTAGAATTGGCCTCGACCCCCTAAATTAGGTCACCTTCACTCTTTAGGTTTGCAAAATTTGTTTTAACCCCCTAAATTAGGTGGACTTCAATCTTTACGTCCGCAGAATTGGCCTCAACCTTTTGAATTAGGTTTCTTTTGCTCTTTAGGTCTGTATATTTGGACTCGATTATCTAAATTAGGTGCGTTTACTCTTTTGGTCATCAAAATTGGCATCAACCCCCTAAATTAGGTCAGCTTCACCCTTTAAATTCCTAAAATTTGCCTCGACCCTCTGAATTGGGTCAGTCTCACTCTTCAGGTCCGCAAAATTAGCCTCGTCCCTTTAAATTAGGTCCCTATCACTCTTTAGGTCCTCAGAATTGGCCTTAACCCTCTAAATTAGGCTGCATTCACTCTTTAGGTTCATAAAATTGGTCTTGACCCTGTGAATTAGGTCTATTTCACTCTTTAGGTTCTTAGAAATGGCCTTAACCCTATGAATTAAGTCTTTTCCACCCTTTAGTCCACACAATTGGCCTCAACCCTCTGAATTAGTTTTCTCTCACTCATTAGTTTCGTAAACTTGGCCTTGACCCTCAGAATTAATAGTTCAACCTACTTGCATAAACACATATTCTGAGGTAGAAAATTTGGAATCCTTATATAACTTAAAACCTAGTCATTGTGCCTAAAATCTACATGATTGTTAAGCTAAAATTTGTTCATCATGCTGAAGGCATAAAAGATTTTTGTATATGCATACAATATATAACATTCATGAGGATGCCCACCATCAACGAATTAGGTATGTTATTCATTCATTCAATCTAATCAAGTTTCCTAAGACATTGATTCCTAGATAGAGTGATTTTATACTTGAAAAGAAACTATTTTCATAAAATTTTGATGCTAATCATGTGTATACAATATTGATATAATCAACATAGTAAAAGCCCAATATCGTTTGCAACTGATTTAGCAAAATTTTGATCATAAAGATGCGTCTGGATTCTCCGAAGTAATTTATACCGAATATCTAGAAAACCACACTCCGATGTAAGACAATATTCTCGTGTCGTTCTCGATTAGGAAAATATTATCCATAAATTGTACTTAGAAATACCGCTATGTGTCCGTCATGCTTCTTATACTAAAAAATGGTTTTCATTTTTTGACCAAAATTAAAACTTGATTGTATGATCAAGTCATATAACCCAAGACCTTGATAGTAGCTTAAATCCATAAGTAGATATGAAAATTTTACATTACTTTGATTTTTTAACTTCTTATTATGCACGTGTCAAGATGTTCATTCAAGAATGCAATATTAATGTTAAGAAAATCCCAACAGACTTTAGCATGGCTACGCAAGAAAGTTTTCTCATAATAAATCCCTTTGTTTCTTAGTAAACCCTTTCGCAAGCCTTTCCTTTAAGGTTTTAACCTTCTCATCCATCTTTCTTTTACCTTTTTATAGGTCCACTTGCACCCAATGGGTTTTACCCTATCAACAGGCCTACAAGTCCCAAAACATTATTCCAATACATCAAAGCCCTTTTGGTATCCATAGTCATAAGTCAAAGAAAAACTCCTTGTCTTGAAATGCTTCATCATAGTTCCTGGTACCCGTTTCATGTTTTCATGGGATCTCATCGAAACCATCACCCAAAAAAGTAACCACTTAGGATGACCCTTGATGCTCCCACTACTATAATGCCTTACTTTCTCTCTAGTATAAGTGACATATGACGTAGTGTATTATCGATACTAGGTTGTATTTCATCACGTATAGGTGGTTTAGAAACTTTGAGAATATGATGTTCCATTTTATCTTTCAATCCCATCTTACACTTAGGCCCATAGTTTATTACAAAATCCTCCTACAAGAACCGGTCATTGATGAAATCAACGTCCTTATTGTACTTAAGATTATGATATAAACTACCTTTGTTACCTTTTCCATTACAAACAATGGGACATACCTATGTTATTAATTTTAACTTCATTGGCTCTTCCTACAACACGAATGTCGGGCACTTCCAAATTCAAACATGCCCTGGGATGAGATTGCATTGACCCTAATGTTTAATGGGATTTGAATAGACCGATTAAGGAGAATTAAATTCAAAATGTATATGTCGTCTCTTACATAAAATCCCAACAAGAATGTTGTAGTCCTGAATATCGAACCACAGACCCTATCAAAGCCAAAAGATCCTTATTCCTTCCTTTCCTCTGCATTATTCTAAAGAGGAATGCCTGGTGTAGACAACTAGGATAGAATCCCATACCCTCGATAAATGATTCCTTAACTCTCCTGAGAGGTGTACTGCATACGATCAAATTGCAGAGTTTGATTTATTTACCTCACCCATAATCCACCTTAGCCTTTCACACTTTGAACTAATCAAAGGGTTCAGGCATGTGATGCATAAGGTAAATATATCCATACCTTCGAGTGATCATTAATGAAATCGATGAAGCACTCAAAACTACCTTTTTACTAGATAGTCGCCAAATTATATTAATCGAAATGAACCATTTCTAGCACATCTTTGGCCCTTTATCTATGGTATTGAAGTCCCCTTAGTCGTTTTACCTTCTAAATATGATTCAAGACTATAAGTGCCTCCGCTTCCACTGAACGGAATTGTCCATTTTAAGCCAGTCTTCAAATTCCATCCAGAATAAAATAACCTAAGCATAAGTGCTAAAATTGTGTTTGGTTCTAAAAGGAAGCTATCTATTTAATGATCGTGTCCATATAATTATTCCATTCAGTATTTAGAAGTAATGGTGAGACAATTTTTATAATGTATAAACTATTATCCCAATGCACCAGCTTAGATAAAAGATATCCCAATTTTGATAAAATAATTTTATAAAATCAATCGCAATTCTGTTCAAAACCAATTAGAAAACCAAAACCAACTTTTTTAAAACCTAGGCACGTTAAACAATTTATCCACATTAACTTGATGTCTTCTCTAAAATCCATAAGCATATCCCACTGCTAATACCACCATCTTATTTAAATAGCCCATAACTAGGAACATCTCTCCAAAAGTAATTTGTCGGTAACCTGAAGCCTTTGCAATGAGTCACAATCTTAATTTGTGGTTCGCGAGTCTACACACCAACTTACTACAGATCGAACCATAAATCATGTATTTACTTTCATGAGATAAATCATTATAATGTCCTTGTTTCCTTACAGTGCAAAGAAAAACCAGAAACGTTGCTATAAAAGTTCTAACAACTTGTAGTGAGAATATATCTCGTTCACCCATTTTACTACTACGGAGGAATATGAACCTTCCTTAACCCAAGTTATTGTATTTAAGACTCAACCTTATCCCCCTAACTCCCATTCAGGAAATAAGTAAAGATGTTCACCAACTTTTACCTACTGATGATTCTCATTTCTAGATTATGAAATGGTATAATTTTTTCCCACCATGTCTGATCCAAAGAATCCTACATGCAACAGTTAATTTAAAAGAATTACCATGTATTTAAAAATACCTCGGTGCGATTATTAAAACCATTTGGGGGGCTAACCTAAATTATGTCGGGACTTAATCAGATTACAATTTTAAAATATTGATCGGAATTGTGGGTTAAAGCATTTGTTACCCCCTTAAGTTAGAACAATGTCCAATTACATTTTCATTCCTTAAAACTTATTCCAGTTAAACACTTTAAGACTAAAATAGTAAGAAAATGTTGATTTCATTTTTGAAATATTAGAATCATAAAATTGAAAAAATGAATTTTCAACTTACATGAGAGAATTAATTCAATTAAATTTTAAAGTGGCATCCCTCAACCGCTAGTTTTTAAAATTAATCTCGTCGGACATATCATTTCCCATATGAGGGGAGATTTCTTGTGGGGAGATTAACTCATCCCACCTTGAACTAGACAAATTTTTATTTTTTATTATGTTATGGGACAGTTCAGGATCCCCTATCCAACATAATGAATAGTCGGTGACTTTTAGTCCCACAATTAATGATAGTGAATCCATGGGGGTGGATATTATTAATTTTGTCTAAGTGTATACCACCAGTCCATTCTTCTGGTAAAGTATTTCCCTATGGGAGGATCAAACTCACTCACATTGTCATTCTCGATTTTATCACTCAAGAGTTTTAACGAATTCGTGATACCTTAATTAATTCCATTTAGGGGGTTAACCTAACTGATGCGAGGAATTAATCACATCTCATTCATAAAATACCGATGGAGATCGTGGGGTTTATGTTGAAACTCCTCCCCCACTTAGTATTTTAAAAACTTGAGGGTTTTGAAAAACTATTCATCCAACTAATAAAGACCGAATTAAATCCATGGTAATTTATAATTTACTTGTACAAATTAAATCACCCGATCTCTCAATTTTAATTTTCTAAAAATAAAATAAATTTAAAATTAAAATAAAACATGGAGATAAAAATTTAAATTATACCTTTAAATTTATTGCCCCAATTAAATTCCATTTAGAAAAGAGTAAATAAAATGTAATTTACAAAATTAAATCCATGTTGTCCATAAAACAAGTGTTCCTATTTAATATAATTTGCACACCAAATTATGTAACATAATAATAAAGAAACATACATACAAATAAATAAATGCAGTAGAAAATAGTGGACAAAAAATGCCTCTTTCCATCATGGCCTAAACATCTTCTTGAAGTTGAACTCTTGAAGCCCAAGAGTCCTTATTGTAAAAGACTTCCCTTTGACATAGAGTCCCACTTGAAGTAGACTTCATAACAAATAAGATTTCTTGGTGATTCTTCCTTCTAAAAACTAGTCCAACCTGATCTATAAGGGAGATGAGGAATAATCACAATGAAAAGCCAGCAAAAAAACACCAAAGAAGACAATTCACAAATCTATCTGCTCCCGATTGGATCGATCCGGCCCAAAATTCGAATCGGTTCGGGCTAAAATTCGAATTGACATGAATCACCTCTATATGATATAACTTCTTCTTCCTCTCGGGTTTCTCATGCAAAACGGCCATAACTCTTCCAAATCTTCATAAAACTCCATGTAACTTTTCTCAACACCCAAATCTATGTAAATACATGATTGTAATGGTAACGAAACATTACACCCTTTAGAATCGCCTCCAAGTACATCGGTAATAAATAATTACAAAAACCTTATTGTTACAAACATATAAAATCCATGAGCGAATAATGACTATTGATAAACCACTATAAGATCTAATCACACAAAATGAACTTGTAAACATAGAATCTCTACAAAACCATGTTAATACAACACCGTACATAAAGATGTATAATCATACAACATGTCAAAATAAGGGTTTCATGGTGGACAACATGGTCCTTTCCAAAATAATATCAATCTCAAACCAGGCTCTGATACCAATTGTCAAGAAAATAAACTTGGGAATGACATTGAAGGGTGAAAAAATTTCAGCCCTAAATATCTTTGATTAGGTATGGATTAAAATAAAATTAAGAACTAGGTTTAAAGATTAAACCTAGGGTTGAAGAATACAATACCATAACAAATCATTTGTGTGATTCGTATGAGGAGATAAAGGTTGAAGATAACGAAATCATTGCTTCCCTCCAAGGTCGCAAAAAATATTACTTAATGTTATGTAAGGCTTGGAACTTCTAGTTCATGATCTTTACCAAAGCTAGGTAGGTGTGTGGGCATCTTTTGAGATGAAAACCCTTGATTTTAATTGAGATATGGTTGTCTCTCTCTAGGCATCTTCACAAAGATGTGAATAATGTTTTCTCTCACCCTTCCAAAAACTGATGATGAATCATTCTCAATAAAAACCCTTCCCACATCTTTATATACAAGTATAAAAGGTAGCCATGGGCTCAGTTGGGTTAGTTAATACTCTGGGCCCAACTACTTCGATATGTGGACTGCTAGGGATCCAAGATATATAATTAAATTAATTCCAAATAAATTCTTGGAAATTCCAATTACCATTACCGTAATCTATGTACTTTATTTATTTGGTGATAATTAGTTCCACCAAATAATAGTGTCTACACTCTAATTTAATTATCTCAAAAATCGATCAGATATAATGAGGTCTTATTTGGAAAGTTTATTATGGCACATAATATGATTCTCCACATTTAAGTGTATGATATGCGCTTGGCCAAATTAATTTATTATTGATTGATTTTAGCAAAGATCTAATCAAATACTTGATTCTCAGACTTAACTTATTTACTACTCCATCGGTATTATCCATCTACTGGGTTTTACTTGGTGGAAATAAAATATCTAAGTCTATCAAGGGGGTATCACAATCCATAGTATCCTATGGATGTGGATTCCTATGATTTATGATTTGAGACCTACTCACATAATTATCACTCAATATACGCGGATCGTTTGAACCGATATAAAACCATATCACACTCATATCAATCAAAGTGGCATTTTCTCAAGCATTCAAATCCTCACAGTTCTCGGAATTAAGAATATATTCACCCTTTAAAAATGGTGTGAGATTGTCCAAGTCTAATAAATTTATCCCTTAGACTCTAATCTCATAGGTGGTGATGATACCAGAAATGGTATCACTAAGTCATAGATGTATAAAGATCATACAGGTATACAACAATGGCAATAATCACACAGCAAACCATAAATAAGGAGAGGAGGTGAAGAGGATGAACACATGGCTTTAAGTGGTTCGTCCGGATCCTACGTCCACTGTGTGTGCGTGAGTGAAATCCACTAGTAAATAGGGCTCTAATGGCTTGGTTACAAAACAAGATTTCTCTCTCTCTCTCTCTCTCTCTCTCTCTCTCTATCTATCTATCTATCTATCTTCTGAATACAAATGAGCAGAGTTTTAACTAGGATTTAAATTCATTTATCCTTTATAATGAAGAAGCTGAATGGTTTATATAGTGCCTTGGGGTGTAATAAACCCCACCCCAAGCATGTTCATGGCTTACACAAATGAGGGCATCCACTGAGGTAGTGACAGCCGTCCATGCACAGGTATGTAATGATGATGAAATCTCCCCTCATGTGAGGAGAATAATCTTAGTTATAAATGAATTTATCATGTGGAAGACATCACCTTGGAACGTTCTATTTATCTTCCACTCATGATATCATTTGCAGATGTCTCGGCCCTGGCCGAGTACGAGGTTATTGATGGAGCGGTTGACATTACATGTGAAACTAGAAAATGTTATCTCGGCCTGAGGAGCTCAAGCCAAACTTGTCTAAGATGGCCAACTCCTAGTGTCAGTTGGGCGATAGGAAGAGATATATCTTTGTTTTTGTGATTCTTTATTAAAGTCTCGACATAATGTATGGCCGAGGTTACTCACAGGAGGCCAACCTTGGTTTTGGCCAACTCTTGGAAGTGACCTGTGAGTTCTTTCTTGAAGCTCGGTTGTATGGAATTGAGAGGTTCCATCCCGGGACGAGGTCATATTTGGTCATATCAATCACCCCTATCCCTCAGTTACCTATGTGAAGAGGTGTTTGGGGATATGAGTTGGCATTGTCCCTTGATAAGATGTCTCCAATGTATCGATAGGATACATCTTAATATGGGTAACACATTTCACAGTTTTGGTTGGGTGGTGTTTTTCCCAAGTCTGACTTTATGGCTGAAAGCATTGGGTTTTTTGCCTTCAAATGATGACATATTTTGGGAATTTCTCCTCATCATAGTTTTGATATT